>SJYV01014944.1:0-45763 GCA_006410875.1 Neotragus pygmaeus
GATTGCTTCAGAAGAGTTATGAAATTTTTTATTCCATGAAATTCTTTAGGGCAGTGCACCTCAAAATTTAATGTGCAGATAAATCACCTTAGGATCATGTTAAAATGCAGCTTTGGATTCCATATATCTGGGTGGGGCCTGCAATTCTGCATTTCTAAGTTCCTAGGTACTGCTGTATCGGTGGTCCTGAGATCTAAACTTGAAGCTACGGCATCATTGTATGATTAAATCTCACATTGCTCTCTACCATGACTGTTACTGAAAATTACTTTTTGCATCTTGTAGGTAAAAACATATTAGGACAAAGATGATAAAAACATAGGAATGTAAACTTTGTGGGAGAAAAGGCATGCAAAATTTTGCTATATAGCTAAGAATATGATAGCAATGACCAGAAAGAAGGGCACATGTGTTATGGGAAATGACTTCCAGGTTGGATAGTCCAAGAAAGTTTCATAGAAAAGGATGCTTTTGAGCAGGTCAGGATCACAGTAGGGAAAGAAGGAAAGAAAAAAAAAATCAGAAGATAACATCAGTGCCATATTATTTTGATTACTGTAGATTTGTAACACATTTTGATAGCTTAGTGCCAAGCCACCTATCATTATTCCAATCTCTCAAAATTTTTTGTTTGTTGTTTTGTTTTGGTTTTATGTGAGCCTTACATCATCAAGAAGTTTCAGGGAAAAAAATGTATTGAGAATGATCGTATTTCATTAAGTTTAAGGATTATTTGAGGCGGTATTGACATTTTTCTAAGGCTAAGTTTTTCTGTTTCTCCATTTATTATAGTCATTATCCTCTTCTGTAGAAGCCATTGCTTTCTCCAAGAAGTTGACAGTCTTCTGGAAATAGTTTCCTTTTGGGTAGATTTTTGTTGTTGTTGTTAGCTCCTATATGTAATTCTTTCTTTACGGTTATTAATGATTTGTGTGTGTGTGTGTGTGACTGACTTTTGCATGCCTAGTATTCTCTTTGCTTTTGGGAATTATACCCTCTAGTAAGGAACTATCTTTTCTTCAACTTTTACCTCCAAGTGTTATAGCTACTATAGTTTATTTCTCTATTACATTTTCTAATCAGTTATTGCTGATACACAGGCAAAACTCCTGGAGTTTGTATACTTAACATGTACATTTATTTCACATAAAGCTTACTAGCCTTTATTGAAATGATTCTGTGGGGTTTTTCACATAAATAATGACATTTAAGAGTGCCATCATAATTTTTTCATTTGTGCCCCATTTGTTTTTTTTTATGCATTTCTAAATGCATTGGTCAGAACTTCATAAAATGCTTAATCATAAAGTTAATGTGAATAACTCAGTCTTCTGTTTTCTTTTGTCTTCTGTGGCTTTATAGTCAGATCAATTTTATTAAGTCAATATTTTAATTCATCTTCTCTATCAAAATAATTTAATATTTGTGCTCAATTTTGGTTAAAAACTTATAATTCTGGATTATCATTTTTCCTTGATGACTAAACTTTTCAAGTCCTGAGTTCTTCTAGTTTCATTTATTCTCTTGAACTTTTCAGGACAGACATATGGGTGACATTTAAATTTTATCCCTCCGATTTCTGAGATTCTTATACACACATTCAAAAAATGTGTTAGGTATAAAATTGTTGGGCCACAACTTTTTCTTATAAAAAAATCTTTACATAGCTGTTCCATTGATTATGCCATTTACAGGAATATGAGACTGGGATAAGTTTGTTTCTTTGTAGAATAATCATTTCCCCCCTACCTTGAATGGCAGAGAGACTGAATGCCAGCTTTCTGGTCTCAGATCAAAAGATGTGCAGGAAAAAACACATTAGCTAAGCTGCAATTAGGTCCTCAGGCTTTGGGCACTTCCATGAAGCTTGGAGTGATGACACATTGCATTATCCAGGTAGCTTCTGCTTTTCCCAAGCATGCTTGGGTGGTGGCATGTTTATAGAAATAGATAGAAAGCTTAAAGACTTCTGGTGGGTAAGATAAAGAAGGAAGAAGTGTAATCCGAGGTACACCTTGAGATATAATATGTTTGCCAGATCAAGGAATGGTAGATGGAAACAATTCACTCAAAGAGACAGCATGAATGCACAGCACAGAGATGGAAAAGCAGGCCATCTCACAAAAGTAATCCACAGGGTACACGGAGGGAATAGCTGGAGCTGAGGCTAAGCCAGTGGGATGGGGCCGGTTGCAGCGATGCCTTCAGAAAAATGGGTGTTATTCTGAAGGTAATAATCACCTAAACCAATGAGGAAGCATCCAAAGTGAAAAAGTGCCATCAGTTCTGTACTTCAGATTTATTGTGCTGGTGGTCTGCATGGAATTTTGAGGGCAGGCCATTTGGAAGCCTAGATGAGAGACAAAGATCTGGAGTTGGGCAGTAGAAATGGATCAGAGACAAATGAAGCACATGTTTTGGTGTTTGAATTGACAAGATATGTAAGAAATGTGAAGGCAGAGAGAGACAGAGGAACCAAGATGACTCCTGTTTCCTGGGCGTATACAGAAGCTGTCTAAAGAGACAGTTGTAAATAGGAAGTTTCCAGTTGAGAGGAAACTCTGGGCTGGTATAATAGAATGGGCCTGTGTAAATGGGAGACAGTGAAGTTATTCAGAGAGAGATGATGAAAGGTGAAGCAAGAAGTGAAAGTTGAGGCCAAACACAACAAAGAAGTTGGGTGAGTCAAGAGCTGAAAACCCACCTAGGATTTGCAAGTTAAGCAATTATTAGTGACCACTGCTTGAGGAGTTCCAGTTCAGTGGGGGAGTAGGAGGCAAGTAACAAGGATTTTGAGAGAAATTAGGAAAGAGGTCTCATGTTCTTCTAGAAGCCAGAAGCAAAAGGAAAAGAGAAGTGCGTAGGTAGCTGATATAGAACTAGGAATTTTGTTTGCTTAATTTTTAAAAATGTAACTAAGGAAGCAAGTCCTCAAATTAAGTTTGGCTTATCCTGAATCTCCAAGTTATTTTTTATTTTATTTCTTTGACTGAACCATAGGATCTGTCTGCATTTCCAGTAATTTACTTTTTCTTCTTTTATCTTCTAAATATTTACACTTCCCCCCCAAAGTTGTTCAATTGTATTTTAACACTTTTCATCTTACTAACTCTGCTTGTTAGAGAAAAACCAGAATTTCATTGAAATCAGCAACCTAGAATTGGAAGACATCTTGGATCAATTTGTCTAACCTATTCTTCCAAAGTTGTAATTTCCTTTCAGCATCCTTAACATATTTCCAGTGACAGTAAGCTACTACTTCAAAGCCAAGTCAATCACTTTGGTTAGACATACCACACCTAACAGGTTAATTCAGAAGGCATGTGTTAAGCTGCAAGTAATAGATGACTCCAAGTCAAAACTGTTTCAACAAAGATGAAAATATTTTATCAAATAAGAATTGCTCAAGTAGGCAAGTTTCAGAGTTTGTAAAATCAGTGTTTCAACACAATATCAAAGACCTAGGATTTTTTCCATCTTTTTACTCTGCTGTTCTTAGTGTATCTGCTTAGCTTCCTCACTGTCACAACATGGCTGCCAGTACTCTGGGCATCACATGCAATCACTAGATGTCTAGCAGAAGGAAGCAGGACATACCCCTTTTAGTATCTTTTTGTTGTTACTGAGGATATCTTTTCCATGCATCCTGGAAACTATCAGGAGACTCCCACCTCAGTATTACATAAATAGCAAAGAGCATGGATAATGAGCCACACAGTCTGGGTTTGTATTCTAGTTCTAATTTTATACTTTCTTAAGCCTCTCTAGCTCTCAGTTTTTTGAGCTTCCAAACTTATATACTCATAGGACTTACCTCATAGGGTCTGTTGTTGGAATTAGCATTAATAAAGTACTTTAAAAAGTGCCTGGCATACAATAAGTGCTCAGTAAGTTTTTATTATTATGCATTCAACAATCCTAATTGAGCTACATGCCCTTCACTTAATCAGTTACTGGCAAAAGAAATGGGGTTATTCTGATTGGCTTTGAAAACTTAATATTTATCCCTGAAATGGAGGGCTAACAATGTGTGTCTACATACAGATATATGAATAAATCTTGGGCTCTATTAACCGAGATAGGAGAAAGGATGGATGGCTCTTGGGGAGACAACCAATAGTGTTGACCGTGCAAGGCACAATTTGCCATTTGTTGTCACTCCATTCATTTGCAGACTTTGGCAATATTGGGAGAAGGAATTGTTAGCAAAGACAATATTATGGTTAATATATACTAGTGATACATTGAAATACACACATTCTAAGTAGATTCATGCTTGAATTCTATCTACTAAGTAAAACCTGAAAATACATTTTAAATACCTAACAATTAGTTTCAATATCATTCCAAGTAGCAGTTTAAAAGAACTTGTATTTTTATATCAATTTTCAAAGCTTTATTTACTTACCTTTTCCCATTCAATTCTCACAGCAGTCAGGTGATGAATAATAGGATTGGTATGATTACCATCTTGCAGATGATGAAATTGAGGTTCTTCAAAATCTGGTGGGAACTCTGGATACAGAGGTAAGAAGTGGCAGGATTAATACTTATAAATTCAGATCACCCATTTCCTAGTAAGAAGTCTTTCTCCTCTCTCACAGTGCCTTTCTTATATAATAAAGATATTCTGAAATGCTTTCTTTAGTCACCATTAGCAGTGGCTCACTTCAATCTTACAGCCAAAGATTAAACACAGTGTGCCAAGTATGTGCCAGACTACGTGAGCACAGAGCTGACCATGACACCCTGAGCGCCTTTTATTCTCAGAGACGTCAACACACACAGTTAAGTGTCACAGTTCTATGGGGGGTTATCTGGAGTCTTGTATTATTATGAACATTCTTTCTTCAAGTGCTCAGTATTAATTGCTAACTTCTAATTTTTTTTTTTAACCAAAATTGGCACTGGGCTGTTTGGCACTCTGATCCCAGGGAATAGGATCTATGAGAAAGCTTTTCACAAAAAGGATTGATCACCTAAGAAAAACAGTTTCATCCCAGAAAGGTAAAATTTGGATAAACCTTCATTTAAAGCTAGGTAAAACTGCCCATAACTTACAATTTTTCTTAAAATTTTTTTTTTCATAATCAGTGGAATGGGGTGGTTAGTGACCTTTAAAAAACTTTAATTACCATTTCATTAGAAAGTATTTGGCAGGTTTTGTAAGACTGCTGTAATCATTGTTATTTACATCATGATATGCTCAATGTCTCTGCCAGAGACCCCAGCTGGGGCCCCTGCCCTCTGGACATCTGGCTAAATGATTCTACACCCCATTTCCATGGTTTGTGACAGCTCAGTATGCCTCCTTGTGATTTCTAAGTATTTTTAGAACTTACTTTTTCATGATTTTCTTTGCCTTTATGCTCTAAGAGCTCTAACAATACTGAGGGTCTGCTCCAAATGAACCAGATGTGAGGCCTCAATCTCTTCACTGGTTTCTAAAACAACAAAAAGAAAAATAAAACCCAAATCATTCACTCTAAACATTTCGTGAGTTAAAAAACTCTCCTGAGGATTTGGGGATCCACACGGCCAGGCTACACTGAGAATCATGTAGACTCCCACTGTCATATCCTGTCTGGAATAAATGGAACATTACTCCTCCTCTCTTAAGACACACCTGATCACTTCATCACCAGGGTCCCACATTCTCATGTTTTATTTTCAGGCACCTGTCAGGGTACTTTTTCTTACTCTTCTTTTTCTAGGAGGAAATCAGGTGTCAATGGCTAGCATCAAATCATGTCTTTCCATTTTTTTACATTTGTAATTCACCTTGTTCAGTGTCTGAACTTAAAGTATAAACATATGAAAAGCTTACTTGGCCAAACTTTTTGCCCCATTCTTTTCCGAGGTGAAACCATGAATTAGAACAGAGGTTGGCAAACTGGCTTATGGGCCATATCTGGCCACACTCATTTATTACCATTTTTTGGCACCCTTTAAAAATTTTTTTATTTTATACTGGAGTTTATAGGTGATTTACAATGTTGGGTTAGCTTCAAGTGTACAGCAAAGTGACTCAGTTATACATGTAGGCCCTGCTTGATTATTTATTTTATATACATTAGTGTATATATTTATGTTAATCCCAACCTTCTAATTCACCTGCCCACTCCCCCCACCACATTTCCCCTTTGGTAACCATGTGTTTGTCTTCTAAGTCTGTGAGTCTATTTCTGTTTTGTAAGTATGTTCATTTTCTAGATTCCATGTATAAGAGATAACATGATATTTGTCTGTCTCCCCTACTTTGCTTAGTATGGTCATCTCTATGTGCATCAAAGGCTGGTTTCACACTCATTACAACTGCTGAGTTGAACAGTTGCAACAGAGACCACCAAGCCCATTAAGCCAAAAATATTTGCCATCTGGCCCTTCACAGAAGAAGTCTGCCTTGATATAGGCAATTCTGTTAGAGGTACTTTACCTGCACCTAAGGCTTTACTATTGGAAAAGGAAATGGCAACTCACCCCAGTATTCTTGCCTGGAGAATCCTGTGGACAGAGAAGCCTGGTGGGCTGCTGTCCATAGAGTCACATAGAGTCAGAAGCGACTTAGCATGCATGCATGCGTTGAAGAAGGAAATGGCAACCCACTCCAGTATTCTTGCCTGGAGAATCCCAGAGACGGAGGAGCCTGGTGGGCTGCCATCTTTGGGGTCACACAGAGTTGAACACGATTGAAGCAACTTAGCAGCATCAGCAACAGCAAGGCTTTACTATTCATGGCATTTTCATACACCTTATATATCTTGATCATCTAGAACCTCTGAAATACCTATTCTCATTTTATAGTAAGAAAATTGGAAGGTGACTAGCCCAAGATTACACAGGTAGCATGTGACAGATCTGGGATTAGTACAGGTTGGCCGGTTCACACCTTCCAGAGGATGCCCTTTGGAGAGCAGGGGAACTGATCTGCCACTGAAAGAGGAGAGACCCACTTGTCTTCCAGCTCTTGTGATGGTAGAAGATGGGTCATTTTTGTTTGGCCCTCTTCTGCTCACTCCTGAATTCTTGAGGTAAATTTGCCAGCTCACTCCCCACCCCCTAATCTACTAGTGGGTAGGAGAATCTAAAATGGAGATGAGACAATTGTAGATTAGTTCTTTTTAATTCTGCACTCATCTGGAGTAGGAGTAGAAGGCATGGAAATGCCCGAGAGTCCAAGAGTTAGAGAAGGATGCAAAGGTGTCTCAGAGCCCACTCTTGCTTTGGATTTGAAACTGTTGGCTTGGCCATCTCACTCTGAATTCAGTGTTCTTTCCACTATAATAATAAGCATGCTGCCAGACAGTGATAGCACAAAGTGAAGTGTTAGCCGCTCAGTCATGTCTGACTCTTTGCGACCCCTTGGGCTGTAGCCCACCAGGTTCCTCGACCCATGGGACTTTTCCCAGGCAAGAATATTGGAGTGGGTTGCCATTTCCTTCTCCAGGGGATCTTACTGACCCAGGGATCGAACCGAGGTCTGCCTCATTGCAAACAGATTCTTTACCATCTGAGCCACCAGGGAGGATGGTGACAACACAAATGATTTATAATGCAAGGAAAACGCAAAGAAGAGATGAAATTGTATACTGGTTTCCAAATGTGACCATCCTCAATTCCTTCCCTCTCTGTAGATGCATGATGCTCCTCCCATCAAGTGGGTGGCAGAGTCTAATTCCTTTCCACTTGGATATGAGTGATCTGTGGGACAGGTTTGAGGTGGAAGAGGCATGCTGGAACTTCTGACACGTCTCAGGATATAAAAAAACCCTCTGCCTGGGTCTCTTAGAAAGCTCACCCCGAGACATTCCCTCTCAGAAACTAGCTGTCATGCTGTGAGAAATGAAAGCCACATTTCTTGAAAGGCTGCAGACAGGCGTTCTAGTCAAAGGCCCCAGCTCATCTCTCGCCAGCAGCCAGCATCAGCGTCCACCCATGTGAGAGTGCCATCTCGGATGGCCAGTCCAGTGGAGTCTTTGAATGACCGTCTGAGATATCTTGAGTGGGAAGCGCCCAGACAACCCATAAAAATTGTGGTATAAATTCAAGCCACCACATTTTTTTTGCATAGTCATATGCAGCTATTCCGTTTGTGCTCAGTCACATCTGACTCTTTGAGACCCCATGGACTGTAGCCTGCCAGGATCCTCTGTTCATGGAATACTGGTGTGGGTTGCCATTTCCTCCTCCAGGGGATCTTCCTGACTCAGGGATCAAACCCACATCTCCTGCATCTCCTGCACTGGCAGGCAGATTCTTTACCACTGTACCACCTGGGAGGCAAAAGGCTTAGGAAGAAAAAGATAATTTAGGAACACACAAGAGAAATGCACATATTTTATGAAACCAGTCAAATCAGCCAAGGAATCCTTTGTCTGATTAACATCAGAAAAAAGAATCCGCTCAATGGAAATTTGCTATATGACTCAGGGAACTCAACCTGGGGTTCTGGAACAACCTAAAGGAGTAGGAAGGGGTGGGAGATAGGAGAGAGGTTCAAGAGGGAGGGGACATTTGTATACCTATGGTCGATTCATGTTGATCTATGGCAGAAATCAATACAGTATTGCAAAGCAGTTATCATTCAATTAAAAATAAATTTAAAAAAAGAGTGTATGGCAGAAGAGCTTCCCGGGAATGATAGCCAGAAAGATAAAAAAGAAAAAAGAATCCCCTAAAGGTACTGTGTGGAGAAGGCAATGGCAGCCCACTCCAGTACTCTTGCCTGGAAAATCCCATGGAGAGAAGAGCCTGGTGGGCTGCAGTCCATGGGGTCGCAAAGAGTCAGGCATGACTGAGTGACTTCACTTTCACTTTTCACTTTCATGCATTAGAGAAGGAAATGGCAACCCACTCCAGTGTTCTTGCCTGGAGAATCCCAGGGATGGGGGAGCCTGGTGGCTGCCGTCTATGGGGTCTCACAGAGTCGGACACAACTGAAGCGACTTAGCAGCAGCAGCAGCAGCAAAGGTACTGTAACAAAACAAAGTTTCAGGTTCCTTCTGCCTCTTAATCCTTTTGGGGGAGAGGTGGGGATGGAAATATAGATGAGGAGTGAGTTGTGTGCAGGAGGGAAGAGGTCGTTTTAGAACAATAATGCCTCAAGGTCATGTTCATCATTAGCAAGAGATGGTTTTCTCTTGCAGAGACTTCAAGCACAAGAATCTCATCCTACTTCTGGGGAAAATTAAAGAAGTACTGAACAGAAATTTCTAAACACCTCCCTGGGACCAAGCCAAGAATGAGGATCTGCAAAAGTTTGACTTAGAGAAGTAGACCCTTGCTTGGGGGAAGGACTAGGGGGAAAAAGGAGAAGAGGAATGTTGGAGAGACTCCAGGTACTGGCAGGTTTCCATCTGAGCTCACTGTGGATGCCCTGAAAGGCAGTCTTACAGGAAGGGGGAAGAAATATTTTGTTCTAGCTTCTGTTCTTCACATGTACTCCCAACCGGCTAATAAAAATAAGATTGTCTATGCACCCCACAGTGAATGAATTGTGTCCACGCTTTACAATCTCATTAGTGTCTAGATTTGAATGAGCTTGTTTTTCTCACAGAAAGAAGGCTGTCCATCTTGTGGAATGAGGGGGTGACTGGAAATGTCTTCCTTTGAGTTTAGAAGAAATAAGGACGCCCCAATACTGTTTATTGAGTTTTGTAAAGGGTGTGTGTGTGTGCATGTAAGAACAAGGTCAATGCTCTGGAAAAACAAACTTCGGTCTTTCCTTCTTCAACATTTCCCACCCTCACCCCAAACTTGTTGCTTTCACTTTTTTTCTTTTTCCCACCCTCCTAGTGCTGGGTGTGCCATTCACCCATCCAGACGTCCTCTGCACTTTCTATCCTACTCTGCGTAGAAAAACTGACTTGTAAGAACTTTTATCAACGGACTCCCTTGCACTGGTTGAGGTCAGCCACTGGGGGGCCCTGGAGACAGACGGAAGGGATGGAACAAAGTGAGATCAGGGTATGCATACCCCTGACTGTCTCTCCGCAGTCACCTTGGGCCTGTGGTGTCCCTATCTAAAGGTCGAGCTTGCGTCACGACAGCCCTCTCTGTGTGACACTCTCACCATGGGTCTCAGGAAGGGTTGCTAATCCTCCTTCCTCAGGCCCAGGACTGGCATCACCTGTGCTGACGTTATCCCAGGGTGCTGCACTAACCCTTGTGGCTTCCTCTCAACTCTCTCAACAAACACTTTATTCAATTATCATGAAATGATCCTAATTTGAGCATGCCATCTATTTCCTGCGGAGAACCTGATGGATACACTGTTCTACACTATTGATTATTTACATTTTAATATCAGTTTGCGCAAGGTTTTTCTCTACATGGGCTGTTTGTGATTTGAAGTCCCACCCTGGCACCACAGGAACTTTGGTCCCTAGGAATTTCAAGGGTAAACGATCAGATGGAGCTTGCATTGGTGAAAGAAGTAAAAGCAAGAAAACTTAAACCTGTTCCTCAGGAATCACACTCGAAAGAAGTCATCCACTTAATCTAACATTAATGTTATGTAGTTCCCTGCCCCACACTTTCATTAAAGCGTGAAGCTAGGTGAGGGTGGAACACTCAGTCTTCTTTCTGCCATGCTTGGGGTGGAAGAGAGTACGTGGAGATTCTGGGGGTGGAGGTGGAATGGAGGTGGGCTGGGTAGCAAACACAGCAAGACAAGCCTTTTCTGTTTTGTAATTGTTCTAGGATCAACCAAGACTATAACGCACAGCATCTAGAGATGGAAAATATAGGTTTTCAATATAATTTCTGCCTTCTCTGTCATAAATTTTTAGGTAAAAATTTTAAGTATAGTTAATTTTCAGTGTTGTGTTAGTTCAGGTGTACAGCGAAGGGATTCTACCTCTCTGTAGATAGAGAGCTAGAAAGATAGAGATAGATATATCTATTCTTCTGATGTAACTTTGTTAGTTTCAAAACCATCATTTTCTCACAAGATTTGAGTGATGGCGGTGGTGTTGTTGAAAGTGAAAGTGAAGTCGCTCAGTCGTGTCTGACTCTTTGCAACCCGTGGACTATAGCCCACCAAGCTCCTCCGTCCATGGGATTCTCCAGGCAAGAATACTGGAGTGGGGTGCCATTTCCTTCTCCAAGTGCTGTTGAAGCTACCCTGAATAATCTCTGAGTTTCTAAATTGAAGACCTCCTCAGCAGTTAATAGGAAAGTGAGAGACTTGATCACGTTGCTTGCTGTTTCTCCATTCTCCAGCAGCCCTTTACTGCTTAGGACGCGACGTCAGACCTTAGCCTGGCATTGAAACCCCCACTGTCTGGATCAAGGCTGTCATATGAGCCTTATTCCCATTCCTAGCCCCTCTTCTATCTCTCCTCCCACTATTCTTCCATGTAGATTAATCTTCAGCCACATCAAGCAATTCTATTGTTTCCAAGCACGCTACAAAGTTTCTGTCTTGTATATGGGCCACCTCAGGGCCTTTTCTGAGCTTTCCTGCCAGCTCAAGTTCCCTTCCCTTACACGCTCAGCCTTCCCACTGGCTAGTGAGCTGTTGGAGGAAAAGGTGCTTGAGTTTTTCATTTTGTGCCTCTTTCCCACATAGCCCTGTACCTTGCACATTCTAAGCCTCCTCAAAAGAGAGTGTGGATCCAAATGGCAGCTTTTCAGGAACTGTTTTTAATTTTCTTTGTTTGAGAAGAACAGGCAAAGTGAAGGCTCAGAAATGAGAGAGGTTAAGTGGCAAGGGTTCTGTATTGCAGGGCAAGCCTTAACCCTTCCCTCTCAAAGCAACATCTGTCTGTCTACCCAGAGATTCATCTCCATGTCTCTAGTGGACCACATTCATGAACACCTCTAAGGACAAGGATGCAGTCTGGGTGAAAGATAAACCTCGAGGGACTTCCCTGGTGGTCCAGTGGCTAAGACTCTAAGCCAGCTCTGAATGTAGGGGGCCTGGGGCCCAGGTTCAAGCCCTGGTCAGGAAATTAGATCCTACATGCCACAACCAAGAGTTCATCATATGCCACAACTGAAGATCTCATGTGCTGCAACTAAGACCTGGTATGGTCAAATAGATATTTACTTAGATAGATTTTTTTTTTTTTTTTAAGAAAGAAATCAGTACTGTCATTTGCTGCTGGTGGTGGTATCTGCTCAGTTATGTCTGCCCTGTGGTCTGTCCATGGAATTCTTCTGACCCAGGGATTGAACCTGGGTTTCCTGCATTGCAGGCAGATTCTTTATCATCTGAGCCATCAGGGAAACACTCATTAAACACAGACTCCATTTAAGATTGATAATGTGAAAGCTTTCCAAGGTACAGTTGGGGAGGGTATACTTTCTTTCATGGTTTTCCCATATTTATCTGGGTAAAGAAGGAAGACAATTAGATTCAGGAGAATCCCAGAAATTCGAGAGAGAGAGCTTGAAAGTTTGAACCGTTTTCTTTTTCTGTTTGGGAAAATATGTTCTTCTGGTGTTTGATGTTCCAAAGAGATCCCTCCAGCAAGGAGTTAAGGTCGGATGTGGCCTAGTGCCCAGTGAGGTCCAGTGGGAGGCCAAAGGAAGGCAGTGGATGAAGCGGTGCGGAAAATGTTCTTTCCAAATTTTATTTATTCCCCCAAGATGGGCCCCTGCTCCAACATTTACCCTATGCCTTATAATAGCATTTGGGGAATCATTAAAAGCTTTTGGTGTCACTATTTTAATTAAGAGTGAAAGTCCTGCATGGGCCAGACACAGTGCGGCTCTGTTACTCGGGGTCACTGGGGAGAAATGGAATGTCAAATAAGTGCAGACTCTTGGCTGCAGAGTCCTAGAACCCCTTACTTAAAGCATGCTTCAGAAGATTACTTCATCTAGCCAGGACAGTGAACTTGATACACTAAAATGAAAGGTGGCTCATTCTCTCGAAATCTGTATCTGTATCCTTACCTCTATCTATAATATTTATGTCCACTGAAATGCTGCAATACACGGTCAAATGATAAATGAGTTTATGTTTTTTGGTAAAGATTGCAAAAGTGTTGTTTGACATTGGATCTGTAAAAAGCTAGACTCAAATCTTAAAATATGACTGATGACAGCTGCAGCCACATTTGGAGCCTTAATTTTTAAGCTTCATCCTTGGATCCCTCGCTTGCGTAAGATACGCAAATGGCAGCCGGGGAGGCAATACAACACACAGCATTGCATCGTCTTTCAAGACTGTGCAACTGCATTGTTTTCTTGACAAACACTACTTTGAGAGTATACTTTCTTCAGGCCACCTCTCTTCACCTTTTATGATAAACAACACAACCCTTTTTCTCAAATCCTTCATTTATTATGATGTACAATTGCTAAATGAGCAGATTCTGTAAGCCAACCCCACTCTCCCAGCTTTGGAGGGGATCCAGGGATATTTACTTTAAGTACAGTGCAGTCTTACTGTAATAAAATCCTGTATGCACATTTCCCAGTAACTGCTTATATTAGGATGCTATGTACTTAGCCATCACCACTCTACCCAGGGTACACTATATCAGAGGAAACACTAAACTTTAACTTTTTCCTCCTCTGGGAATCTGAGAGATCACTTTGCACAGATTAACGTGTTATATACTCTATGCTCTGTAAAAATGGTTCTCCAGTACAGATTTTAGTATGCTGTTCCTTGTCGATAGCTACGCCATAAAAACAGGGGTACAAACACAAACATGTGATGATTCTACATATATTTAGAGAACACTTCAACATGCTAAAAAAAAAAAAAGTAATTCACATACAACTTTGTACAGCCCAGCAGTACCACATTCAGGAAATACCTCCATAGCTGCAGACACTAGTGTGTTAATGTCTTTGATTACTTGCATATGGTACACTTGGAATTGTTAAAACACAGCTGCCACACATCAGAAGGTACTAGAAACAATCTGTTGGACAATACAACAAAATGGGAGCAAATGAATTTCACAAAAACCCCATGCTAGTTACTAGGGGATGATTAACATAAAAAAGGAAAAAGAGCAAAAATTTTTAAAGTGCCAAACGCAACAGGAAATATCCCCAAAAGTCAGTGGTCTTTTTTTGGTCTTAAACATCCTTTCAAAATATCCCTCCACTATATGCTTAATGGAAAAAAAAATATGTATGGACAACCCCCAATATTGATTCATACAGTCTTTTCCCCCTTAAGATTATTTTACTTGTTAAGAGCAAAACTTGACAGTTTTGGAGGACTAATTATTTTCCAAAGGTAGAAAAATCACCTTGCTAGAGCAAATCTCAGGGGTGCACTGGCTTCTTCCCCTAGCTTCTAAGTGCTGTGACAACGAATCTAATGTAGGCAGTTACCTATTCTATTCTTAAAACTTTCCAGTGAAGATGATTCAGCAGTGTGTCTTAGAAACTCGTTTGGTGTCAGACTAGCCACCTAAAAGGACTTGGAAAATATGAGACGTGATCCCAGTGGGTATGCAAAGTTGCTAAAACACAAGAGAGGAACCTGAATTCTGTCTGAAACTGAATCTCTGTTTACAAATATTTCTTAAAGCAAGCACGGGTTTCCTCAAAAGATCAGAGTTTCCTCAAAATACACAGATGGTTTTAGTGTTCCTAATGGAGTCAAAGGTTATCCTATGCATTGCTGATGGATCAGAAAGTCTCTTTAGTGATGTGTTGTTTCAGCAGCACTGGGTTAGAAGAGGCAAATTCTGAACAGTAGAGACACATGATGCTCTAGCAAAATGAACGTTTGAGTATTGATATGCGGAAAGTGTTAGTGTACAAAGATGTTAAAGACATGAATTTGAAAATGGTCTGTCAACACAAACAAATCAAGATTATATACTAAGTTCAAAGCAGAAGTTTTCCTGGTTCTCATTTACCTAGGAAAATGAGCAAGATAAAGAGTCTAGAGATACTGTTTTTTGGGGTTTTTTTTTATGTTGACATATAGTGAGCAATTTCCCCCAATGCAGAGAAATTGCCAATGAATGTTTAAAATTAATTGATTCAACAAATTAAGGAGTACTTACTATATGCTAGGGAATGCAGCTAGGAATAAGACAGACAAATAGCTTGGGTTTTTGGATACTTACATTTTTGTTGGAGAAGAGACAGGAAATAGACAAGTTAAAAAAAATCAAACAAGGTAATTTTAGCTAATGATAAATGTCATTAAAACATAAAACTACATAGTGTGAAAGAGTGTCTGTGGGTGGAGAGATGGGCTGAAAAACTGTATAGTCAGGGAAAGCCTCTCTGAAGAAGAGGAATTTAAGCTGAGATCTGAATGACAAGAAGGAGCCAACTTTGCAAAGCCTCGAGGGAGAATATTACAGAGAGAGGAAGCAGCAAATGCAGAACCCCTCAGGTAAGAGCAAGCTTGGCAGGTTCAGGGACAAACAAGGCCAGTGAGGACTGAGGGCTGTTGGTGAGGGGAACGATGCACTTTTGTTTAAGCAGGCTGCGTATTTTTAGATTTTAGACTTTGAGCTCAGAAAGATAATACGCTTTTTAGATATTGGAAACCATTTCTGATGATGGATACAATAGCTTTTGCCTGTTCTCCCAACTGTCAGAGAACAAATGTCTTTTCTCAGAAGTAAGGTCTACGCTCACTTGGGCTTGCTGGCTCTGGCCGTAGCTTGTGAATGCTGGATTCCAGGTCCCTGCAAAGTCCCCGCCTTCCTGTGTGGTCAGCTCCGGAAGTCCATGGTCACATATGCTCACAAATAACGCCCCCCCACCACGCGACTCTGTGATCCTCTTCCTCCTACAGCTGTGGCTGCTTCTATGGGAACGGCCCCCTTGGCTGGCCCCACCACATCCCCAGGTTTGGGGTCACCTCTGTGGGGTACTGCCCCTTCATTGCCTTGGGATAGCACTGGCATCTTCAAAAGGCATCAGTGGGCTACACCTCCACAACACCCCCAAGATGCCCCAACCACCAGGGATTTCTACAAAGTAGGAGAGAATGCCGCCTTTTGTGACGCTGCCCTGTTTAGGGACTCACAAACATGGTTACTTTGTCTTCCAGTTCAGTGATGGTCCTTTCAAGTCCTATTGACAATGCCACCAACTTCCATTCCCTCCACTGTCATCTTTAAACTCCCACATCACCTGTGCATGAGGTTTTAGCCAGGAGACCAAATGCAACGGGGGTCAGCCCTCTGCTTTCAGAACTATCCCTTTCCTCTAACTGCAGATGCTTGGTGTCCAGCTCCCTATTCCCCTAGATTCACCCCATCTTTGGAGTTACTCAAATATGTTTGATAAGCCCGTTCTTTCCAACTTTCCCATATGCCAGACACGGCAGATCCCCAGTGGAGGACATAACTATCTCAATTCCTCCTGTCCCAATCCCAGTGCATCTATGTCATCTCTGTCAAAGTCTCCATCTCCTGGTTCAACTGCCAGGGTCACTGTCATGGACGAGCCCAGCAATGCATGAGCTTTCCCCTTGCTTAGGTCCCTGGAGCAGCTTATGGCAGCCAGGATACCTGCAGATCTTTGAGCTTCTCTTGTGAGGAGACGACCTCCATCAATTTCAGGATCTATTCTAAGCCTGCAATAATTGTTTTCAGTCATGGAGATGACATTTTCTGGTTCTAAAAAGTTCTTTTCTGGGTCTTCTGTGTCCTTTACGGCAGCTCTTTGGGGCTGCAGAACAATGCTATCCATGTACTGTCTGGCCAGACGGAAGGGCTAATTCCCCAGGCGATGGCTCCAGCCACACCTTCTGTTATGTTTCAGTTCAAATGAAGCCTCTGGCTCAGAGCTCCAAAAGCACATCCTTCTAGATTCACTCCTGGTTCTCAATACGAGGTGTATTCCATGAACTCCCCTCTCAGTGCATGTCATGTCCTGGTGGGCTGGATCATAGGATTGTGCATTTTGTGCAATGAACAACGGCAGGCCGGGATGGGGCCTGGTGCCTGCCTGGCAAGCTGTGCCCCAGTGAGGGCCTGCCAGCCTGAAGGAGGTATGTCTCCTTGCAACTCAGCTACTCAAGAGAGGCTGCTTTTTATAATTTGCACAATGACACTGTCTGTGCGGCTCTGACAGGTGCTGGGAGGAGTGGTTTATTTCTGCATCCTAATTGTATCCTCTGGGAGCCTGCCGAGAGTTTCCATTGCCTTTGTTCTCCCAACAGGCTCACTAATTCCTAGGGAGAATACAGACCATGCACATGTCTCTTAAAAGAGTTTATCATTTAAGGAGCCGAGGTGGCTCCTACTTCAAGTGCCCAAGCTGGTACCCAAATTCTCCAGTGAAAGAGATCTTCAAGGGACACCTCAACTCAGAAAGTGGGTGCTCTTGTGGCCCCCACAGCTAGAACGGGGAGCATAGTTAGATTCCTTCAGAAACTCCTTTGAAATTATCAAATAACTTCTTTGAGGAAGTAACCCAATGACCAGCACGGCCCATGAACATTTTGATATGTACCTCCATGGCATATCAAGGCATCGACTTTCTAGTAGCTTGATGAGAATATGCTCTTGGCTTTGTGTTAGTTAAATCTGCATCAGGAATCTCCTTCCAAAGACAGGAAAAGATGCAACTCTTTCTTATAAGCTCTTGTCAGCACTCACTAATGCAAAACTCTAGGCCTCTGCAAGTTCTTCCCCTCCCGCTGTTTCTCAGAATCTTATGTAGTACGTTTAGTGAATTCAGACATAAGTCAGATTAGTCATGCTGAGTGTAAGTCAGAGAAGGAGAAATATCATATGATACCCTTATATGCAGAATCTAAAAAGAAATGATACAAACGAACTAATTTACAAAAGAGAAACAGACTTACAGAACGAATTTATGGTTACCAGTGGGGAAGTATGGGGTAAGAGATAATAAGGGAGTTTGGGATGGACATGTACACACTGCTGTACTTCAAATGGATAACAAGAAGGATCTACTGTATAGCACAGGGAACTCTGCTCAATGTAATGTGGAAGCCTGGATGGGAGGGGGTTTGGGGAGACTGCATGCATGTCTACTCGCTCAGTCATGTCTGACTCTTTGTGACTCTTTGGGCTGTAGCTCACCAGGCTCCTTTTTCTATGGGATTCTCCAGGCAAGAATACTGGACTGGGCTGCCATGCCCTCCTCCAGGGGATCTTCCTGACCCAGGAATCGAATCTGCGTCCCTATGTCTCCTGCACTTGCAGGTGGATTCTTTGCCCAGTGAACCATCAGGAAAGCCTGTGGGGGAGAACGGATACATGTATATGCGTGGTTGAGCCCCTCTGCTGTGCACCTGAAACTATCACACTGTTAATTGGCTATGCGCCCATCTAAAATAAAAGGCTTTTAAAGAGAAATCAGTCAAATTAGTTATCGTGCCTCACCTTCATTTCTGTTCTTCTGATAAGACTCTCTGCCCCGTGCTTGGTGTGTGGAACACGTCCTATCTCTGCCTCCTCCCCTAGATGTCCATACATCTTCGCCCATCCCGCATGCCTGACCAAGGGGCTGTGGCCCTGGATGGGCTGAGCTGTCGCTGCTTTGGCTGCTTACTACCCCCAGCGGTCTTCCTCCACCCACGCCCACGTAAGTACCCCTGAGATGCTGCAACTGTTCAGAATCCCGCTGTGAGTTGGGGGCATTGGTGCTTTTCTTCTCTTTAGATTTCCGTTACACTAGAGGGTTCCCAAAGCAGTAATGCATGTGCTTTAACACCTTAGGATGGCTCTCCGGAGCAGCCCTACCATTTTCACGTATATTATCCCAGTTCGTCTCTGGACGAAGACACAGGGTGAAGGACTACGCCAGGAGCTCATCCAAGTGACAGATGCTCCGTTGTGTTCATGATCAGCCGTCTCTGGCTCTACTCCTGACTGAGTTCGTGTTTGGTTCTCTGTTCCATTCGGACAAAGTTTGCCTGTGAAACTCCTCAGTTCATCATACAAATCCACCGACGGCAGGCCCACCCTGCCTGTTTGCCAGACTCATGAACTTTCCCCCTCCCTCAGCCCCAAGGACATATATTTTCTAGTAGTGATTGGGTCATATGTATTTTTTTTTCCTTTTGCTGTCATTCTGTCCATTTGTTTCATAAAAGAATTTGAAACATTCAACTATTTTGGCAGTTTCTTAAGTGGCAAAATATAGGAACAAGATATTCCATCAGTAAGCCTCTTCCACCTCCTATTAATGCAGTAATGTTACAAAGGTTTATAATTAGGATGAATTTGCTTGCCGGTTAATGAGGTCACCATGAATCAAAAATGTAGAGTAAAAAGTTATACTTCTTCATTTGGATTCAAGAATATGTGTAGTAAACAAGACAGAAAATATCTGCATTTAAATGTTAAGTTGCAATTGTTTCAAGAAGCTTAAACTCCATCAATAGGTGAAGATACCACTATTCTCAGTTAGGCATTTTGTACAGGTGCATAACGTATGGGCTTATGTGTATAAGCTTCAGAGAACTTACACAAGCCTCTCCAAAAAAAAAAAAAAAAAGCATTCTGACATTTTCTAGGCTAGAGAAAAGATGTTAAATGAAAGAGGTGATCTAAAAGGCTTCACTGCTTGTGTTATTGGAGAACAAATATAATGGATTGATAGATGACTCAGGTTTACAGTAATGGGTTTCCAATTTTTTAAAAAAGTATTCTTGTAGAAAAAAAAAATAAAAAAAAATAAATAAAATAAAAATAAAAAAGTATTCTTTATCGAACCTCAAAATTGTTGCAAGCTTGAGCATATTAAAAAGTTTTGCTTTCAACTGGTAAAACAAACATGCGGTAATGTGGTGGCAAACTTCTAATAATGGGATCTCCAGGAAGAGGGTGGGGTGGCGGAAAAGGGTAGATTTGTAGTATGTGTCCATTTCTATGGTGTAAACACACCTAATATCTGGGATGTCAACTTGCCAGCGTGATGTCTCTGCACATGGATTTGAAAGAGAGTTGCAGGAAAACACCATTATAACGGTATTTCAACCACACAGGTACAAGAGGTGATACTAACCTCAGAAGCAGAGATAAGGTAGTAGGGACTTCCCTGGTGGTCCAGCAGTGAAAGAATCTACCTGCTGATGCAGGGGACACAGGTCCAATCCCTAGTCTGGGAGGATTCCTCACACTGCAGAGCACCTGAGTCCACGTTCCAGAACAAGAGAAGCCACCACGATGAGATGCCCCTTCTCTGCAACTAGAGTGTAGCCCTTGCCGGCCACAACTAGAGAAAGCCCGCGTGCAGCAATGAAGATCCAGTGTGGCCAAAAACAAATAAGTAAATTTTAAAAATAAAATAAGTACCACAAAATGTTTTTAAAAAGAGAGATAATGTAGTAAACTAATAAGAAAGTGATGGGTTTTGAATATTTACTACCTATGCTTTTAATACAAGTTATATAATTATGAGTTGATTGAACTGAATTTGAACAATGGCCGTGTTTAACAAGCAAAATTCTTGAAAGTATAACAACCAACTCTCGAGAACTGGCCCAAGCTTACGGCATACCACCACACATACCCAAATGCTCAGGTCCTGTAAGATCTGACTTTGGCAACAGGAAGTGCACAGAGAAGGTATTGTCCAACTTTGTACCACTAACACTGGCCAACAGAGGTACTCCATGCTTCAGGGAATATGCCAGAGGGGCCTTTCATTAATAAAATCTCAATTAATTAGAATCCGTAAAAAACAAACCCTCAGATAACTTGGTTTTCCTTTTATTTTTTCCGAAAGAGGAACAAGTTGTAAGGTTGGTTTAGTGCCTGCTCTAAAAGGTTTCTAAGACAATGTATTATATCAATTTATTTTTTAAAAAAACACTTATTCCAGAGAAGGCTTAGATGTCAACACCATAAATTTCCTGTGCACTGAGAAAAAATAAACAAAAGTACAAAGGAAGATAAAAGAGCAAACCTCAGTCAGGGAAGTTGCCCGGAGAGCACGTTGTGGATCAGCAGCTCCATCCTGTCCTGGCTGAACTAAGAACGGTTCCCCCCGTTCCAGGTGGCCGTCTCCAGCTTGCCAGCAGACGAGAGGGGCCTGCACAAAAGGCTCTTCCTAAACAGATGTGCCAGTGCTTGGCTGAGGCAATCACATACCTTCCCTCAGGGATCTGAACTGCAGGAAAGAAAGAATTTGTCCAGTTAGTGAGGTGAGGCCAGAAAGAGATCATGAAGCAGTACCTGGGCTAGGTTAGTCACAAGCAGAAATCGCGAGTAAGCAGAGGACAAGAGTGTTGTGCCAAGTCAAGGAAGAGATAGTCTGTAAGAGGGGGAAATGAGCAGCTTGTCCCCATTTGACCTAAATCCTTGTCAGCTGGCCGGTTCCAGGCCATGTGCAATCTCCTTAATAAACCAGGGTATGAACTAGGATGCACTGTGCTCATTGTATAATAGGCAGAATTGTAAACGTACTTAAAAAGGCACTGAAATGAGTCTCCGTACTAAGTTTTTGCTGGTGTTTATTGTGTAGATCCTTAGGAATGCTGAGCAGAAGAATGGACAAATGTTTTCAATGGGAACTTTATAAATGAGGCAGAACTTGTTTCGCACGGCCATTTCTTAGATTCTTAAGTGCAATAGCCTTGTATTAATAAATAATTCAGAGAAGATATTTTTACTGAGAACTAAGTATTCATGGCTCAGGTATGCAGCTTTGGGAAGAATTTAACCTCAAATAAAAGTTAGAAAATCTTTGAGTCTCCTTCAAATATGTTATCAAAGGCAGCTATGTGACAAAATTATAAGTCAGATTTTCTATTTCTTACATTTTCTATAGCCTCAGCTAGGTTTCGTGGCTCAGACGGTAAAGCATCTGCCTACAATGCGGGAGACCTGGGTTCAAGCCCTGGGTCGGGAAGTTCCCCTGGAGAAGGAAATGGCAATCCACTCCAGTATTCTTGCCTGGAAAATCTCATTGATGGAGGAGCCTAGTAGGCTACCATCCATGGGGTCGCAAAGAGTTGGACACGACTGAGCAACTTCACTTCACTTCAGGCTTCTACACAATTATTGTTGTTTTTCTAGCGATGACAGCTAAGTAAGGTACTACCTTAAAAGAAAATATAAAAAGGGTAATACTTCCATAGATTCTTGTAACATGCAAGGTAATTTTACTTACTGTCTTCCATTGGATTTTCTTAACTTTAGGAGATAGGCAGGCATGGTAATCTCCATTTTTTTCAAATGAGAACACCAAGGCTTAGAGAGAAGGTACCTTTCTTTTTATTACTGAGTTTTGGAGCTGGGACTTCAACTCCAGTCATGGTAAGAATGATAGTTAAGATTTACTGAGCTATAATCACCTGTCAGGAACTGTTGTAACCATATATCATTCCCATTTTATGGATGAGAAAACTGAGAACTCTCTTAGCCCAAGTTGCTATCAAATGAAGAGGCAAAGCTTTAAAAACACTGATCTTAAAATTTATACATGTTTTGGGAGCTTGGAATGAGTTATTAGTTGAAAGTGGAGGCAGGGTTAGAGAGTAAAGAAAGCTAGTTATCACTACAAATGACCCAATTCCGTTCCTTTTTATGGCTGAGTAATAAATATGCAATTGTATATATGCACCACTTCTTCTTTTCCCATTCATCTGTTGATGGATATCTAGGTTGTTTCCATGTTTTGGCTATTGTAAATAGTACTGTGATGAACTTTGGGGCACATGTATTTTTTGAATTATGGCTTTCTCGGGATATATGCCCAACAGCGGGATTTCTGGGTCATACAGTAGCTCTATTTCTAGTTTTTTAAGGAACCTCTATACTGTTCTCCATAGTGGTTGTATTAACATTCCCACCAACAGTGCAAGAGGGTTCCCTTTTCTCCACACCCTCTCAGACATTTATTGTTTGTAGATTTTTGAGAAAAGAGCATCAGAGGCCAGAGAGTCAAAAAACACAAACAGAAGACCCCAAAGAAAAGGAACATCTACTTGTGTAGTAGTTAAGAGTGTGATCTTTAGGGTCATATATGAATATTTGTTGCCACTTCCTGGTTGTGTGACCTTGTTTAACTTATCCATTCTAATCTGCTTCCAAATTTATCAAATGCATGTTATAAAAGCATTTATTTAAAAATATTTTTTGTAAGTATGATATTCATTAATATACTTTGGTACCTATAACAATACCTGCTAAGGAATAATTTCTCAGTAAATATTGAAAGAAAGCTAGTTGTATAGGGCCTGCAGGCAGAACATGAAAATGAGTGAGTTCAGGTAGGGACAGGGAATAATAGAGTTATATTACGTACCAGAGTCACGCCACTTAGGAATGACTTGAGAATGGGAAACTGTCATTTCTCCAGACTGAGAAAATACTTCAGAAAAAGGAGAGTTGCTAATGAGGTATTGAGTGGAACCCAGGGAAGAGGGAGTCAGTAAACTAGATTTTAGAAAGTTATGTGTATGGTGTCTTTATCACCACATTGAAAGAATATCTTCTGGTTTTCCAAAATGCATAGGCCCTCCTCTGCTGCTGCTAAGTCGCTTCAGTCGTGTCCAATTCTGTGCGACCTGTGCGACTCTATAGAAGGCAGACCACCAGGCTCCGCCATCCCTGGGATTCTCCAGGCAAGAACACTGCAGTGGGTTGCCATTTCCTTCTCCAATGCATGAAAGTGAAACATGAAAGTGAAGTCGCTTCAGTCGTGTCCAATTCTGTGTGACCCCATGGACTGCAGCCTACCAGGCTCCTCCATCCATGGGATTTTCCAGGCAAGAGTACTGGAGTGGGGTGCCATTGCCTTCTCCAAGGCCCTCCTCTAGGGCTGTTGAAAAGACTGAGTGAACCAGATTTTCAGCCAAATAGAGGACAAGTAGGAACAGTCCATGGGGTCGCCAAGAGTTGGACACGACTGAGTGACTTCACTTTCACTTTTCACTTTTATGCATTGGAGAAGGAAATGGCAACCCACTCCAGTATTCTTGCCTGGAGAATCCCAGGGACGGAGGAGCCTGGTAGGCTGCTGTCTATGGGGTCACACAGAGTCAGACACGACTGAAGCTACTTAGCAGCAGCAGCAGGAACAGCCAGTTACTGAATTAGATGGAGATACTGGGGTGTCATTGAATATCTTGTCTTTGCTATAAATTATCCATCTGATTACAGCTTTGTACCTTCAAGACTAGTTTACACTTCAAGAATTTAATCTCAGGGCCTAAATGAGTATGCGTTGCTGAAAATTCCCTTGTGCAGCGGCAGCAGGGAAGGCTGCCAGTCACTAGCAGGGTCTTCTGTTTTGGGGTACCTGAACTGGATTTGTGTGTGTGTGCATGCTAAATCATTTTGGTCATGTCCGACTCTTTGTGACCCTGTGGACTGTAGCCTGCCAACTGCAACAAAATGACTTTCTAAAGCATTTGGGTCAACCAAGCATTTGCTGCAATGAAAGACATCCTGGGGCTTCACAAATGTTAAGTTTGGAATCACCTCTATAACATTGCCAAAAACCTACTCATATCCTTTCGCTCCTGTGGCTATGATCTTTAGATTGCTGGGACAGCATAATCTTGTATCTGAATTATAGCAATGACGGTGACATGTGGAGTTTCTCAAGCTCCCAGCCACCCCCTCTTCTCATCATCTCTGGTGGATTCCCCTCTGCCTCGGGACTTCAGTTATAGGAAGGAACAACATCTCCATCTGCAGCCCAGGTCTCGTGGAATCTGATATTGCAACTGCCAACTGACCAGGATCACTTGCATATTCCACTCACATCTCAAACTCAAAATGCCAAAAATGGAACTATTATCTTCTTATTCCCTTCACCTAAACCGACTGCTCAAATGTGAGCAATTTGGGCCACTGCCCTTCTCGTTCATTAAGTCAGAAAGTCTTGGGTGTTATCTTCCCATCTTACCTTTCCTTCATTGGTATAATGACTTAGTGTTAACAGGACTTCTTATATCCATGTCCATCTCTTCAGACTAATGCACTCTCCAAATGGCAACAAGAAGGAGCTTTCTAAAATGCAGATCTGGTCATTCATCCTCCTGTGTAAAAAGTTCTTCATATGCTTCCTAAGGTCTCAGGATAAAATGACAACTCCTTAGAGTTGTCAGGTCGGTTCTTCTCCCTTGGTTGTTGTCTCATGGTAGCAAAGAACTGAAATGAAAGACCAGTTATAGCTCAAGCAGGCAAGATTTATTGCGCATGCAGCAAGCAATACACTCCCGAGGCATGAGAGCAGATCACCCCCTGCAGGAGTGGCACTATCCTATTTTGGCTTCCCCTTTTTATATCCCTTATTNTGAGTGGAACCCAGGGAAGAGGGAGTCAGTAAACTAGATTTTAGAAAGTTATGTGTATGGTGTCTTTATCACCACATTGAAAGAATATCTTCTGGTTTTCCAAAATGCATAGGCCCTCCTCTGCTGCTGCTAAGTCGCTTCAGTCGTGTCCAATTCTGTGCGACCTGTGCGACTCTATAGAAGGCAGACCACCAGGCTCCGCCATCCCTGGGATTCTCCAGGCAAGAACACTGCAGTGGGTTGCCATTTCCTTCTCCAATGCATGAAAGTGAAACATGAAAGTGAAGTCGCTTCAGTCGTGTCCAATTCTGTGTGACCCCATGGACTGCAGCCTACCAGGCTCCTCCATCCATGGGATTTTCCAGGCAAGAGTACTGGAGTGGGGTGCCATTGCCTTCTCCAAGGCCCTCCTCTAGGGCTGTTGAAAAGACTGAGTGAACCAGATTTTCAGCCAAATAGAGGACAAGTAGGAATAGTCCATGGGGTCGCCAAGAGTTGGACACGACTGAGTGACTTCACTTTCACTTTTCACTTTTATGCATTGGAGAAGGAAATGGCAACCCACTCCAGTATTCTTGCCTGGAGAATCCCAGGGACGGAGGAGCCTGGTAGGCTGCTGTCTATGGGGTCACACAGAGTCAGACACGACTGAAGCTACTTAGCAGCAGCAGCAGGAACAGCCAGTTACTGAATTAGATGGAGATACTGGGGTGTCATTGAATATCTTGTCTTTGCTATAAATTATCCATCTGATTACAACTTTGTACCTTCAAGACTAGTTTACACTTCAAGAATTTAATCTCAGGGCCTAAATGAGTATGCGTTGCTGAAAATTCCCTTGTGCAGCGGCAGCAGGGAAGGCTGCCAGTCACTAGCAGGGTCTTCTGTTTTGGGGTACCTGAACTGGATTTGTGTGTGTGTGCATGCTAAATCATTTTGGTCATGTCCGACTCTTTGTGACCCTGTGGACTGTAGCCTGCCAACTGCAACAAAATGACTTTCTAAAGCATTTGGGTCAACCAAGCATTTGCTGCAATGAAAGACATCCTGGGGCTTCACAAATGTTAAGTTTGGAATCACCTCTATAACATTGCCAAAAACCTACTCATATCCTTTCGCTCCTGTGGCTATGATCTTTAGATTGCTGGGACAGCATAATCTTGTATCTGAATTATAGCAATGACGGTGACATGTGGAGTTTCTCAAGCTCCCAGCCACCCCCTCTTCTCATCATCTCTGGTGGATTCCCCTCTGCCTCGGGACTTCAGTTATAGGAAGGAACAACATCTCCATCTGCAGCCCAGGTCTCGTGGAATCTGATATTGCAACTGCCAACTGACCAGGATCACTTGCATATTCCACTCACATCTCAAACTCAAAATGCCAAAAATGGAACTATTATCTTCTTATTCCCTTCACCTAAACCGACTGCTCAAATGTGAGCAATTTGGGCCACTGCCCTTCTCGTTCATTAAGTCAGAAAGTCTTGGGTGTTATCTTCCCATCTTACCTTTCCTTCATTGGTATAATGACTTAGTGTTAACAGGACTTCTTATATCCATGTCCATCTCTTCAGACTAATGCACTCTCCAAATGGCAACAAGAAGGAGCTTTCTAAAATGCAGATCTGGTCATTCATCCTCCTGTGTAAAAAGTTCTTCATATGCTTCCTAAGGTCTCAGGATAAAATGACAACTCCTTAGAGTTGTCAGGTCGGTTCTTCTCCCTTGGTTGTTGTCTCATGGTAGCAAAGAACTGAAATGAAAGACCAGTTATAGCTCAAGCAGGCAAGATTTATTGCGCATGCAGCAAGCAATACACTCCCGAGGCATGAGAGCAGATCACCCCCTGCAGGAGTGGCACTATCCTATTTTGGCTTCCCCTTTTTATATCCCTTATTCCCTCCCTTGAGTAGGTTCCTGGGGCCTGATTGGTTATGCCCTCTGCAAATAGGAGATTGTACCAATGTATGCTTGACTGGTTACACCCAAGACCAATTAGGGAAGGGGGTGTGCTTACCTGCCAGAGGTTCCCACTTAGGTCCATGACTTCCCCTTCTTGCAGGGTTTTGTTTTTTTTTCCTAGCAGCTTCCTCTGACAGCCCTCTTGGACCCTGTTTCCCTATTCTAACTAGCTAACAGAGTGATAAGAGATCCTTGTG
This sequence comes from Neotragus pygmaeus, assembly GCA_006410875.1. Taxonomy (NCBI): domain Eukaryota; kingdom Metazoa; phylum Chordata; class Mammalia; order Artiodactyla; family Bovidae; genus Neotragus; species Neotragus pygmaeus. The sequence continues at coordinate 27,333 of SJYV01014944.1, forward strand.
CATTTAGTGCCTTCTACTGCTTCAAGAATCTGCCTGCCACTGCAGAAGATCTCTGGGTCAGCAAGATCCCCTGGAGAAGGAAATGACAACCCACTCCAGTATTCTTGTTCAGGAAAGCCCATGGACAGAGGAGCCTGGCAGGCTCCAGTCCATGGGGTTGCAAAAGAGTCAGACATGACTTAGTGACTAAACAACTGTTCTGCTCCCAACCTAACTTCCTGTCAGCTACATCCCTTCAGCTCCTCCTACTCCTTTCTGCTCCTGAGCCTTTACTCCTGCTGTTTCCTTTGTGAAGACCTATCAGTATCATCTGCCATTTCTTTGACTCAATATTATCTTTCAAGTCTCAGCTTAGATGTTGCCTCATCTAGGAAGCCTTCCTTGATTCTATTGACAGGGCTTAGGCAATCCTTCTATGAGCAGACACCTCCGTTATTACCTACTACGGTCCGCTGAGATTGCATGTTGTTAAACCTCCTTCATTGGGCTGTAAATACCTTAAGACAGGTACTTGTTTATTCCCAACTGGAAAGCAGTGCTTAGCATAGTGTCTGACACAAGGTTGATATTCCCCTTGTTTATACTATGCCCACTGTATCCAAAATATCGATTGAATAATAAAGATATCAATATGAATTCAGTGAGTAAATGAAGCCTTATTTTAGGTTTCCCAAATGCATTCTACTAATATGAAGGCAGTTGAGAATTGTTGCATATCTTCTTGTAATCTTTTGTCCCAGAGGCATTTTAATGGAAATTTGAGTCATTCTTTTCAAATTCACTTCCATTTACTCTATAAAAATGACTTCAGCACCTGTCTCATTCTTTCTTTCCATACCATTTTTAGAGGCTTTAACAGAGCCAGACTGTCAAATGCCTTCTGACTCCTTGAAGTTTTCTGGATTGGGGGATCCAGGTTGCCTGTCGAATCATGTTGCCTCTCTGGGATAGACCTTGCAGTCAGCCATTCCAAAGATATGTTTGCTATCGAATCCAGATCCCCCGTTCTTCTTATATTGTATCATTGACAGGTTATGAATAACTTCCAAGGGGGCTTTCTCTCATATCCTTAGACTGCGGCAAGTTGCTGCGGAAAATAATGAAAATATGCTGGTTAGGTCAGTGAAGGTTTTGTGTAATCTCATCAGCTGGACCGTAACAGAACTAGGCACAATAAAAAAGAATCTGTTTAATTCATCTTGTTGTTTACACCCTATCAAACCCATTACAGTAGCTCCAAACCTTCTTCCCTCTTTAAGTCCCCAGCAGAAGACTTTCCTTGTTTTGTTAGAGAACTTTGTCCACAAAGCCATTGTAATCATTGGGCCAGATTTCCGCTTATCACCCTTCCTGTTCTAAAATCCTACTGTTGGAAGAAGCAAAGCCACTGGGAAGAGAGGTTTCAGGGAAGAAATGGAAGTTGAAACTGATGGAGAATAAGAGGACTCCTTTTCTGAAAATGAGAGAAAAGGACAGAGGTAAAGAAGGAAAACGTGGCAAAATATGGAGAGAATTTGACATAGAAAAATGTTGAGTTTAGACAGTAGACCTTCAGTGTCCTCACTTCCTGCAAGGGGATTTGATAGAAAGATTCTTGGAGTGGCCACTGGAAGACTTGCTACTTTATTTCATTTTGCCTCAATATCTCCCTCATCCAAAGGAAAGAGCTGAGTTACCTGGCCTCTCTGATGTCCTCTGACACTAACGTCCTAGGAGTCAAGTAGACTTTCTGATTATCACCAAGGTCCTCTATCGTGGTGTCTGTTTTGTTTGTTTTCCCAACAAAAGATGTTGGAAATATTCAAGGAGTTTTTGTGGTTACACAATGACAGAGATGTCTCCTTGACAGTTAACGACAGGGAAGTGACAGCAGGATCTACTTCCACAAGAAAGCATTCTCTTTCCCTCAGAAATGCTGAGAGAGCCTCTTCACACCAAGATGGGGACCATTAATTCCACCTTTTGAGATCTCTTGGCAATGACTCGTTGGGACCAGCTGAGTTTGCAGTAGATGCTCAATAAAGGCTTCTGAAAAAAATTATGTGTCCTGGCCAAGTTATACATAATGTGAATTTTTATAACTCTGATGATTTCCCATTGACATACATTTTAATTTCAAAGACGCTTTATCTTTGCTTCTGATTGGCTTTTAATTGGCAGTGAGTCCTAATGTGGAGAAAGCTTAGTTATTAAAATGGAACCCTGCAGGGAATCCATTTGTAAAGTGATAAATCCTTTTATAGTGTGAATAATCACCCATTAATTGATCTGGTTTGTAAATTTGAATTTTCAGATGCTATGTGTTTTTTTCCCCCCTTAAATGTGGGCACAATGATGGTGTCCTCATTATAATCTTAGAGTTCAGGAAGGGTCTAACGTGTATGACAGCTTTTCTATTTTACAATTGAGTCCTTTTTTGTGACTTCTGGGTTTTCTCTTCAATTAATTCCTTTTATAGGACATCTTGGACAATTCTGTTTAAGTAATGATTTGTTGCTTGTGAAACTATTGGTCTGTTCACTTTTTAAAAAATACAATAGAGAAACTATTTGTCTCCAGGGATTTCTAGGCAACTTGCAGATTTAAAAATCCTATTCATTCCTAATGGGTTTCCTTTAATATAGAAAGGCTCTTTTCCACCTTTTACCATTTATGAAATCGAGTCACAGAAAGGCCAGCAGAACACGACTACACAAGTGTCTGTGGCTGAGATGAGAAGAGAATTCAGATCACCTCACCTCTCATTAAAGAGCACGTCGCGATTACAGCATATTTTCTGAGTTCTGCAGAACTGTATTGAGAATGGCTTTCTGGGACTGACAGGATACTGTTCTGAAAAGTGGTCACTTCAGTGAGTCGCCTCAGAGAGTGGTCCAGGTGTCTGTCTGTACGGCTGATTCTAACAAATGCCATCCCAACACTGTTTTCTAGAAATGAACTCCGTTATATTAGGTTTTACGTCGGTAAACCCAAGCTTGATAATATGCCATCCTGCTGCTTTGGGTATTATAACAATTCATGCAGAAAGTACCGGATTAGCCTCATCAGAGATGATGATCGGGGATATAAATGTGTACGGAATATTATTACCAATAATTATATAGGGAATATTTAGGCCAGTGTTCAATCCATGATGCTCACAGTCTAGGTTATAACAAAATGAATCTCAAATGGTCTAAAGATACCTACTTTTGAAGTAACAGTATCATAGGGGTCTTGGGTAACATTAATTAATATTTAGCATAACTCCAGGAAGGTTTTGTTTTTTTTAAGGTTGCTATGGTACACTTCCTACACCACTCCCCCATTTCCATTTCAGCTTTTTTTCTTGTTCCTTTCAGATTGACACGGGCATCATTCTCTATAATATATTTTCCTTCTATTATTCTGTCCTTGGACTTATTAATCCATCATTTGATTTGGCCCTGCTTTTCAAATGTTAGATATGAGCTGTGATATTTGTCTTGGCTAGCAAAATAAACGGGATGTGAAGATTCACCCAGGATGCAATCTTTCTTATGTTCTTTTATGTCTCCAAGAGAAACCTTGGAGACATGCCTCCTTCTGACTTCATTCCCCTCTGACTAACCCCCTCCTGACAGACAATATAGCATGATCCTGAAAACCAGTTAATTACGTCCTCATCCAGATGGGAGGGGCAAGCAAGGAGGGAGCACAGAGGTTTATCAGAAAAGCATAAGAAAGTGATGCTGCATCAGCACCGAAGCCTCTCCACCCAAAGAGAGTGGATTACAAGCTAGAAAGAGACAATAACATTAAAAGCAGTATTTCTGTCATGAGGCCTTCTCAGAGCTGTGAAACTAACCAGCTAGTTTTTTTTGTCCGACAGCCCATAAAAGAGCTCACAGCCAGAAAATACAAATCCCATAGGCTGCTATTATGTTGATGACAGTAAAGAAAGGGGGAAAATTGTTTCATTGCTGAATTGCAGATATAATTATGATATTTTATATATTTTGCAGCCTGTACCAAAGAGTTGTATTAATATCTACCATGCCCTAAGGTGGGAGAGAAGTTAGCACCTGAACGCTGAGCACTCAGGCTCTGATTTTTGCTAAGACTGAATCCCTCTGGCTGTTTACTAATATGAATTTTGTGGTCAAAGGAAAATTCAGAAGCAGGTGATAATGGCTGCTTCTCTTGCAGGACCAGCTGATTCACACAAACCACGTGGACCAGCACGGGGAGTGAAGCTAGCTGCACTTGGACAATGTGTCTTTCACTGCCAAGATCTAACTGCTTACTTCAGCCAATGAGAGATACAATGGGGCATTGAGAAAAATTTAAATACGTGGCCAGGATTCACAGGAGGTATGTTTGTGAGTCAATCTGTGGGGCTTGCAAATCAATGCAATTATGACACAGGGGCTAAAACTCCTGTTAGAGAGGTCACCTGACAGTCAAGTGTGTTGTTGTGTTGGAAAAAAAGATGTGAAAAGGAAAGCAAACACAAAAGCTATCTATCGTTACTTTCAAAGGTAGCTCAGACCACACGGCTGGGGTTGGTGATCCAGTCCTAGCTTATACTAAGAATTAAGTATTCCTGGTGAACAGCGAGCCAATAAATAAACAAACAACATTTTGGGAGATGCAGAATAGACAGGGAAATAAAATGTATAGTAATGAAATATTCATAACCTTGCATTTTATGGACCTCAAACGCTAGTTCCATGATTTACACTATTTCTGTATGCAGTAGTATGGGATCTGCCAAACAATAATAAAGATGGCATTAGAATGCTACTGCCTCAGTGTCATGGAGAAGGGAGGATTAATCAGTATTGTACGAGAGCTGTAAACTCGAGTAAATAGAAACACACACAGGTAGTTGCTTCCCTGCGCACTTTATGCCTGGCCCATGGAAATGAAGGAGATGAGAAACACAGTCATTATGAAGATGATGAGTGTCAGCACCTGGCTTCATGGAAATACCCGTATTACTCTGAACCTGTGGCTGCTCCGGGGTGCCAGTACAGGCCAGCTGCTTCTGACCAAACGTCATGGTTATGATTGCACATTAAAAGTCACCTTTCCAAAAGATCATGGCCTGCCTGACTCCCAAACTCAGAACGCCGTGTTCTGAACTCAGTCATCTCCTTCGGGAGGAGTCTGTCTGGCTTCTGCCCTTTGCCTACTGTCCTCCAGCCCTGGGCAGGAGGGACATGGAACTGCAGATTAAAAAACCTGGAGGGAAAAGATAAACAGACAGACCATCTTGCTTCAAAGGCTATTTTGAACATTCCTGCTACATACCTGTCTCTGCCTCTGAGAGCTGACCTCAGTCCCCCTGGTATTTATCTTGTCCCAGATTTCACAGGTACAATTGTGCAGTCCACACAGTCAGAGCTTCTGCTCCTGAGTCCTCCTTAGAGGAGCCGTTTGGCTCCCATTTTCCCTAAGGGATTAAATAACACACTCACTGGATGCTGAGCATGCCCTTTGCTGAGATGAAATTATAGTAACAAAACATGGCAGTGCTCCCTGAAAACTAGAGGGTTATCTTTGCATTTTTCTCATGTCTTTCAGACTTTGAAGAACTCTGTCAGTCACTGGGACCCTGTTCTCTAGCCTCCTCCTTTTTGAAATGAAAAAAATTAATTAGCCATCAACATCACTGACTCAATGGACATGAACTGGAGGAAACTCCAGGAGGTACTGAAGGACTGGGAAGCCTGGAATGCTGCAATCCATGGGGCTGCAAAGAGTAGGACACAACTTGGTGACTGAAAACAACGTGCTTCTAAAACATGAGCCCGATACTCAAAATATATTCACTAAACTGCCTATGGCACAAACTCTAACAAGTTTCATTAAAATTTTTGTCTCTATCTTTTGATATTTACCCTACTATGTATGGTAACTCACCTTATTTTTCCATTCTCCTTAAAGAGACAACACCAGGAGTCAAATTTCTTTCAGTTATATATTGAGATTTCAGTGAAAATGACCTAGCATGTCTGGTATTTCTTGCTAGACTTATGGGATATACTTATTGTTTTGGGCCCAAAGGCACACTTACAACATTTTTTTTGAGTGAAGAAGTGATCTATAACAGAGAGAGGTGGAAGCTATACTCATATTGGTAACAAACATGCATGATTAACAAATTGACTATGAACCTTGGGGACTAAATTATCCTTTGCTCAATTCTCTATTTTCATTGCACAGAACTGGGAGGATGTGTGCTGTGTGCTCAGCTGCTCAACCATATCTGACTCATTGTGACCCCATGGACTGTAGCCCACCAGGCTCCTCTGTCCACAGAACTTTCCAGGCAAGAATACTGGAGTGGGTTGCCATTTCCTCCTCCAGGGAATCTCCCTGACCCAGGGATCAAACCCTTGTCTCCTGCCTCTCCTGCGTTGCAGGTGGATTGATTATTGCTGAGCCATCCTCAGAACAGGGAGGATAGTAATGAGCAAAGGGTAACAAGAGTTGGTTCTCAGGATATCCTGAAGAAATAAATCAATGAATTTCATAGTCCTGGTGAATTTTTCTTGCTTCTACATGTGATGAAGTTGGCTGTCATGTTGTTACAGAGAAATTAGTTCAAAATGGGAAATATTGCTGTTAAGAGAGACTTAGTGGAATACTGAACTTAATTTACACACAGTGTTTTACTGGATCTCCTGGGATATCTTCCAGGGCATCCCTCTTTCATCATCCTGTGTCCCCTTCTTCTAAGAGCTGGAAGATTCTATCACTTTGAATCTTTAAGCATAGTCTCCTCTGTTATCTATTGAGGAACACAGGTGGAACTGAGGAAGCTGTTGCTCAGTTCCAATGGTAATTTTTAGAATTTATCATGTATGCTCCACACTCACGTCTCATATAAAAGAATGGGCAAGGTAATACAAAAGAATAACAAGGTATAATAAACTGAGGTTTTGTGATGCTGTTTCCTGTTTTGGAGCCTTTAAAAGAAGAAAAGCTGAGGATATTTGGGGTCAGATGATTCTAAAGTATTTTGTAAATACTGACAATGCTCAAAGATTAAGAGGGTGAGGGTGGGACAATTTGGGAGAATGGCATTGAAACATGTATATTATCATATATGAAATGGATTGCCAGTCCAGGTTCAATGCATGATACAGGGTGCTCGGGGCTGGTGCACAGGGATAACCCAGAGGGATGGGATGGGGAGGGAGGTAGGAGAGGGGTTCAGGATGGGGAACACAGGTACACCCATGGAGGATTCATGTCAATGTATGGCAAAACCAATACAATATTGTAAAGTAATTCACCTCTAATTAAAATAAATACATTTATATTTAAAAAATAAATAAAAATGATGGAGGGTAAATACATCATTGAAAGTAATGATAGAATCCATCGCCTATATTGGGAACAGATGAGATGAGTTATCGCATCACTTATATTGTTGACTCATGAGTATTGTCTGAAACCTGGACTCTTCCTTTTGGGCTGTAGAATAGGTTCTGAACCCATCAAGATGGATAGATGCTTCCAGCCACACAATACTGCTAGCCTGTTCATTCAGGCCTTTATACTCCCTGCACCTGTTCCCTAAAACAGTCCTCAAAAGGGGTGTCCTTTATTCTGAAAAGCTAATGATAGTATCTTCCCAAATGAAGTTTTAAGACAATAAATTGCAAACTCTGCCTTTCCCTTTTCTTTTCCTCTCCTGCTGTCATCCTTGTAAATGTCTCACTCTACAACATTTTGGTCTAAGTTGGATAAAACTGCTTTCCCAGGGTTCTCTATTTGCTAATAGAAAAAGAGCTGAATTGTTGCCACTGAACTTGCTGTGAAGTGCTTTGACTTCAGGTGAGCTCACAATCAGCTTAGCACGGCAGTGCTGTGATTTGGGTCATAATTAAAAGATTTTACTACAGAAAGTGACTGTGCTGTTTGTACATTCCTTTCATGCCCTTGGGGAAGAATGACATCAATCATTTATTTGCCTTTTATATGATTTTTTTAAAGGCGCTTATAGTGAAATAGAAAAAAACCAAAGCCAGAAAAGACAGACCTAGCTTCATATCCTGGCTCTGATAATTAGGAACTCTGCAACTTTGGGCAGATGACTTACCATTATTGAGCCTTAGTTTCTTCAAGGGTACAATGGGGCCAGACAGGGTTTTTATGGATTAAATTAAGTGATATATGGGGAACTTCTTACATTTTGTAGGCATTTACTTAATGCTGTATATTGTTATTGTACACATGATTCCTTCCTGTTATCTATTTCCTTCACTGTTACATACCTCTGTGAAATGGTGCAGGCTCTAAAGAAGTTATGAGGATTAATGCTTCTGCCCAGGTGGCTGAGATGGTAAAAAAATCTGTCTGCAATGCAGGAGACCTGGATTTGATCCTGGGGTCAGGAAGAGCCCCTGCAAAAGGGCATGGCAACCCACTCCAGTATTTTTGCCTGGAGAATCCTAAGGAAATAGGAACCTGGTGGGCTACAGTCCATGGGGTCACAAAGAATCAGACACGACTGAGTGACTAACACTTTCACTACTTTCACTTAAACTATAAGGATTAATGAGATTGGTGAGCCCATTTCCTTGTCAGTCATGGAAATTAAAAGATGCTTGCTCCTTGGAAGAAGAGCTATGACAAACCTTGACAGTGTGTTAAAAAACAGAGATATCACTTTGCTGAAAAAGGTCCGTATAGTCAAAGCTATGATGGCTTTTCCAGTTGTCATGTATGGATGTGAGAGTTGGACTGTAAAGAAGTCCAAGCACCAAAAAATTGATGCTTTCACAATGTGGTACTGGAGAAGACTCTTGACAGTCCCTTAGCCTGCAAGGAGATCAAACCAGTCAATCTTAAAGGATACCAACCCTGAATATTCATTGGAAGGACTGATACTGAAGCTTCAATACTTTGGTCACCTGATGCGAAGAGCCAACTCATTGGAAAAGACCTTGATGCTGGGAAAGATTGAGGACAGGAAGAGAAGTGGGAAACAAAGGATGAGATGGTTGGATGGCATCACTGACTCAATGGAAATGGGTTTGAGCAAATTCAGGAAGATAGTAAAGGACAGGGAAGCCTGGTGTGCTGTAGTTCATGGGGTCACAAAGAGCTGGACACAATCAAGTGACTGAACAAAAACTACATGGAATGGTGAAAAGATTCCTCATCTGTGAAGCATTTTCCATTTGTCCTCAAAAACTTCCATCTGTGACCAATTTCTACACTTTGCTTCTATCCCTCTTTGAGCCATAATTTAACTAAATACTGTGGTAGAGCCTGGGGATTGGATGACTGTCTCCAAAAGACCTGAAGCTCCTTGAGGGAGGCTCAGCTTTGGGTTTTGTCCCATAGATAATACCACTACCATACTTGAAATATTTATTAACTTGGGTAGAGAATGCTTTCATGGACTTGGAAGAAGAAAGGAAATTTATCCTAATTCACCCTTCAATTCTGCTTAGCAGTGGGACATTGTTCAGTGGGACATTGTTCAGTGGGACATGGTTCAATCCAAAGATATATCTTCATTGTGCACCTTTAAGAAAGAAAAAATGGTCCCCATCATTCTGCTCACATCAGGAGGCACCTCGAAGAAATTTCCTGAGATTCTCTACTTACCCACTTCCTTAAGGATATGGGAGGGGATGTGTTTTCTAATTCTTTCCACCTGAAATACTAGCTTCTTTAAAATCAGGAAGAAAAAAAAAAAAGAGGCAGCTAGGCATTCTATGTCGGGAGTTCTATGTCTAATCATAGGTTTTATAAGATTTATACATGGCCTTTGAAGGGATAGCTTTCCCTGGTGGCTCAGATGGTAAAGCATCTGACTACAATGCAGGAGACCCAGGTTCAATCCCTGGGTCGGGAAGATCCTCTGGAGAAGGAAATGGCAACCCACTCCAGTACTCTTGTCTGGAAAATCCAATGGACGGAGGAGCATGGTAGGCTACAATCCATGGGGTCAAAAAGAGTCAGACACGACTGAGCAACTTCACTTTCTTTCACTTTCACTTTGAAGGGATGGGTAAAGAAACACAATTGCCATCACAAGCTATGGTGAAGACATGATCCAAGCAGACTGTGTCCTTTTGAAGACCCTTGTAAAGAGACTGCAGAGATGGGGTGGTGTAGCCGTGCTCTTTTGGGAGAGGAAGAGAATGATCTCAGTTTTCAATTTTGGTGAAACTGGGAAATCAGGCTCTTACCAGGGAGGTTCCCCAATCTGCCCCTTTGAGGTTTAACCATCAACAAGGTCAAGGACTTTTAGTTCCTCTTCAAGGGCTGTAAATAATACTCTGAGCCATGTCCTCTGAGCTGTTTTGCAGATACTGAAACCCACACCAAGTGAAAGAAGCTAGCTGTATGCTGCCCACAAGTATGTGGACCCCAGACTGGTCAGAACAAGAAGGTTGATGATGCTGACTCCCAGTTATCTCACCACCAACCAATCAGAAAAATGTCCATGGGCTGATCACACACCTCACAACCCCTTCCCTTATGCCATTTTTAAAAACCTTTCAGCTACCTGGACTCCTTGTTTCATGTCTAATAAATGCTACACTTTCCTTCACCACGACCCAAATGTCAATAGATTGGCTTTACTGTGCTTGGGTTTGATTCAGTAACAGTATGACTAAGGCAATGGTGAAGGATGCCTGCAACTGTCATTGTAGACATCATCAGTGATGGCATCCCTAAGAAACTTCCAAGCTAGGGGATGTCATGATCGCATAATGAAGCACTCATTTCTTATTCTATTCATGTTTCATTTAAACACTCAGGGTGAAAAATAAATAAATAAATAAAAGGGAATTCCCTGGAGGTCATGAGAAGGCAATGGCATCCCACTCCAGTACTCTTGCCTGGAAAATCCCATGGATGGAGGAGCCTGGTAGGCTGCAGTCCATGGGGTCGCTGAGTCAGACACGACTGAGCAACTTCCCTTTCACTTTTCACTTTCAAGCATTGGAGAAGGAAATGGCAACCCACTCCAGTGTTCTTGCCTAGATAATCCCAGGGATGGCAGAGCCCAATGGGCTGCCATCTGTTGGGTCGCACAGAGTCGGACATGACTGAAGTGACTTAGCAGTAGCCCCAGAGGTCTAGTGGTTAGGATTCTGCGCTTTCAGTAGTTAGAACCCACTGGGGGAGCTGGGTTTGATTTCTGGTCAGGGAAATAAGATCCCACATGCTGTGTGTTGTGGCCAAAAATAACACACACACACACACTCAGGGAGGAACCACCATAGCTAAGAATTGTAACTAACACAGGTAAGGTGGGTTTGTTGTCAAATTCTCCTTGTGTCACAAATAAGTATTCTGTTGAGCCTACTGCTTGAATCTCTGATTCATCTCATTTTCATCAGGATTGTTGGGAGATTTGAATGAGATCACATACACTAGCACTTTGTGAAAGGAAAAGGAACAGGGAAGTGTGTGTGTGTGTGTGTGTGTGTGTGTGTGTGTGTGTGTGTGTGTGTGTGTGTGTGTGTGCACATGCCCAGTCATATCCATCTCTTTGAGACCCTGCAAACTGTAGCCCACCAGGGTCTCCTGTCCATGGGATTTCACAGGCAAGAATACTGGAGAGGGTTGCCTTTTCCTACTTCAGGGGATCTTCCTGACCCAGGAATGAACCTGCATCTTACCACTAGCACCACCTTCAGTTAAGTTGCTCAGTCATGTCTGACTCTTTGTGATCCCATGGACTGCAGCACACCAGGCTTCCCCATCCATCACCAACTCCGAGAGCTTACTCAAACTCATGTCCATTGAGTTAGTGATGCCATCCAACCATCTCATCCTCTGTCATCCCCTTCTCCTTCTGCCTTTAATCTTTCCCAGCATCAGGGTCTTTTCAAATGAGTCAGTTCTTTGCATCAAGTGGCCCAAGTACTGGAGTTTCAGCTTCAGCATCAGTCCTTCCAATGAATATTCAGGATTGATTACCTTTAGGATGGACTGGTTGGATCTCCTTGCAGTCCAGGGGACTCTCAAGAGTCTTCTCTAACACCACAGTTCAAAAGCATANCACCGTTTCCATTGTTTCCCCATCTATTTGCCATGAAGTGACGGGACCAGATGCCATGATCTTAGTTCTCTGAATGTTGAGTTTTAAGCCAACTTTTTCCCTCTTCTCTTTCACTTTCATCAGGAGGTTTTTCAGTTCTTTGCTTTCTGCCATAAGTATGGTATCATCCGCATATCTGAGTTTATTGATATTTCTCCTAGCAATCTTGATTCCAGCTTGTGCTTCATCCAGTCCAGTATTTCTCATAATGTACTCTGCATCTAAGTTAAATATGCATGGTGACAATATACAGCCTTGACATACTCCTTTTCCTATTTGGAACCAGTCTGTTGTTCATGTCCAGTTCTAACTGTTGCTTCTTGACCTGCACACAGATTTCTCAGGAGGCAGGTCAGGTGGTCTGCTTGAAGAATTTTCATCTCTTGAAGAATTTTCCTCAGTTTGTTGTGATCCACACAGTCAAAAGCTTTGGCATAGTCAATAACACAGAAGTAGATGTTTTTCTGGAACTCTCTTGCTTTTTCAATGATCCAATGGATGTTGGCAATTTGATCTCTGGTTCCTGTGCCTGGGAAGCCCCAATTAATTGCCAAGTCCACATGAATGAAACTGGGCACCTGGGGCTCTCTTATCAGCCCAACAAGAGGGCTGCATCCCTCAGGGTTAGTGGGGCCCATGTGTCACACTCTCCAGCAAGAAAGGAGACAGAGCCAGGAGAGGGTAAAGGCTGAAGGACTATAACACTGAATGATCTTCCCTGCTGGGGATGTGGGATTTTCTCTAACCTCAATCTCTTCTTCTTCCTTTAGAGATGACATCTACTATGTAGGTGCTATTCCTAGCTGATCTGCATGCCAGGTAGTGTTGGGACCATGCCTAGGAGTATTGTCTTAGAGCCAGACACATCATTTTGACCTCTAGCTTATTTGGTGAATATCCTTAATTTAGCAATACCTATCTCATCAGATTGTTGTCCAGATTAAATGTGGTCACAGGGCACAGTGCCTGGTTGACAGTGAACACTCAGTAAATTTGTCTTTGTATTTACAAATTAAAACTATTGAAATGTGAATTTCTCTTTAATGATATAATTCCAGTCCTCANTAGCAATATCTATCTCATCAGATTGTTGTCCAGATTAAATGTGGTCACAGGGCACAGTGCCTGGTTGACAGTGAACACTCAGTAAATTTGTCTTTGTATTTACAAATTAAAACTATTGAAATGTGAATTTCTCTTTAATGATATAATTCCAGTCCTCAACTCGTAAAAGGCACACTGGGCTTGTAAGATTCATAAATACAATGTGTACAGCTCCAAAAGCTCCCATTTTTTCTTGTATATCATCTTGCCTCTCCTGATATGTCATAGACCTGAGCACTAAAGAACAGCACTGGGATAAAAATGAGGAATTTGAGGAATTGAAAGTGAGCAGAGATGATATTTCCAGATTGTCTGTCAAGTTTTGCAAACTGTAAAAGTAAACAAGCAGTACTAAGACCTGAAGGTGATTTTAAATTTAAAATTCTTCCTTTTTAATAATCTAAGCTGTTATTAGCAGCAGATAAGAAAACATCACTTAAAAAAGCCGTATTTTACTCTGATGCATTTTTTACCACTAATGCAATGTACATAGTATAAATAAGTAATGTAATCAAGTTTATCTTTGGAAGAAAAAGTTAATAATCCTACTGGAGAGTTGGAAATAAACAGTGATGTTATTGCATTTATTTCAAATCACACCAGCTCAGACTGAAACTGTATGTCAACAGAATATTTTGAATTCCTTTGTGACCCTTCTTACCTTCCCAGTTGTCCTGGACCTGCAGAAGCAACTGGGAAGAAAAGCTGCATGGGCAGGTTCAAGAGCGAGTAGGAACTCCCACATCTACTTTGGGACTTCCAAGGGCATCAGCATCCATGGACTTGCAGTGGGGGAGGGGGCTGGGGACCCCAGGTGGTTGGCCTCAGCATCCAGGGTCCAGAACAGATTATACCACTCAGGTCAGTGGTGGATAAATGGTTAACAAATCACACAAGTGGATGATAAGAGGAAACTCACTGGGTTTGTGAGTCTACAAAAAAGTGAGTGAGTTATGTATAAGAGGGGAGAGAGGAAACAGTCAGAAACCAAGCAGAGAGCAGACAGGGAGACATAATAGGCAAGAATACAGAGGAGGACCTTCCCTGGTGGTACGGTGGACGAGAATCCGCCTGCCAATGCAGGGGATACAGGTTCGATCCCTGGTCCAAGGAGATTCCACTTGCCATGGGCAAGTAATCCCATGCACCACAACTACTGAGCCCCTGCTCTAGGGCCTGTGAGCCACAGCTAATGAGCCCCTGTGCTGCAACTACTGAAGCCCATGCTCTGCAACAAGAGAAGCCATCACGATGAGAAGCCCCCACTCTCTGGGACTAGAGAAAAGCCTGCACGCAGCAACAAAGACCCAGCACAGCCAAAAATAAATAAATAAATGTAAAAAAAAAGAAGAAGAAGAAGAGGAGTAGAGAGGAAATGGAGGCAACGTGGGCCCTTGTGATTCTCTCCTGGGTCCTGCCACTGGGAGAGCTTCCTGAGGTCATGATCTGATGACACATCCATGTCTTTATTCCCTAAATGAGTTTTTCCCCTTAAATCTCAGATTCTATGCCTCCTTTTCCACACTGGGAGTCTAGGCTTGTTAAACCAGAGGAACCTAGAGAGGTCCTTTAACTCCGAGCTTTCTATGCCTGATCAGCATTACTCATTCTGGACGTGGGCTCAGCTCTTCCCACAAGCTCTGAATCCCTTCTCTGCCTGTCTTCTCTATCACCCTCTGTCCCTCCTTCTAACACTTTAAGTCTCTATCAGCACTTACTTCCCAGTCTTTAAAAACATGCAAATCTCTCCAATAAAACAAAATCCAAAACATGCTCCTTGGGACTTCCCTGGTGATCCAGTGGCTAAGACTTGTACCCCCAATGCAGGGGGCTCAGGCTTGATCCCTGGTCAGGGAACTAGATCCCACACGCAGAAACTAGGAGTTTGCATGCTGCAACTACAGATTCCATGTGCTGCAACTAAGACCCAATACAGACATAAAAAGAGACATACTTGATCAAGTGTACCCTACACACCCCCACATGGCTGAACCCTTTCTTTAGGAAGTTTCCTGAAACACATTCTCTGCCACCTAGAGACTCCCTCCCCTTCTCTCCCAGAGTTCCCCCAGCACCTTGTGCATCCTTCTATCAAGCACTTTCACATGGTATCATCACAGGCTGTCTTCTCTCCTCTCCCCCACGAGTGGTCCATATGTTAACTCAAGAACAGAGCTGTATCTTTCATCTCTGTATTCTTATGCTTGTCCTTGTTTTAAGACTTAGATGATACTCAGTGTGCTAAAAGTTTTGTTGTATTAGTCAGGATTCTTCAGAGAATGTGCTTATGAAGATCGAGAAATTTCGAGATCTATATAGTCAGCAAGCTGGAGACTCAGAAGTGCTAACAGGATAGTTTCAGTCCAAGTCAAGGGGCCTGAGAACCAGGAGAGTGGTGGTGTAAGTTCCAGTTGGAGTTTGAACCCAAAGGCAGGTGAGGCCCAGTGTCCTAGTTTGAAGAGAGTTAAGCAGAGAGAATTCTCTTTCTCAATCTTTTTGTTCTATTCAGGCCTTCTAAGGACTGGATGAGGCCTGCCCACATTGGGGAGGGCAATCTGCTTTACTCAGTCTACTGATTCAAATACTGAGTCAGCAGAACCAAGCTCACAGACACCCAGAACGGCTTAAACAGGGGGTACAGCCAAGGTGATATCACATGTGTCCACCATAGTTTTCAGCTCCCAGTGCAGGTTCTATTAGTATCTTCTTCAGAAAAACACTAACATCACAGGCTTTAGAGTGTCTTCCCTTCTCCATTTTCCTCCAAAGCCTCTTATCTGCATTGTATGCTGTAATAAGACGCGATGAAGGCTCTCTTCTGTGTTTCATGAGGAAGCAGAGCTCCACACAAAGTTGTAAGCTCCTTGAGGGGAATCAATTACTATGTGACATAATTTTATGACACTCTTCATAGCGCTTGATTTGGAACTGGAACAGAAGAGGCAATCCAAAAATATTTATTCAACTATATAAAGCTGAAATGTAACATAGAGGATGAATGAGGTAGTATGCATTTTTTATATTACATCTGGACTGCTGGTTGTCAATCCAAAATTCATTCTCTTTCTTTAGTGAGAAACAGAAATTCTCCAGTTTGGGGGTGTGGCGATACGTTCTAGACTTATCTCAGGAACTGTAAAGGGTGCAGTAAAAGGGATGTGGAAGTTATCCCAAGGTGCTTGCAATTCTAGTGAAGAACTCTGCTTGCTCCTGGAAGCAGAACAATAGAAGAAAGCTATATTTGGGTATTAGATCAGATAGAGTAGAAGAAACATTGGAGGAGCTTGGAGAAGGGAAAGGTCTCTCTATATGCTATGGCGCCCATGTTTTCCCAGCTTTCTTTGAAGCTACAGGTGGTAATGTGATTATATTCTGGCCATTGAGATGTAAGCGGTCCATTGTATGGAATTTCCAGGGATGCCTGTTAAAGGGAGGTGACTCAGATGGGTACCCTATGGATTTTCCATTCTGTTTTCTTCCTTTGATTTCCAGGATCCCAGATAAGATGCCGGGCACACCAGCAGTCAGCTTGAGGATGGAAACTATGCGCTCAGAATGATCAAGCAGAGAGGGAAGAAGTCTTGAGTCCTGGTGTCTTTATAGTGCTGTCCTACCAGCCCTGGACTGCTCAGTTCTGGCTGCCTTTTACGTGAAAGAATAGGACTTTGTGGTTTCTGACCTCTTTTATTTTGGTTTTCTATTTTATGCAGTCTAACATAATCCTAGGTGAAAGAGATACAAATTAACACAAAAGAATGGAAATGCTGTCTGAAATAAATTTTTTCAGTTAAAAAAAGGCATTTTTACTAATACGCAAGGCATAAGCGAACTATAACCATCAAATATATTTGGCATTACTAATATGAAATATTATTCTGTTTATTCTTTTCTCCCCCATCACAATGAATCCCTTAGTGATATGGGCTTTAGCCTGTCATCCATGCAAGGGCGATTTTCTTGTAAATTAGAGCAAAAGGAAAAAAAGCCTTGTAAATCATCTCTCTCACTTAACTTGCCCATTGTCCTCTCTCTGCAGGAAACCCACAGGTTGCAGAAGAAAATGGCTGGTAGAAATGCCACAGGAAGAATAACTTGGTTTTGAAATGAGGTGAAATTAATGTAACAGCGGTCCTTAGTTTTTTTTTTTTGGTCCTACTTTACAAAGTGAAAATTGGGGAAATTGATGAGAGGAGTCCCTGTTTTAAGTAAGAGCAAGACTATAGCTTTCTGAGGATTACATTTAAAAAGGTGGAAAGAAAAGGGGATGTGAATGATAAATTTAAAAAACCCATCCCTCTTCTATCTCCCCCAACAGAACACATCAGGTCAGCTTAAGGGGTCCTCTTCCAGTCCTACAGTGCCGCACTTTTAGAGAAAAGCACAACTCTGAAGGTCTCTGATAATTTTTAAAAGTTGTTTGCAATATAGGTGTTAAAAGTAACGTGTTTCTCAAGTTCTGCAATTTTCTCTCAAGAAGGGCCAGGATTAACTAACCAAAATGAATCTTTGGTGATGAGACAAATTCTAAAGCAAAAACCAGGATTTCGAAGGCAAAGAATCCAATGTTATAATAAAACAAAATAGCTCAGACGGAAGGCGGGGCTTATTGTGAGCAACCGGGATGGAGCTAACAACAGTATGTTTGCCTCATCAAGAAACAGTGACGACATAATCTGGAGGACCCACTCTCAGGATTCCTCACTCATATGGCTGGCTAATCGGTGCTGGGCATTGTCTGCAGGCTCTACTGCGACTCGGAGCTGGGAGCCTTGGTTCTCTCCACAGGATTCTCTCCACAGCCTGCTTGGGCTTCTTCAGAACTGGGTTCCAAGAGAACTGGGCAGAAGCGCATGGTAATTTGGTGCTCTAACCTCAGAAGTCACATAGCTCCATTTCATTATTTAAGCCAATCACAGAAAGGTTCCCAGACTCAAAGGGAGAGGTCAGGGACCCTATCACTCCATTGGAGGAGTGTCTGCTGCTGCTGCTCCTAAGTCGCTTCAGTCATGTCCGACTCTGTGCGACTCCACAGATGGCAGCCCACGAGGCTCTGCTGTCCCTGGAATTCTCCAGGCAAGAACACTGACGTGGGTTGCCATTTCCTTCTCCAATGCATGATAGTGAAAAGTGAAAGTCGCTCAGTCCTGTCCAACTCTTCACAACCCCATGTACTGCAGCCTATCAGGCTCCTCCGTCCATGGGATTTCCCAGGCAAGAGTACTGGAGTGGGTTGCCATTGCCTTCTCCTGGAGAAATTGCTGCTGCTGCTGCTGCTGCTGCTGCT
>SJYV01014945.1:0-15540 GCA_006410875.1 Neotragus pygmaeus
GTATCTTGTGTATTATTTTCATGACATAAATATAATTTTGTAAACTCCAAAGATTTTACTTGTGTATTATGTGCTCATATCCAGTTCTTCATTAAGCACAGAGCAAACTTTGAGTTAATCATTCGTTATTAGGTCATGAATCCACCTGAAACTAGAGCACCTTAGTACACATTTAATTGAGGCATATGTTCCTGATATTTTGTTACCTATAATTTTAAAATTATTACTTAAAAAAGTGCTCCATGATTGCATTAAAAATGTGATATTATCAAAAATATACTACAACCTGAATTGGAGACAAGATGTTTGAGGAGAAGGACTTGAGCTCACCTCTCAAAACAAAAACAAAAACAAAAACAAAAACAAAAACAAAAACAAAAACCTCAACCAAAATCACAACTAAATGTTGACCAACCATCAGCCAAAAACACTGGAACTAACAAAAAATGATATTCTACATCCAAAGACAGAGAAGAAGNAAAAATGTGATATTATCAAAAATATACTACAACCTGAATTGGAGACAAGATGTTTGAGTAGAAGGACTTGAGCTCACCTCTCAAAACAAAAACAAAACAAAAACAAAAACAAAAACCTCAACCAAAATCACAACTAAATGTTGACCAACCATCAGCCTAAAACACTGGAACTAACAAAAAATGATATTCTACATCCAAAGACAGAGAAGAAGCCACATTGAAATGGTAGGAGGGATGCATTTGTGATATAATTAAAACCAATATCTAATATCCACTGGGTAGGTGACCCACAAACTGGACAATAATTATAATGCAGAAGCTCTCCCACAGAAGTGATCATTTTGAGACATGCAGCAGGCTCCCAAGACTGGGGAGTCTGGCATTAGGAGGAGGAACTTCTAGAGCCTTTGGCTTTGAGGCCAGTGAGGCTTAATCTCAGGAGCTCCACAAGATTTTGGGAAATAAATTCTGCTTTAGAGGTACAGACAAGCTCTTGTGCACACTGGGACCCAGGGAAAAAGCAGTAACTTCACAGGAACATGGGCCAGACCATGGTTTTGAAGGGTCTCTTGTGGTGGCAGGGGCAGCTGTGGATCACTGTAGGAATAAGGACATTAATGATACAGGGATCATGGAGTACCAACTGGCATGTGCTAGGATGCTTCAGGCCAAACAAAAAACAGGGCAGAAACACAGATTCACACATCAGCAGATAGGCTGCCAAAAGTGCTACTGACCTAACAGCCACCTGTAAACACACGATTTGGCATGGCCCTTCCCATAAGAGATCTTGCTCACTGGTGGTCAGACACCGGTCCCTCCTACCAGGAAGTCTGCACAAGCTTCTAGTTCAGTCTCACTCACCAAGAGCAGACACTAGAAGCAAGTGGAGCTACAATCCTGCAGCCTGTGGAAAGGAGGCCATGAATACAGATAAAATGAGATGGCAGAGAAATATGTCCTACATGAGAGGACAAAATAAAACCCCAGAAGAACAGGTAAGTGAAATGGAGGTGGGGAATCTATCCCAAAATAAATCAGAGTAATGATGGTAAAGATGATGCAAGATCTTGGAGAAAATAAAGGTACAGACCTAGAAGATACCAAAAAAATTTTAACAAAGAGCTAGAAGATAGAAAGAACAAACAGAGCTGAAGAATAAAATAACTAAAATAGAACATACATTAGAAGAAATCAGGAGCAGAATAAATGAGGCAGAAAAACTGATAAGTGATCTGGAAGATAGAATGATGGAAATCATTAAGTGGAACAGAATAAGGCAAAAGGGACTGAAAAGGAACGAGGAAAGTTAAGAGACCTCTGGGGCAATATTAAGTGCACCAAGATTTCCATTATATAGGTCCCAAAGGAGAAGAGAGAGAAAGAGACTAAGAAAATATCCAAAGATAAAATAAATGAAAACTTCATTAAAGGGGAAAGAAAAGAGTCAAACAAGTTCAGAAAGTGCAGAGATTCCTATACAAGAAAAGCCAAGGAAGAACATGCCAAAACACATATTAACTTAGTTGAAAAAAACTTAAAGACAAAGAAAATATACTAAAAGCAGCAAAGGGAAAGAAATAAATAACAAACAAGGGATTCCCATAAGACTATCATCTGATTTTGTTCATCAGAAACTTTGGAGACATATATATAGAGTGATGAAAGAGAAAAACTTTCAACCAAGAATACACAGCAGAGCAAGGTTCTCATTCAGATATGAAGAGACCAAATGATGTATAACAAGCAAAAGCTAAGAAAATGGTAATAAGTATATTTGTTGTTGTTGTTCAGTCACTAAGTCATATCTGACTCTTTGAAACCCCATGGGATACAGTATACCAGGTTTTCCTGTCCTCCATTATCTCCTAGAGTTTGCTTAAGTTCATGTCCATTGAATTGGTGATGCTATCTGACTATCTCATACTATACAGCAATAATTACTTTAGATGTAAGTGGATTAAATGCTCCAGCCAAAAGACAGACTGGCTGAATGGAAACAAAAACAAGACCCATTTACATGGTGTCTACAAAAGACGTACTTCAGACCTAGGAACACAAGAACACAAACAGACTGCAAGTGAGGAGATGGAAGACATTACTTCGTGCAAATAGAATTCAAAAGAAAGCTGGAGTAGCAATACTAATATCAGACAAAACAGACTTTAAAATAAAGACTATTACAGGAGACAAGGAAGAACACCACATAATGATCAAGGAATCAATCTGAGAAGAAGATATAACAAGTGTATATATACATTCATCAAACATAGGAGCACCTCAATACATAAGGCAATGCTAAGAGTCATGAAAACCAAGTAGCAACAGTTAGAACTGGACATGGAATAACTGATTGGTTCCAAATCGGGAAAGGAGTATGTTAAGGCTGTATATTGTCACCCTCCTTAATTAACTTATATGTGGAGTACATCATGGAAAATACTGAATGAATGAAGCACAAGCTGGGATCAAAATTGCCAGAGAAATGTCAGTAACCTCAGATATGAAGATGGCACTACCCTTATGGCAGAAAGTGAAGAAAGACTAAAGAGACTATTGATGAAAGTGAAAGAAGAGAGTGAAAAAGTTGGCTTAAAACTCAACATTTGGAAAACCAAGATCATGGAATCTGATCCCGTCATTTCATGGCAAATATAAAGGGAAACAGTAGAAATAGTAATACAGTTTACTATTTTGGGCTCCAAAATCACTGTAGATGATGATTGCAGCCATGAAATTAAAAGACACTTGCTCCTTGGAAGGAAAGTTATGACCAACATAGACAGCATATTAAAAAGCAGAGACATTACTTTGCCAACAAAGGTCTGTCTCATCAAAGCTATGTTTTTTCCAGTAGTCATGTATGGATGTGAGAGCTGGACTACAAAAAAAGCCGAGAGCTGAAGAATTGATGCCTTTGAATTGTGGTGTTGGAGAAGACTCTTCAGAGTTCCTTGGACTGCAAGGAAATCGAACCAGTCCATTCTGAAGAAAATCAGCTCTAGGATTTCTTTGGAAGGACTGATGCTGAAGCTGAAACTCCATTTCTTTGGCCACCTGATGCAAAGAACTGACTCATGTGAAAAAGAAGGGAAAAAAAAGAAAAACAGATGCTTGGAAAGATTGCAGGCAGGAGGAGAAAGGGATGACAGAGAGTGAGATGCTTGGATAGCATCACCGACTCGATGGACATGAGTTTGAGCAAGTTCCAGGAGTTGGTGATAGACAAGAAGTCTGGCATTCTGCAGTCCATGGGGTTGCAAAGAGTCGGACATGACTGAATGACTGAGCTGAACTGAACTGAATTGAACAGCCACGAAAGGGGAAATTGACAATGACTCAATAATAGTGGGGGACTTTAATGTTCTACTTACATCAATGGATAGACCATTGAGACAGAAAACTGTTAGGGAAACACACATTTTACATGACACATTAGACCAGATAGAATTAATGGGACATTCCATCCCAAAACAGCAGAATACGCTTTCTTCTCAAATGCATACAGAATGTTCTCTAGAATAGATCACATCTTGATACACAAATCAATCCTTGGTAAATACAAGAAAATTCAAATCATACCAAGAATCTTTCTGACACAACACTATGAGATTAGAAATCAACAACAAGAAATCAATCAAATTTTAGGAAACAAAATAGAGGAAGCAAACACATGGAGGCTAAACAATATGCTACTAAATAACCAATGAATCACTTAAGAAATCAAAGAAAAAATTAAAAAAATTAATAGAGACAAATGATAACAAAGGCAAGTTTATCCAAAACATATGGGATGCAGGAAAGCTGTTATAAAAGGGATGTTTATAGCAAAATAAGTTTACCTCAGAAAACAAGAAAAATCACAAATAATCAACCTAACCTATTTTTAAAAACAATTAGAGGAAGATGAACAAGCAAAACCCAAAGTTAGTAGAAGGAAAGGAACTACAAAAATCAAAGCAGAAATAAGTGAAATAGCAATGAAGAAAATAATAACAAAGCTTAATGACACTAAAAGTTGGTTCTTTGGAAAGATAAAATTGATAAACCTTCAGCCAGACTTATCAAGAAAAAAAGGAGAGGACTCAAATCAATAAAATTATTAATGAAAAAGGAGAAGTTACCAGTGACACTGCAAAAATACAAAGGATCATAAAAGACTACTATAAGCAAGTATATGCCAATAAAATGGACAATCTAGAAGAAATGGATACATTCTTGAGAATCCTAAGTTCCAAGATTGGTTAAATTTCCAAGACTGAACCAGCAAGAAATAGATAATATGAAAAGAATAGTCATAAGTATGATTTAAAATCTTCCAACAGACAAAAATCCAGGAACATATGGCTTCATAGGTGAATTCTATCAAATATTTAGAAAAGACTAAATGCTTATCCTTCTCAAATTCTTCTGAAAGCTTGCAAAGGGATGGACACTGCCAAGCTCATTCTACAAGGCCACAACTACCCTGATACCAAAATTGGTAAAAAATATCACACACAAAAAAGAAAACTACAGGTAAATATCATTGATGAACATAGATGAAAAAGTTTTCTTCAAAATATTAGTAAAAAAAAATCCAACAACAATTAAAAAGATCAGATAACATAGTAAAGTGGGACTTATCAAGTGCACAGATTATTCAGTATATGCAAATTAATAAATGTGATTCACCATACTAACAAACTGAAGAATAAAAACCATTCGATAATCTCAGTGGATTCAGTAACAGCTTTTGACAAAATTAAATAAACATTTATGGTAAAAATTTCAGAAAGTGGGCATAGAGGGAAATATCCTCAACACATTAAAGGCCATATGTATATGAAAAATCCACAACAAACATCATTCTCAATGATAAAAAGTGAATAATTTCATCTAAAAGCTGGAACAAGGCAGGAATGTCCTTTATTAATTACTCCAGCCTTTAAGGAAATGGAAACCCACTCCAGTACTCTTGCCTGGAAAATCCCATGGATGGTGGAACATGGTAGGCTACAGTCCATGGGGTCACAAAGAGTCGGGCACAACTGAGTGACTTCACTTCACTTCACTTCACTTTATTAATCAATACAGTTTGGAAGTCCTAGTGAAAGCAATCAGGCAAGGAAAGGGAATAAAAGGAATCCATACCAGAAAAGAATATAACTGTCACTATTTGCAGATGACATGATATTACATGTAAAATATCCTAAAGATGCTGCCAGACACTACTGGTGATAATCAATGAATTTTGCATAGCTGCAGGATATGAAATTAATATCCAGAAATCTTTTTCATTTCTATGTACTAAAGATGAAAAATCTGAAAGAGAAATTAAGGAAACAATCCCTCTTGCCATTGCTGCAAAAAGTAAAATACTTAAGAATAAATGTATGTAAGAAGGCAAAAGACTTGGGCACAGAATATATGATACTGTTATAAGAAAGTGAAAATGATATAAGCAGATGCAGAGATAGACCATATTCTTGTATGGTAACAATTAATATTTTGAAAGTGACTGTACTACCCAAAGCAATCTACAGATTGAATGCAATCTCTGTTAACTTACCAAAGGTATTTATCACAGAATTAGAAAAAAAAAACTTTATAATTTGTAAGGAACACAAAAGACCTCAAATCATCAAAACAATCTTTAGGAAGAGAAACGAAGCTGGAAGATTCAGGCTCCTTGATTTCACACTATACTGCAAACCTACAGTAGTCAAGATAGTATGGTAAAGACAGAAAAACAGAAATATAAATTGATTGTATTCTTTGCAGTTGATGATGAAGAGGCTCTATACAGTCAGCAAAAACAAGACCTAAAGCTGACTGTGGCTTTTATCAAAACTCTTCATTGGAAATTTCAGACTTATGTTAAGGAAAGTAGGGAAAGCCACTAAGCCATTCAGATGTAGCCTAGACCAAATCTTTTATGATTTTAGGCTGGAGATGACAAATAGATTCAAAGGATTAGAGTTGGTAGACAGAGTGTTGGAAGAACTACAAACATAAGTTTGTAACGTTGTACAGGAGACAGTGACCAAAACCATCCCAAAGAAAAATAAATGTAAGAAGGCAACGTGATGATCTAAAGAAGTTTTACAAATATATGAGAAAAGAAGAAAAATTAAAGGGAAATACATACCAAAATGAAGGCAGAGATCTAGAGAATAGAAAGGAGACATAAGAAGGCCTTCTTAAATGTGCAATGCGAAGAAATAGAGGAAAACAATAAAATGGGAAAGACTAGACATCTCTTCAAAAAAAATTAGAGAGATCAAGGGAACATTTCATGCAAGTATGGGCATGATAAAGGGCAGCAACAGTAAGGACCTAACAGAAGTAGAAAAGAAGAGTGGCAAGAATTACACAAAACTATATTAAAAACGTCTTAATGACTCAGATAACCATGATGGTTGTGGTCAGTCACCTAGAGCTAAATATCCTGGAATGTCAAGTCAAGTGGGCCTAAGGAAGAATTACTATGAACAAAGCCAGTGGAGGTGATGGAATTCCAAATGAACTATTTAAATTCCTATAATATGTTGATGCTAAAGTACTGCACTCAATATGTCAACAAGTTTGTAAAACTCAACAGTGGCCACAGGACTGGAAATGGACAGTTTTCATTTCAGTCCCAAAGAAGGGCATTGCCAAAGAAAGTTCAAACTACCACACAACTGTGTTGTTTCCCATGCTAGCAAGGTTATACTCAAAATCCTTCAAGCTAGTCTTCAGCAGTACATGAATCAAGAAATTCCAGATGTACAAGGTGGGTTTAGAAAAGGCAGTGGAAACAGATCAAATTGGCAACATTCATTGGATCATAGAGAAAGCCAGGGAATTCTAGAAAAACATCGTTCCACTGACTATGCTGGAGCCTTTTACTATGAGGATCACATCAAACTGGAAACTTCTTAAGGAAATGGGAATACCATCTTTACCTGTCACTTTAACTATCTCTTGAGAAAACTGTATGCAGTTCAAGAAACAACACTTAGAACCCAACATGCAAAATGGGAAAGGAGTTCGATAAAGCTGTATATTGTCACCCAGCTTATTTACCTTGTATGTAGAGTATATTATGCAAATGTTAGGCTGGTAAATCACAAGCTTGAATTAGGATTTCTGGGAGGAATATCAATACCCTCAGATATGCAGATAATACCACTCTAATGGCATAAAGTGAAGAAGAACAACAAAAAAAAAAACCTCTTGAAAAAAGTGAAAGAGGAAAGTGAGAAAGCTGGTTTTAAACTCAACATTCAAAAAAAATATGGCATCCAATTCCCTTCATGACAAATAGAAGGGGAAAAATTGGAAGTGGTGACAGATTTTGTTTTCTTGTACTTCAAAATCAATGTGGACAGGGACTGTAGCCATGAAATTAGAAATTTGTTCTTTGGAAGAAAAGTTATAACAAACCTAGACAGCATATTGAAAAGCAGAGACATCACTTTGCTGACAAAATCTGCACAGTCAAAACTATGGCTTTTCCATTAGTTATGTATAGATGTGAGAATTGGGCCATACAGAAGGCTGAGCACCAGAGAATTCATGCTTTGGGACTGTAGTGATGGAGAAAATTTTGCAGTGTCCCTTGGACTATCAATCCTAAAAGAAATCAAGCCTGGATATTCATCAGAAGTTCTGATGCTGAAGCTGAAGTTCCAAGACTTTGGCCACCTGAGAAGAGCTAATTCCCTGGAAGAGACCCTGATGCCGGGAAAGACTGAGGGCATAGGAGAAGGGAGGGGGTGGCAGAGTATGAGACAGTTTGATAGCATTATGACTCAATGGACATGAATTTGAAAAAAAATCTGGGGGACAGTGAAGGATATGGGAGTCTGGCTTGCTGCAGTCTTTGGGGTCACAAAGAGTCAGACATTACTTAGCAACTGAATAACAATAAAATAGAGCAATGAAACAGGATAGAAAGCCTAGAAGTAAACCTGTGCACCTATGGTCATCTAACTGATGAAAAATCAGGCAAAAGTATACAATGGGGATCAGATAATTTATTCAATAACTGTTGCTGCAAAAACTGGACTGCTACATGCAAAAAAATAAAATAGAACACTTCCTAACATTATACAGAAAAATAAATTCAAAATGGATTAAAGACCTAAATGTAAGTCCAGAGAGTATAACACACTCTTAGGGGAAAACATAGGCAGAACACATTTGGATGTAAATTGCAGCAAGATTTTTTGCATCACATCTTAGAGTCATGAAAATAGAAATAAGCAAATGGAACTAATTGAACTTAAAAGATTTTGCACAGCAAAGGAAGCCATAAACAAAGCAAAAAACTCAACTCTCAGATTAGGAGAAAATATTTGTGAAGAAGCTGCTGACAAAGGATTGATCTTCAAAATATACAAGCAGCTCATGCAGCTCAATATGAAATAAATAAATAAATAAGAATAGGCAGAACACCTAAATAGGCATTTCTCCAAATATAGCCTTCAAATGGCCAACAAACACATGGAAAGATACTCAACATAATTAATTATTAAAGAAATGCAATAAAAACTAGGAGGAGGTATCACTTCACATTGGTGAGAATGGCCATTATCCAAAAACATCTACAGACATTAAACTTGGAGAAAAGATAATAAATGTAGGGATAAAGAACCCTCTTTCATTGTTGGTGGGAATGCAAATTGATACAGTCAATATGGAGAACAGTATAACAATT
This sequence comes from Neotragus pygmaeus, assembly GCA_006410875.1. Lineage (NCBI taxonomy): Eukaryota > Metazoa > Chordata > Mammalia > Artiodactyla > Bovidae > Neotragus > Neotragus pygmaeus. The sequence continues at coordinate 9,166 of SJYV01014945.1, forward strand.
CCTTAAAACACTAAAAATAGAAATACCAGATGACTAAGCAATCCCACCCCTGTGTATATACCTGGAGAAAACCATAATTCAAAAATATATATGCAAACCAATGTTCATTGAAGTACTATTTACAATAGTCAGGGAATGGAACCAATCTAAATATCCACTGACAGAATGAATATGGTCCATATAAAATGGACTATTAGTCACAAAAAGGAACAAAATTGTGTCATTTGCAGATTTATAAATGGACCTGGAGACTGTTGTACAGAATGAAGTCAGAAAGAGAAAAAAAGATATTTCATATTAATGCATACATGTGGAATCTAGAAAAATGGTATAGATGATCTTATGTGCAAAGTAGAAATAGAGACGCAATATAGAGAACAAATGTATGAGTACCAAGGGTTGGGGGGGAAGGGGTGGGAAGGAAATTGGAGATTGGGGTTGACATATATACACTATTGATACTATTCATAAAGTAAATAACCAGTTGAGAACCTACTGTACAGAACAGGGAACTCTGCTCAATGTTCTGTGATTATGTAAATGGGAAGAAAACCTAAAATACAGAGAGAATAAATGTGTACATATAGCTGATTTACTTTGTTGTATAGGAGAGATTAATACAACTTTGCAAAGCCAACTATGCTCCAATAAAAATTAATTAAATGTATATCTGCATATATGTATATAACATATTAGTTGACTTGAGTATTACAGAGTTCCAAGATTTTGGAGTCATAAAATAATTTTGGATATGAATTGGTAGTTATAGTTTTATGGTCCTTAAAATTTTATGCTTAAGTTGCTAAAATAGATATTCACTGAGAGGTAGATATTCACTGAAGTATAAGTTCAGTAGTAGTAACAAATTTTTATATTATTTTTTATTACTGGGTTGAGCAGAATTTTCTTCAGTTTTTAAGTAAAAATAAAAGACATGTTTTATTTTCATAAAGAATTTTATTGAACAATACATTCACCATTTTGTTGCACTACCTTTTGCGATTTTTCAGGGGACTTAATTACTCCATTTTCCCAAAACTTTTTCTTTTTGAGCAAAGAAATATTCCAGTTACCTTTTTCAGTTTTCCAAAGATTTTTTTTTTTTCCATTAAGAGAACTTTGTAAAGACCCAAAGTGGAAATCTGAAGGTGCAATGTCTGGCAAATATGGTGGATGAATCAGAACTTCTCAGCCAAGCTGGAACAGTTTTTGCCTGTTTATCAAAGAAGCATGCAGCCTTGCAGTATCCTGATGGAAGATTATGTATCTTCTGTGGATTAATTCTGAATGCTTTTCATCAAGGCATCTAATTGCGAGCTGTATAATGTCAAGTCACTTCAGTCATGTCCGACTCTTTGCAACCCTTACAGACTGTAGCCCTCCAGGCTCCTCTGTTCATGGGATTCTCTAGGGAAGAATACTTTAGTGGATTGCCATTTCCTCCTCCAGGGGATCTTCCCGACCCAGGAATCAAACTCATGTCTCTGTGTCCTGCATTGGCAGACAGGTTCTTTACCATTAGCACCACCTGGGAAGCCCCATATTGACGGCAGTACTTGTCGGAATTAATTCTTTGATTTTCTGGAAGCAGCTAATAACAGAGGAATCCCTTCCAACCCCACTTATACACTACAATATCTTCTTTGATGAAGACCAGTCTTCGGCCTGGTTGGTGATAGGGAAATTAAATGGAAGTAGTCTTTTTCAGGTTTCAGAGACAAGAAAGCAGAGCAGGCAGTCCACTGACCTTGCTTCTGACTTGCCTGGACACTTTTCTGACTACCTACCTGCTCACAACTGCAGGTTGTTACCTGCTTAAAGCCAACAGGCACTCTTTTAAGATTGGGAGTGAGTCTCAGAGTTCTCCTGAACTGTGGTTCTGGCCAGTTCCCAGGGGTCTGGAAATCTCACAAGATGAAACAAATAGCACTGTAAAAAGATTAGCATGAAACCAGAACTGCATTTTTGCTCACAGAGTTTGCAGCTGGGGATTACAAGGAGGAACCCCCCCAAACTGCAGTAGAAAGTATCCCCAGGGGGAGGTTGCACTGCCCAGGACCTTTTCCCAACTGTGACTCCAGATTGCTGTTACATGGGACTTTCTAGCACTATCTGAATATGACTATTAGCCCAATTTGGAGATGCATGTGCTGTTACTCTCCTCTACTGCTTTTCTCTCTCTTTAATTTTAATGATTGTATATTGAAAGTAATTTTTTTTAATTTTTATTTTTACTTTATTTTACTTTACAATACTGCATTGGTTTTGCCATACGTTGACACAAATCCACCACAGGTGTACATGAGTTCCCAATCCTAAGCCCACTCCCACCTCCCACCTCATATCATCTCTCTGGATCGTCCTCGTGCACCAGCCCCAAGCATCCTGTATCCTGCATCAAACATAGTCTGGCGATTCATTTCTTACATGATGGTATACATATTTCAATGCCATTCTCCCACATCATCCCACCCTCTCCCTCTCCCTCTCCCTTAGAGTCCAAAAGTCCGTTCTATACATCTGTGTCTCTTTTGCTTTCTCACATACAGGGTTATCATAACCATCTTTCTAAATTCCATATATATGTGTTAGTATACTATATTGGTATTTTTCTTTCTGGCTTACCTCACTCTGTATAATCGCTGAAAGTAAGTTTGATACTCTATTAGATACTGACTCTCTTTCTGAATAAATGTCTTGATATGGTCCCTATAATCTTCAACTGGTCTACCTGACTGTGAAGCATCATCCAACAACAAATTTCCATGTGAAACTTCACAAAGCAATTTTGACACATTTAGTCAGTCACAGCACCTTCTCTAGATACTGCACATATCTTTTCTTGAATTTAAGTTGCATCTTCACCTTTGTTGAAATAATAAATCATGTAAAAAATGTTGCTGTTTTCTTCTGTATTCAATATTAAAATGGTCACACAAAAATTCACCAATTTTGATTAGTCTTTTAAAGTGCATGCTGAAATGATAGCTGTCACAATACAATCTATCAAAGTTGTTTTGAAAGAAGTTAAAGGCAATTAAATACTACTTAATCCACCTTACAGAAAATCTCAAATGAACTTTTTGCCCAATCCAGTATTTTATTTCTTTTAATGTTAAAAGACCCTCCCCAGATAAAGAAATGCAGATAAAGAAATAATCACATAAACTTGTGAAAACATTCACAAGGAAAGTCAAAATTATAACAATTCAGGGTGAATAAATGTAAAAAGCTAATTCCAGTCATTGGGAGCTCGTGTACATCTGTGGTGGATTCATGTCGATGTATGGCAAAGCCAATAGAGTATTGTAAAGTAAAATAAANTCATATTAATGCATACATGTGGAATCTAGAAAAATGGTATAGATGATCTTATGTGCAAAGTAGAAATAGAGACGCAATATAGAGAACAAATGTATGAGTACCAAGGGTTGGGGGGGAAGGGGTGGGAAGGAAATTGGAGATTGGGGTTGACATATATACACTATTGATACTATTCATAAAGTAAATAACCAGTTGAGAACCTACTGTACAGAACAGGGAACTCTGCTCAATGTTCTGTGATTATGTAAATGGGAAGAAAACCTAAAATACAGAGAGAATAAATGTGTACATATAGCTGATTTACTTTGTTGTATAGGAGAGATTAATACAACTTTGCAAAGCCAACTATGCTCCAATAAAAATTAATTAAATGTATATCTGCATATATGTATATAACATATTAGTTGACTTGAGTATTACAGAGTTCCAAGATTTTGGAGTCATAAAATAATTTTGGATATGAATTGGTAGTTATAGTTTTATGGTCCTTAAAATTTTATGCTTAAGTTGCTAAAATAGATATTCACTGAGAGGTAGATATTCACTGAAGTATAAGTTCAGTAGTAGTAACAAATTTTTATATTATTTTTTATTACTGGGTTGAGCAGAATTTTCTTCAGTTTTTAAGTAAAAATAAAAGACATGTTTTATTTTCATAAAGAATTTTATTGAACAATACATTCACCATTTTGTTGCACTACCTTTTGCGATTTTTCAGGGGACTTAATTACTCCATTTTCCCAAAACTTTTTCTTTTTGAGCAAAGAAATATTCCAGTTACCTTTTTCAGTTTTCCAAAGATTTTTTTTTTTTCCATTAAGAGAACTTTGTAAAGACCCAAAGTGGAAATCTGAAGGTGCAATGTCTGGCAAATATGGTGGATGAATCAGAACTTCTCAGCCAAGCTGGAACAGTTTTTGCCTGTTTATCAAAGAAGCATGCAGCCTTGCAGTATCCTGATGGAAGATTATGTATCTTCTGTGGATTAATTCTGAATGCTTTTCATCAAGGCATCTAATTGCGAGCTGTATAATGTCAAGTCACTTCAGTCATGTCCGACTCTTTGCAACCCTTACAGACTGTAGCCCTCCAGGCTCCTCTGTTCATGGGATTCTCTAGGGAAGAATACTTTAGTGGATTGCCATTTCCTCCTCCAGGGGATCTTCCCGACCCAGGAATCAAACTCACGTCTCTTTTGTGTCCTGCATTGGCAGACAGGTTCTTTACCATTAGCACCACCTGGGAAGCCCCATATTGACGGCAGTACTTGTCGGAATTAATTCTTTGATTTTCTGGAAGCAGCTAATAACAGAGGAATCCCTTCCAACCCCACTTATACACTACAATATCTTCTTTGATGAAGACCAGTCTTCGGCCTGGTTGGTGATAGGGAAATTAAATGGAAGTAGTCTTTTTCAGGTTTCAGAGACAAGAAAGCAGAGCAGGCAGTCCACTGACCTTGCTTCTGACTTGCCTGGACACTTTCCTGACTACCTACCTGCTCACAACTGCAGGTTGTTACCTGCTTAAAGCCAACAGGCACTCTTTTAAGATTGGGAGTGAGTCTCAGAGTTCTCCTGAACTGTGGTTCTGGCCAGTTCCCAGGGGTCTGGAAATCTCACAAGATGAAACAAATAGCACTGTAAAAAGATTAGCATGAAACCAGAACTGCATTTTTGCTCACAGAGTTTGCAGCTGGGGATTACAAGGAGGAACCCCCCAAACTGCAGTAGAAAGTATCCCCAGGGGGAGGTTGCACTGCCCAGGACCTTTTCCCAACTGTGACTCCAGATTGCTGTTACATGGGACTTTCTAGCACTATCTGAATATGACTATTAGCCCAATTTGGAGATGCATGTGCTGTTACTCTCCTCTACTGCTTTTCTCTCTCTTTAATTTTAATGATTGTATATTGAAAGTAATTTTTTTTAATTTTTATTTTTACTTTATTTTACTTTACAATACTGCATTGGTTTTGCCATACATTGACACAAATCCACCACAGGTGTACATGAGTTCCCAATCCTAAGCCCACTCCCACCTCCCACCTCATATCATCTCTCTGGATCGTCCTCGTGCACCAGCCCCAAGCATCCTGTATCCTGCATCAAACATAGTCTGGCGATTCATTTCTTACATGATAGTATACATATTTCAATGCCATTCTCCCACATCATCCCACCCTCTCCCTCTCCCTCTCCCTTAGAGTCCAAAAGTCCGTTCTATACATCTGTGTCTCTTTTGCTTTCTCACATACAGGGTTATCATAACCATCTTTCTAAATTCCATATATATGTGTTAGTATACTATATTGGTATTTTTCTTTCTGGCTTACCTCACTCTGTATAATCGCTGAAAGTAAGTTTGATACTCTATTAGATACTGACTCTCTTTCTGAATAAATGTCTTGATATGGTCCCTATAATCTTCAACTGGTCTACCTGACTGTGAAGCATCATCCAACAACAAATTTCCATGTGAAACTTCACAAAGCAATTTTGACACATTTAGTCAGTCACAGCACCTTCTCTAGATACTGCACATATCTTTTCTTGAATTTAAGTTGCATCTTCACCTTTGTTGAAATAATAAATCATGTAAAAAATGTTGCTGTTTTCTTCTGTATTCAATATTAAAATGGTCACACAAAAATTCACCAATTTTGATTAGTCTTTTAAAGTGCATGCTGAAATGATAGCTGTCACAATACAATCTATCAAAATTGTTTTGAAAGAAGTTAAAGGCAATTAAATACTACTTAATCCACCTTACAGAAAATCTCAAATGAACTTTTTGCCCAATCCAGTATTTTATTTCTTTTAATGTTAAAAGACCCTCCCCAGATAAAGAAATGCAGATAAAGAAATAATCACATAAACTTGTGAAAACATTCACAAGGAAAGTCAAAATTATAACAATTCAGGGTGAATAAATGTAAAAAGCTAATTCCAGTCATTGGGAGCTCGTGTACATCTGTGGTGGATTCATGTCGATGTATGGCAAAGCCAATAGAGTATTGTAAAGTAAAATAAAGTAAAAAAAAAAAAAAGA
>SJYV01014948.1:0-42491 GCA_006410875.1 Neotragus pygmaeus
GATTTCTTTGGAGGGAATGATGCTAAAGCTGAAACTCCAGTACTTTGGCCACCTCATGTGAAGAGTTGACTCATTGGAAAAGACTCTGATGCTGGGAGGGATTGGGGGCAGGAGGAGAAAGGGACGACAGAGGATGAGATGGCTGGATGGCATCACGGACTCGATGGACGTGAGTCTGAGTGAACTCCGGGAGTTGGTGATGGACAGGGATGCCTGGCATGCTGTGATTCATGGGGTCGCAGAGTCAGACATGACTGAGCGACTGAACTGAACTGAACTAATGTAGACACATTTTCGATTCTTACGGGTAAAAACTTAGGAGTGGGATTTCTGGGTCATATGATAAGTGTTTGCTTAACATTATAACAAATTGTCTAACTATTTTCCAAATAGTTACAATAGGTACAATATTCATACCTATCAGAAGTGTATGAGGGTTCAAGTTGCTCTCTGTGATATTGTCTAAATAATTTCTTCAGGTCAACTAAGAGAATTCATCAACTGTTAAAAGCTGTTCACAAAATTTTTCATTTTGGCTAATATGTCTTTACTAGGTGTTCTACTTGATCTTTTTCAGATTTTTTGGGTAATTCCTTTATAGTTCATGGCTCCCTATTGAGAAGGGCAAGCTTTTCCTTCTTTAAATATAATAAATACTGTTATTTTATATAAAATACTGTTATTTTATATTCTATGCCTGATAACTCAAATATTGAAAGTCTTTTACAATTTATTTCTGTTGTCAATATTTTTAAAGATTCTCACTTGTTTAAAAATTAGTTCTGAGTATGAGTTGTTAATTTTCCCACTGAAACTTTAACTGTGGATATTCTTTAACTTGGTATGAAGGTTCAGAGAAGATCTGCATTTGCTTCTAGTAGACACCTGGAGACAACATCAAAATGGAACGACTTTAAATTTTCAGCCTGAGATTTTTTTGACGATCCAAGTAGAATGAAACTGGATTGCAAATACATGTTAAGAACTGCTTTCTTATGAATTATTAGGGATTTTTTTCCTTTGTTCACTCAGCACCAGGATTTGGGATAGGCAATTTTCTTTAGTATATTTGGCAGAAGGACCTGAGAGGTTTTGCAGGATGGCTTTCTCTCTAGGTCATCCCAATAATGAGCTATAATTCTTTGGAATCTTAGCCTTGCAAAGGAGAGAATCTCTCATCACCCTCTTTGGATGACTCTGGGCTTACCCCTCTGTACTTCTATGTCCTTAAAACTCATGCTTTTCCATTTAGCAGATTCCCCTTAGGGAAAAAGCTACATTTAGTGCTTCACTGGGGCTTTACCCCAGCGTTCAGTGGTAAAGAATCCACCTGCAATACAGGAGCCACAGGAAACGCAGGTTCAATCCCTGGGTCTGGTAGATCCTCTGGAGGAGGGCATGGCAACTCACTCCAGTATTCTTGCCTGAAGAATCCCATGGACAGAGGAGCCTGGCAGCCTACAGTCCTTAGGGTCGCAAAGAGTCAGACACGACTGAAGTGACTTAGAACCCACGCACAGTGTTTTATTATGCCTGTCTGGATTTGTCTTAAGTTTTCCTGTTTTGTTTATCTTACATTTAGGTGTACTGGGGTATAAGTTACATCAATAAAGCTCTTTTTCATGTGCTGCTTCTATGAGCTTTCACAAATATATCTAGTCACATATGTATCACCAGTTTCAAATTGACTTAGTAGATTTTTTACATTATGGATTATTTTATTTTTTTCCTTATTTTTCTACAGCAAATATGTCACAATTTTATAGCCAAAAAATACATGTATTCTTAAAAATGACTGATAAAAATTCCACAAACATAGCCCCTTCAGATTACTTATGTAGTCTTTGTCAGGACTATACTTTCCTATGTGATCCTCAGTGCATGTAAAAAGAATTTAAGATTTTTAAAAATGTTTTATTCAGCATCTTTAGTTTTTTTTTTTTTCAGTAGAAGGTACTCAGTCTACCATACTGTCAGCAACTAATTACCACTCCCTGACATTTCATATATTTACTTGTCTTATTTATTTATAGTCTGTCTTCCCTAATAGAATGTAAACTCATGAGAGAAGGGACTCATCCATTTGAACTGCTGTAACCTTCACATCTAAACCAATTACTGGAAATGGTAGGTATTCAATAAATATTTACAGTGGAATGCATGCTCTGAAGAAATTAAAGAGGTTAAAAACTGACAACATAATCAATTCAAAATTTCTATATACTTACCATATTTGACTGGGGTTGCAATACCAGTCTTGCCTGTTTCTTTCTTTGTTTTCGGTAATAATTTTCAAACGTTTCCTCATCACCCTAAAATAAAATCAGTAGAGTAATAAAAACACATAACACAAACACATTGCTAAACAGACAACTTCTTTATTCCATAAGGGTCATTTTTCAGTTTCTAACAACTAGAATTAAATGGGGAATGGTATTTCACATTGAATACCAAGAACAAGATTTTAGCATTATAGTTCAAAGGTAGTTACCTTGTTTGGAGTCATGACAATTAAGAAAACTAAAGCCAAGTTCAAATAATTTGATAGTTGCCCAACTTATCACTTGGGCTTTATAAATTTTTGACTGACCAAAGAAAATACAGCTGTCAGCGGAGGAAACTAAGTAAGAAAATTAGCTATCAAGCCTCAACTTCTGAACATGCTGTATAAGAACTAGGCATTTCTCACCATAGGACAATATATTGTTTCTAACATGGTTTACCATTAATCTGCATCCAACAACAGCCAGGTATACATTATTCTTAAGTTTACATGGAACATTCTCCAGGATAAAGCATTTGTGATGCCATAAGACAAGCCTCAATAAGCTTAAAAGGACTAGAATCATATAAAATATGATCTGTGATTTAATCAATGGGATTAAATTAGGAATCAGTAACAGAAGAACTTTAGGGAAATTCACCAACATAGAGATTAAACTCCATCTTGGTGTTTAGTTATTTAAACCAAATTAGTTATTTAACTCCATTAAATAACTAGTGGGTTAAAGAAGAAATCACAGGAATTTAGAAAATACTTTGAGATAAATGGAAACAAAAACACAATACATCAAAACTCAGAGACTGCAGCTAAATCAGAAGTTAGGAGAAAATTTACAGCTTTAAATGTCTACGCTAAAAAAGAAGTGTAATTTCAATTAATATCTTAAACTTCTACCTACATGAAAGAAGCTGAACATAAAAGGCCACATATATGATGATTCCATTTATATGAAATACCCAGAATAGGCAAATTCACAGAGACAGAAAGTATATTAGTGCTTGTTAGGGACTGAGGTGAAGGGAGAGTAAGGAGTGACTGCTAACCCGTAAGATGTTACTTTTTGTACTAATAAAATGTTCAGAAACTATTTGTAATGGTTGCACATCCATGTGAATACGCTAAAATCACTAAACTATATATCTTAGAAAGGTAAATGTTTTGGTATATGAATTATATCAGAATAGTGCTATTTTTAAAAGGGTAATTGTTCAACCAAAAATGAAAACAATGTAGTCTGGCATAACAAATACATAAGTATCATATTTAAAAGTAACTGTGATACAACAGTACAGAGCCAAGAAGGAAGAAATGGAAAGTTCTTTTAAATATACACGAAAAGTATACTTTAAAGTACATCATAAGTTAAAGAAAGAAGTAAATGCCTCACATGCAGTGGATACTTCACAAATAAATACTGCATGTAGATTTACAGCTCAATGAACTTGTAGTCAGCCTTTAGAAAAGCAGGCCTAAAATGCAAACATGTCTTTTTAATAATATAAGTGTATGCACCCATATGTGCACACACACATATATGTATACATAAACATATACATGTATACAAAAGATACTTACCAGAACAGAGTAAATGTGCAAACATTGGTAAACAGGGGAAAAATCAACAAGATCTTGTACAGTTAAGACCTGAAAAAATAGAACAATTCTTTAAAATTATAGATCAAACTACTAGTCTGCTGTTGAAAAATATAAAGTTAAAATCAGACAAGATGATTCATAGATTTCATGTTATAACATTTATCAACCATAAAAAGCATATGATAGAAACACAATGCCTTTTTATTATGTTTTGACACCTGTTCATACCTTATTCTTTATATATTTATCATCGTTGTTGATTATTTTAGGTTATAAGTCAATCAAGTGGGGAGACTATATATCTTTAACATGCTTAATAGACTATCAGAAAACTGCTATGGATAACTAGATATATAATTACTGCTTCTGAAAAAGACAGTGCACAAATGTACAACTTAGTTACAGATGAAGCTCCTTCCCTTATGCATCACTTATCATTATTTCATCAAATTTAAGACATTATCACTATTATTTTATGGAACACTAAAAAAGAAAAAAACACTACCACTTGAAACTATAATATCATCAATTTTAAGATGTATCCTGATTCTCAGATGTTAATAATATTTTTAAAGTACACTTTACAATGAAAGAAACAAAGTAATATAAAGTTTTCCAAACTTGTGAAATAAACTCGTTTTAAAGGAACACATTTCTATTCTTACAAATCCTCTGAGTGAACTTAAATTATTTTTATTATAGAGTTACTTATTTGTGAAAATGAAAGAAATAAAATGTAGTAATAATCAAATACATCTGAAAGAACAGGGAAACAACCAAGTTTCTCTTAGAGTATGGATTATAGGAAGGGGAAGATGGCAATGCTTCCAACAGTTGAAAGATACACAAAACACATTCAGGAAAATTGAGATACAAAGACTAGATGGTTCATTTTCACCATTCTGAATTTCAAGGGAGAAAAGACAGAGATTCTCTGAATATTAAGAAGAACAAAAAAGCAGTTTAAAAATGTTTATGTTATTCCAAGGGACCATTCAAGTCACATTAATTCCACATTAGAAAGACATTAAACCCTTTAAGGCAGTTTATTTGTCTGTATATCAGACATCCACTGTATATGTAAATATACGTAAATACATACAGGACTTCCCTGGTGGCTCAGACGGTAAAGCGTCTGCCTACAATGCAAGTGACCTGGGTTCAGTCACTGGGTCGGGAAGATCTTCTGGAGAAGGAAATGGCAACCCACTCCAGTATTCTTGCCTGGAAAATCCCATGGATAGAGGAGCCTGGTAGACTACTACAGTCCATGGGGTCACAAAGAGTCGGACATGACTGAGCGAATAACAAGAATGCGGTAACTGTATATGTAAATATATGTATATACAAACATACAAATATTAACATACATATACACACACTCATAAATACATACAGATTCATTTATCCTCAAGGCATATAATGCAAATGTACACATTGAACACTCACTGGTTCCCACAACCACAGAGAAGCCATCAGTTCAGTTCAGTTCAGTTGGACACATATATTTATATGGTTCCTTAATCAATCAATTAAAAGTTCTTACTACACCCTAACAGTATCTTTTAAAAAAGAATTTAAAATCTCATTGACAAGGCAAAATTTATAAACAATTGGGAATACTAGACTTCTTATGGTATTAACTAATTCAAAAGGAATTCAATAGAAAAGATAAAAAGCAGGCTCAACTGATGACTTTGTAGAAAGAATAAAAGAAGCGCTAGACAAGGAATGAATTTGAACACAGAGAATAAAAAAAAGAAAATATTTAAGGATAATTTTAAGGTTTCTAGACTTAATAAAACTTTTTTAAGAAATTAAAATTTTAACTTTAATCATACCAAAATTTCTTTGTACTAAATCATACTAAATCATTCTTTAATCATATTAAAATTTCAGCACCAACCAAAGGAAAAAAGGTAGGGTATCCAGAATTAGTCTAACTGGCAAGGGTAAGGCATCATGCAATTAAATGTTTGCCACAGGTAATTAAATTATGAGTGATCACTACAAAAAAAATTAAATTTATACTTTTACTGTTAATTATTATAGAATACCTAGGTTAAACTATCTGTAGCTTATAATCTATATCTTATGTTATATATAAGATATAATCTATATTTTATTATCCATATCTCATATAGATAATCTATATCTGCCTACTATGCAATCTAACATTTTTAGATGATTCTTTTGTTCTAATATCATTACAAACTAATCTACTTAAGTTCACTTTAAACATGGCAAGACTCACAGAGACATTACAACTCAAGCAGAAAAAAACACCCAATAATAGATTAGGGAGGGAGGAAGAAAAGAAAGGAATGAAGGAATAGATAAAAACAAAAAAATAGAAAAAGAAACAAATTCCCATCACCTCCTCTTCATTCTCATCCTCTTCCTCAAATGCATGTTTCAATACAATTTCATTCCTTTCTTCTGGAATTCTATCATTTATATACATAGTCTTCCCAAATTTTACATTATTTTGCTTCTGCAGAGTAACAGTGAAGATTTTCTGCTGCTGTGCCTATTTGGAGAGAAGAAAAGTTCAGATTATTTGAAAAAATATTGTGGTCAAAACTGGTTTAAGAATTTCTTCGTATTTTTTCATCTTTTTAACGTCTGGAGGTGCAGGCTCCGGCATGATGTCCCATTTTTTATTCATAATTTATTTGTACCCTCCTTCTTTTTTCAAGAGTCTTGCAGGGGGTTATCAATTTTATTTGAAAAGGTTAAGAACCAATTTTCATCTTTGTTGATCCTCTCTACTGTATTTTATTTTCTATTTCAATTTACTGATTTCTTCTCTTGATTATTTCCTTTCACTTTCTTTTTTTCAATTCTATTTTATTACAGTAAGCACATTTAACATGAGATCTACTCTCTTAAATTTTTAAGTGTACATATTCAATGTGCATATCAATAATTTAATACATTATTGCTGATAGGTATAATAGTTACAGAAGACCTCTATAGCTTGTTCATCTTTTTTTTAATGGGCACACCATGCATCTTGTGAGATCTCAGTTCCCTGACTAGGGATAGAGGCCAGGCCCACAGCAGTGAAAGCCCAGAGTCCTAACCACTGGACCACCACGGAATTCCCTAGACCTTGTCCATTTCATTCTGAAACTTTATGTCTGTAGATGAGTAACTCATTTCCTTCTGGCAACCACCATCCCACTCTTTGATTCAATGAACTTGACTAATGTATGTGCATGCATGCTCAGTTGTGTCTGACTCTGCAAACCCATGGATTATAGCCTGCCAGGTTCTTCTGTCCATGAAATTTTCCATGCACAAATGCTGGAGTGGGTTGCCCTTTCGTACTCCAGGAGGTCTTCTCAACCCAGGGATCAAACCTGTGTCTCTGGCATCTCCTGCATTGGCAGGTGGATACTTTACCACTGAGCCACTTAGGAAGCCTCAGGTCAACTAGTGATTCAATTATTTTAATGACCTTTGGTTTGGAGCACTGTCAAGATTTTATAAAAGAATTACCGCTAATTCTTTTTTAAGAGGAAAACTAAAGACATAAACTTAAAAACGCTAAAAACATTTAAAAGATATGATACCATACTAGAACATACATAAAATATGCCAATGGATTATTTGTAGGAAAAAAAAAGTCTACTAACCTCACAGAAAACTATGATATCAAGTTGCAAGCTTATTTCATTTTCCACAGAAAGCGTCCACAGTTTATGAACACTTGAAAGGCAGAAACTGTTATCCCACAACTGACTTAATTATTGACAAAAATGAGTATTTATACAGATTGATCAAGAAACCTTATAATTTCTTTTATGCATTTTAGTGATACTTCACTATCAGGGCTTCATTATCAGAGATTGAAAAAACCATAGGATTAATTCCAGCATTTTAATCTCATTATATAATGCCTAATTAATGCTTTGGTAGCTCTGACTGTAAAGAATTCAGCTGCAAAGCAGGAGACCCAGCTTTGATGCCTGGGTCAGGAAGATCCCTTGAGGAAAGAAATGGTACTTGATGCATATTAGTGGAACATTCCCTCTGTTGGGAGAGGTCAGATTGTAGCTATTCTGTTCCATTAGCATGTAGAAAGTTTACCTATTGCCTCTTTAGGGTGAATTTCCTCTAAGAGCTATATTACTGTTATTCAGGCCTTTCTACTCCCAGGTAATCAGACCATGTACATCACAGAAATCTAGCTCTACCCTCACCTAAACCTTGATGCTGGCTCTAGAGGCTTGTGCTTAAGAAAATCATTGTCCCTTCTCACTCATTAACATCATTAACCTATCACTGGGGGGAAAAAAAAATCAGACTTCTCTTTCTCCCTCTGTGCCCGAACTTATTTTGTCTATGATAATTTTTGTAGTAAAATATCATTTATTTAGAACATTGCTTCCAAACTCTGGTGGTTCAGATGGTAAAAGCGTCCGCCTACAATGCGGGAAGCTCGAGTTTGATCCCTGGTTTGGGAAGATCCCCTGGAGAGGGAAATGGCAACCCACTCCAGCATTCTTGCCTGGAAAATCCCATGGACGGAAGAGCCTGGTAGGCTACAGTCCATTGGGTGCAAAGAGTTGGACATGACAGAGGAGCCTGGTGGGCTATAGTCCATGGGGTCATAAGAGGCTTGTATACGACTTAGCAACTAAACAAAGTAAAGGATAAAATTGAAACAAGCATTTTATGTAAGTAAAAAAAAGTAAACTTTGGATATATTCTATTACCTAGATTATTAAAAATCATTAAATTAAAATTTTCCTTTTAAAAAATGTACATATCTCCATAACTAAGTTACTTTGTTGTACAGCAAAGACTGACACAACATTGTAAATCAATTATATTTGGTAAATAAATAAAATTCTCCTCTGTATTCTCACCTGTTTCATTGCTGTTTCACCTATTTTGTCAGAATGTTTTCGAATGCTTTCCAAAAAGTCTTTGAGATCAGACATGGAGATTTCTTTAATATCTTCACGGAGCTTAGGAAGATTTTCTATCATTAGCTGACAAAACCGGTACTGACTAACCCGGGGAAAATACACATTCTCTAATTGTTCCATAGTTTTTAGAGCTGAATAATACCTGTGAGAAGTTAAAAAGAACACTCTGTAAGGTTCTTATCATATTTATTTTACAAGTAATACCAAATAATCATTCCATTACTTCCATCAAAAAGGATATTGTTATAGCTAAGGTAAATAAAATTAACATTTACTTCTATATACTAATGACAAACTGAAAACCATATGAAAAAGTTGCAGGAAGAAAATTCACTAACAGACAATTCTTTACTTCATTTCATCTAAATCTACAACATCACAAGCATTATCATAGTCATAATATACATATCATATTAAATCATATCATATATATACATTAAGTATACATGGATAATAGCTTCAAAATTTTAAATTATTTGATATATGATTTCATGATACCTCTCTCATCCACATAGCCTACCATCAAAAAAGTATACAGTACAGACTTAAAGTAAAATACATTTAAGGAAATTAGAAGTATCATCTCACACTGTCAGAATGACCATCATCAACAATTCTACAAACAATAAATGCTGTAGAGGGTGTGGATAAAAGGGAGCCTTCCTACATTGTTGGTGGGTTTGTAAACTGGTACAGACACTATGGAGAACAATACGGGTGAGGTGAGGTGAAGTCGCTCAGTCGTGTCCGACTCTTTGCGACCCCGTGGACTGTAACCTACTAGGCTTCTCCGTCCATGGGATTCTCCAGGCAAGAATACTGGAGTGGATTGCCATTTCCTTCTCCAGGGGATCTTCCCGACCCAGGGATCAAACCTGGGTCTCCCGCACTGGAGAACAATACAGAGGGTTCCTTTAATAACTAAAAATAGAGCTACCATATGATCCTTCAATCCCACTCCTGGGCACATATCCAGAGAAAACCATAACTTGAAAAGATACATGCATCCCAGTGTTCACAGTGGTACTATTCACAACAGCCAAGATGTGAAAGCAACCTAAATACTCATCAACAGAGGAATGGATAAAGAAAGCGTGGTACATATATAAAATGGAATAATACTCAGCTATTAAAAAGAAGAAAATAATGCCATTTGCAGCAACATGGAGGAACCTAGAATGTGTCACACTGAGGGAAGTATGTCAGACAGAAAAGAGAAATATTGTAGGATATCCCTTATATGTGGAATCTAAAAAGAAATGATACAAATGAACTTATTTACAAAACAGAACAGATTATCCACGACTTAGATAACAAACTTGCAGTTGCCAGGGGAGAAGGGTGGGGGTAAGGGATAGTTAGGGAGTTTGGGATTGATATGTATACACTGCTATATTTAAAATGGATAAGCAACAAGGTCCTACTATACACAGCACAGGGAACTCTGCACAACATTATAAGGCAGAATGGATGGGAGGGGAGTTTGGGGGAGAATGGATACATGTGTACATATGGCTAAGTCCCTTTGCTAAAACTACCACAACACTGTTAATTGGCTGTATACCAATATGGCAAATAGATGGGGAAACAATGGAAACAGTGACAGACTTTATTTTCTTGGGCTCCAAAATCATTGCAGATGGTGACTGCAGCCATGAAATTAAAAGACATTTGCTCCTTGGAAGAAAAGCTATGACCAACCTAGACAGTATTAAAAAGCAGAAACATTACCAACAAAGGTCTGTCTAGCCAAAGCTATGGTTTTTCCGGTAGTCATGTATGGATGTGAAAGTTGGACCATAAAGAAAGCTGAGTGCCAAAGAATTGATGCTTTTGAACTGTGGTGCTAGAGAAGACTCTTGAGAGTCCCTTTGACTGCAAGAAGACCAAACCATTCAATCCTAAAGAAAATCAATCCTGAATATTCATTGGAAGGGCTGATACTGAAGCTGAAGTTCCAACACTTTGGCCATCTGATGCAAAGAATGACTCATTAGAAAAGACCCTGATGCTGTGAAAGACTGAAGGTAGGAGGAGAAGGGGACAACAGAGGATGAGATGGCTGGATGGCATCACCAATTTGAAGGACATGAGTTTGAACAAGCTCTGGGAGTTGATGATGGACAGGGAAGCCTGGCATGCTGCAGTCCATGGGGTCGCAAAGAGTTGGACATGACTGAGCAACTGAACTGAACTGAACTAACACCCCAATATAAAATAAAAAAAAGAATCAGAGATATTACACTAGAGCTTAAGATTTGAGATTCAATTTGGGAGTCATCCAAATACAAATACAGATATTTTTTAAACAAATGTGAAGTGACAGTAACTAATAAAAAACAATTTTTGTCAAACCAAATACAACTGTGTGCTAGCTTCATTCTGTAGGTCACTTAATTTGCAACCTCCAGTTGATCAGCAGGAATACCATCTGCCTGTACCCAGTGCTTCATTATCCCATGTGGACACCTGTACTTACAAAAACATACGGCAGGGCACCATAAGCCCAAAAAAAGAGAAGGAGGGACTAAATGTCTAGTGAGATGGCAGACTGAATACATGTTTTCCGCTTTACTCCTTTTTGAAACACCAATAAAAAGATAATGAAGGGATTTTTTAAAAAGCATAAACCCACACAGATGATTAGAGAAAATGAAAAGAGTACAATGAAATTTTAGAATCTGGAAAGTTGATAGACAAGTGGTTAAAAAAAACTCAGCAGACCTGAGAAAATGAATTCTAACTCAATAGGGGAAAACCAAGAATAACCTAATTTATTCTACAAAAACTCCAAAAAGTATAGGAAGTGACAGAAATTTCACTATTTATGGATGCAGAAGTGTCCAATAGGAGGGCTATTGTAAGGAATAGCCCTTACAAAACCCCAAAAAGAGGCCTAAAGTAAGGAATATTGGTTAAAATGCGTTTAAGAAGCAGACCCTAGATTTTCTTCCTGACAAGCATCTGAACAACTGCCTTTTTCCATCTTGGCAAAATGCTAAATAGACCAAACCAAATAATTTCTAAAATGGGGGACACTACTCAAGGTTGAGGGCAATAATATGTTGCTGCTTAGTCTCCTAAGTCTTGTCCGACTCTTGTGCAACCTCATATACTGTAGCCCACCAGGTTCCTCTGTCCCTGGATTTCCCAGGCAAGAATACAGGAGCAAGTCACCATTTCCTTCTCCAGGGGATCATCTTGACCCAGGGATTAAACGTGGGTCTCTTGCATTGCAGACAGATTCTCTACCACTGAGCGACCTGGGAAAAGGATTAGTTGAGCCCATATATAGTAGATGCCCTCTTCTCCAACTCACAACCCAAAATACCAGAACTCAGATCTTTACCCTCCAGAGAGGAGACAGGAGAAGTCTCCTCTAGAAAATCTAACCAGTCCTAGAAGAAATAACTCCAGATTCTAACATCACAAACTCCCCAACTAAAAGGGCCCACTTGGATAACCTAACACAGAAACTCACAATAAACCAGTCCCACTCATATACCCAGAGCTTCCAATCCGCTTTTTATGTCCACTGCACCAGGCTCAGCTGTAAAGAATTTGCCTGCAATGCAGAAGACTCAGGAGTTGCAGGTTCAATCCCTGGGTCAGGGAGATCCCATGGAGGAGGAAATGGCAACCCACTCAAGTATTCTTGCCTAGAAAATCCCATGGACACAGGAGCCTGGCGGGCTACAGTCTATAGGGTCGCACAGAGTTGGACATGACTGAGCGCGCACACACCACGCACTAAATATGAGCACTCACCAGGGAATCACGACATCTACTTATTAGCTGCAAAGAGAAAAACACAAGCCATCCCCTTAAGCAAAGGATCAAATTTAGGATAATCTACAGATAATCTGATAGCACATGACTTCTGCTGTCATACACAATATCATTTATGTTGTACTTGTACCGAAAACATTTAATCTGAATCTAAACACGAGAAAATAAACAAATCCAAAATGCCCTGGTCTAAAACTAATCTGAACTCTTTCATGAAAAACAAAGCAAAGTGGGAAGGCTGTTCTAGATTACAGGGACAAAAAATATGTAAAAGACATCTGGGGGACAAATGGGGAAATTTACATGTAAGTATTAGATTATGAAATATCTGAAGAAATACATAATGCCCCAACCTTGAAAATAGTGAAGCAACAGTAAATTTAGTTAAAGACATAAATGTAAACACCAAAATAATTTCTTAAAAAAGGGAAAAGTTTTTGACCCTAGGAAGAAGGATTAGTGAATGGCAAGAAGGGAAGGTGATGTCTGGTCTTTCTTTCTTTGCAACAAATACACAGAACTATTAACTATTATTTAAAATAGGAGAATGTACAACTTTGATAGATAATATACAATATATTAATAATATATACATAAAATAAAAGACTCTTTCAGAATAGTTTGTGGGTCATGTATTAGGAAGGAATAAAACATTCTACTAATTAGTACCAATTGATAAAGTCCAAGAAAATTAAATGCAAAGCATTACACAAAGCAGTACATAGATAAATCTCTTGAGTATATATTTGCATATAATGTGCTGTGATAATTAAGTAGCTATTAATAAACAAGAAGAAGTGATCATTTCTCTGTTTCAAGCATGTCTGATTCTGATTTTTCTACATAATTTAAAATTGTTCATCTTTAAAACATTTTAAACATAATTATATCTAATGCTCCTATGGTGATCCATAAACTATTTTAAATTATCTTTCATCTGTCATGTATTCACGTGTATTATAAAACAGAACATGAACTACACAGTCCAGATTGTTAACATGTAACTACCCACACTTTGCTTTCACAAAATACACACTCAGCCTTTGACTGTATGCAAACATGTTAAGTTAATCAGTATTTTTTCATTCTTGTTCAGCTATCTATTTGTCTTTCATCAATATTATCAATCTTTGACATGTAAGGGCAAGGATCCAAAAATAAATGGCTAAGGATTGCTGTATTGAAAGACCCTGATTGGTAAATCACATTAACAAAGAACAGTTAAACATAGGAAGCAAAACTTCAGATGATTCACTATAATTTACAGTAATTTTATTTATGCTTTCAGTAATAGGAAAAAACCTCTTACTAAAAACAGGAAAGAAACTCACCTTTTTGTACTCATCTGTTCTTTTAGCTTACTGTACATTTCCAGCACTGAATTGAAAAAAAGAAAACTTATTTTAGCTTTCCAAATTAAAAAATTTGAAAAGATGAAAATAAAGCAGGGAAGAGCATATTGTAAATTCAATAATTTTCTCTGTACTTTGATTTACGCTTATATTTTCAAATAAAATTTTATACTTCAAGTAAATGAAAGCATTTTAATTTCTGCATTTATTGAACACTCTATTACGTAAATTAATACATTATATCAAACTGACAACACTTGCATAGGCTGACAGCTAAAACTGAGACATCAACCTAGTAACAATTATCCTAATCAAAAACTTACTAATATTTCTTGCTGCAGTGGAAGAAGTGTGGTCTTAGTTACTTGAAAGTTGAGCAACAGTAAGATTAACTGATTTTGATTCAATATACTAAATAAATAAGGTAACTGCTATAGCTCATGAAACAAAATTTTACACCAAATTCAGAGAAAGAAAAATCTCAAAAGTTTACAGCACAGAGTAAATTATAATAAAGGCATAAAGAAACATAACAAAGTATCTTTGTTTATCATTTCCATCAAAGGCTCAGAAATGTAATTATTCAATAAAATTGTTATAAGCTTCAGCAAGAAGAAACGCTGCCACCAAAAAGGTTTCAATGCAACTATGTAGAGTACCGCTCATCCTTAGTAGAATTTCGAGATGTAAAGCAGGTGAATTACTCTTAGATCATTAAGCTAGCTCAGATTTTCCTAGACAAGAGAGATAGACACATTTTTTTCCAGATTTTTTACACTCTTATGGCTACTCCCTAGGGGGTTTCAAGTTCACAAAAGATATTGTTTAATTGTCTGAAAAACCATAAAAACTGCAGTGGTGGCTATAATGAACCAGCCCTAATTCTGCAGACACCATGTATATCTCTATCAAAGTCCCTTTATTGCAATGCAATATATCTCACATTTTCCATCCAAAGCATTAGCGTGAACACATAACCTAGGAAAGAGCCTAAAACTGCTGCTACAACTATAAACTTGAAGTCTCCTGTTTCATCTCAACAATTCATGTAAACTTCACATCTACCTTATATTATTTCCATATTGTTTTCACATAAAAATAATACTTTCCAAAAAATAACTAACTATATCACCAGGAAAATTCATTGTTTACCCTGTGACTTCTTATATCCTCTCATACCCCTCTTAATTTAAGGAGGAAGTTAGGCAATTATACAGTAACGGCTTGTCTTTATTCACATTAGATGGTCGGATCCTTCAGAGCTGGGACTACATCATTTTCAACTTTATATTTCTAATATCTACCATAATGCCTGACAGAGTAAAGTATGTATGAGTGAATAATTAGATAGAAGGATGGATGGAGGGAAAGAGGTGGTTTCGGATGTGGCTATCAAGAACACAATGTTTACATGAACTCAGATTTCCTGTTCAGCCTTGAGAGCAAAGACAGTAGCAGTAAAAAACTCTTAACTTCTACTTCCCTTTATTTCTCTATTTCAAACAGCTCATTAGGGTTGAATAAGCTGGATTTACTTTTCCTCATTCCATGAACCCAATTTTTTTAGGCTTACTTCTTACAGTTCAAGGACAAACATTCAAACTTACGAGGCTGTGTTCATGACTATTTCAGTGTATGTGATGGTGGCAAAGAGGTATTATTAAGCATTATTATAAGGAATTAAGTTTCCAATCCTAAAATCTAACACAATAAGTAGATATTTTATCTACTCAAAGTTAATGTGCACATATTGCTGGTCCAGAAATAAAGATGAGCAGAATTTCAGTGACAATAAAAAAAAAAGAAACTTTATTCTTACAAGTCAGCAAATAATTTTTCTTTAGCCAATACAATATGCTAACAGATTATGTAACTTGTAGTCTAAGCTAAATTTACATTATGTGAATATTATACAAAGCACCTTATTCTATCTCCCTGGATATGGAGGTTCAGGTTCCTTCCTTACAAAAAAAGGTAAAAAATAAGACACTGAGATGGATTTAGCTTACTATATTAAGAAAAAGAAGTCATATACCTGTTTCCTTTTTTTGAACAGGGTATATGCAGGTAAAGAAAATACTGTCTGGTTTATTCAGAATTTATTTGCAATATCCCAGTAATACATGATTCCTAACAGAGAGACCAGAAAACTCAGAAACTTAATAAGTCAGTCTTCCCAAAACATAGGAGGAAAGGCAAGACTGAAAAAGGGAGCGTATCTGGCACTTCTGTATGTTATCTTAATAGTAAAATGAAATTGCGAGCAAAGACCAACTGCTTAAGTGACAAAAAGAAAACAATGGAAAACTAGAGGTTTAAAAAAGTAGGCAAACTAGGAAAATGAAAGAAAATGGAATCAAAAGACACTCTCCATGGGAAAGTATTCTAGGGGGGAAAAGGAGGGGTTGGGGAGGGACAAAGGGCAAACTAGGCTGAAAGGGAACGGAAAGGTAGAGGCTGTTCTAGGAGACTGATGCGATAGATCATCAAATAGGGGACTTATAATACAGAAAAAGATGAAAATGCAGGGAATAAACTAGATAGGAAAGAAAGCCATGGGCACTGGGGGAACAATCACCATGTAATCCATAATTCCTATAATGAATAATGATTAAACACCATTAAATTACAATTTCACCAAGCTGAATATTACATTACAGATGTTTAACTCACCTGGAAGGCATAACTGTAATTTTTCTACTACAGTTGTAATATTCCTCTGCTGAATTCTACATCGAATAATATCTTCTGTTTGGACTACCACCTTAAATAGAAGAAATACCCGTATTTAAAATGAACAGTTAAATTACATCCACATATTGAATATACAAAAAAATAAATCATTTTCTCACCTCCTTTCCAGCATCTTGAAATCTTCGGTTGGTATCAGTAACTTGCACCTTAAAAATAATTTCACCTTAGTTAGACAAATATGCATAAAACTGCCCTGATGTAACTGCTCACCCTTGTAATCAGATCATGCTTCATGAGAAACTTAGAACAAAGAAATGCAAATTCAAATTAACTCTACAGCTTGAACTTGAACTTTTGATTGAAAAGGGCTTTTGTTAACTTCAATTACTTATGACAGTTCTTTTTAACAGATTCTGTGGCAAACTTCTCAAATTTAATCTAGATTTTTGAACTTTACTTGCTTCTCTAAGTCTGTCAAACAATTCAAATCACTGACCCAATTGACCAGTGGTCCCTTTTTGATAACTTCAATGAGCTCTATGTGCCATTCATTGTCTGTAGGAAATGGTGATTGCATTTTATGGTAATTAAACATTCATACTTTGCTGAATGCAAACACTGGGTGGTTGATTAACATCAAACACGGAAATCTCAATCCACAGCAACATTTTAATGCTGCAGGTGCAGGCAAAGCTCAACCTCAAATTTTCCCACATATTAAGTGACTCATTAGGTCATCATAGTAAGGAAGCACATTCTGGTTTATTAAAAATCTCATTAATTTCTGAACAATGATGCTCAGTGACCTCATTGATGCTGTATTTGGTCTCTTGTTATCTGAATATCCTTTATATAATGGTTTTCTAATCATAACCTTTGGTGAACCAGGGTCGTTCTGTCTGCTAAGCTCTCCAAATGTAAAGAAAGATAAATAGGACAATTCTTATAACTAAATACTTTATATTCTGACAGAACAAATCCAGGTCTTATTTCATAAATAATGTTTTAGCTGTGTGGCAGAAAACGTAGACCAACTTGCTTTAAGAAAATTACACACTGCTATTAAGCGGAGAGAAAAAAAGTTTCACTATTATTAAATAATTTTGAAAACACAATCACTTATCATAAGTTTTTACAAGTTTTCAGAAAACAGTTTTTTATCAAAAAATTGTACTCATTGTCACTTGAGAATTCTAAAACTCCAAATGAGGTCTTTCACTGTGTGAATTTTTTTAGTTCATTTCTTGTAAGGAAAGAAATCCTGTTAAGTCAATGCATTACCAAAAAAAAAAGAGAGAGAGAGAGAGATAACTCCTGTCATCAGCATGACAACTGTTATTAATAAAGCATTCCCAAATATGTACTAATCCACTAATCCACTTCTTAAAAACAGTACATTTAATAATAATTTGTAAATATGCACTATAAATATATAAGTGATTTGAGAGCAAACGTAAATAGAATTTTAACATATTTCTTACCTTAAGTTTCTCTGCATCAGTTCTTACTTTAAGGAGTTCTGTTATGGCANCCCAAATATGTACTAATCCACTAATCCACTTCTTAAAAACAGTACATTTAATAATAATTTGTAAATATGCACTATAAATATATAAGTGATTTGAGAGCAAACGTAAATAGAATTTTAACATATTTCTTACCTTAAGTTTCTCTGCATCAGTTCTTACTTTAAGGAGTTCTGTTATGGCATCTACAAAACCCTGATGATGAAAATTACACATCTTTTCAATTTCCTTGTCATGATTACGGATACAAGCATCTAACTTTTCCATAAACTTCTTGTGTGCATTTGGTTGGTCATCATACACAGACCTGTACAGACACAAAAAGAAAGCTATCATTAACTTCCCAGTTCACCAAAATTTCTTCTTTATTAAGCTCAATCTCTACAAGAGCTGATATTTTAAAATAAAATCTCTGAACAAACAAACTAGCTTGTTAGTAATAACATCAGTAGAAACAGTTAAATACTTAATTCCTTTTGGACATGTTAGTATTTAAAGAGCCACAAGTCCTCTAGATATATCACTAAGTATCTGGAATTAAAGGTTTAAGACTTAAGAGATGAGCCTTCAACACACTAGCGCTCAAAAAAGAATCACTAACTGAATGATTAAGGAATGAATAAACAAACTTCTGATTTCTACAGCATTTACTATGTGTCAGGACATATTCTGAGTGCTTTATATATTAACTCTTTAATCCTCACTACAAGCCTATATCATAGAAACTGTTATTACCCTACCTTACAGATAAGTTACAGATTATGCAAACTGTCATAAATTCCACCAACTAGCAAGTGAGAGCTAGTTGCTAGTTGTGGAATGAACATGAACATGGGATCTGAATCCTGGTAATGTGGCTCCAGAGTTCATATTCTTTTTTTTTTTCTTCTATTTTTTGGCCATGTCTCATGACTTGTGGGCTTGGCTCAGTTGGTAAAGAATCTGCCTGCAATGCAGGAGACCTCTGTTCGATTCCTGGGTTGGGAAGAGCCCCTGGAGAAGGGATAGGTTACTCACTCCAGTATCACTGGGCTTTCCTTGTGGCTCAGCTGGTAAAATATCCGCCTGCAATGCAGGAGACCTGGGTTCAATCCCTGGGTTGGAAAGATAACCTGGAGAAGGGAAAGGCTACCCACTTCAGTATTCTAACCTGGAGAAGTCCATGGACTATCCATGGGGTCGCAAAAAGTCAGACATGACTAAGTGACTTTCACATGACTTGTGAGATCTTAGGTCTCCAACCAGGGACCAAACTGGTGTCCCCTGCCATGGAAGTATGGTGTTTTAACCACTGGACCACAAGGGAAGTCTCCAGAGTCCATACTCTTAAGTACAAGGCCATACTGCAGTCACCACAATGTTCTCTAAACACTGCATTTACACTCCTACTGTATCTCAGGTCCTGTGGTCTCAACACCAAGGGACTGCCCCATTCACTATGCAGAAAAGGATTAACCTTGCCCAAAGAAACATCTGGGTCTTGCTCCCAACTCCTGGGCAGTTTAGCCTTCAGAATGTCCTGCCTGATAGATGCCTCTGTTTACTTGGACGATGCAAAATGGTCTAAGTGCTAGGAAAGATTGAAGGCAAAAGGAGAAGAGGGTGGCAGAGGATGAGAAGATTAGATAGTATCACCAACCAATGGTCATGAATTTGAGCAAACTCCAGGAGACAGTGGAGGACAGAGGAGGCTGGCATGCTATAGTCCATGGGGTTGCAAAGAGTCGGAAATGGTTTAGCAACTGAACAACAACAATATGATGATTTACAGTTAATAGGGGCAAGGGGCCACATGGAATCAGTTCTGGAGGGGCTGAAGACTAAGGTCAGCAACTCAAGCAATCGGCCCTGTCTATGGAATCAAGCCCCAGGAAAAACCCTGGACACTATGGCTTGGGAGAGCGTCTCTGGTTAACAATACTCCATGTGTGTTAACATGCATCTTCACTGGAGGAAATAAGTGCTGTCCACATGACTTCCGGAGGAAAAGACAACTGGAAGCTCCCAGCTGGAACTCTCCTAGACCCCACCTGACCTGCCTTCGCTTGTTGTTAATGCTAATCTATACCCTTTTGTCGTAGGAAATAGTAACCGTCAGTATAACAGCTTTGGTAAACTCTGTGAGTGCTCCTAGAAAATTAATGAACCTGAAAGCAATCTTGGGGAACTTCCAAAAATGTGCCCCCCGATCTGTTGCCCACTGTTGAGGTTCAGTTCAAGTCCCATTTCCTCCAGCAGGTCTTTCGCAATTATTTCCACGCCAAGTGAAGAACTGAGCTAGAACTAGGCTCTGACCTTGGATATCTTCTCTTTTCTACCAACACCAGTCTAAATCTTTTCTAGGTTTGGAGCTTTAAATTCTATAAACACAGAAAGTGAAAGTGAAAGTCATTCAGTCCCGTCTGACTCTTTGTGACCCCATGGACTATACAGTCCATGGAATTCTCTAGGCCAGAATACTGGACTGGGTAGCTTTTCCCTTCTCCAGAGCATCTTCCCAACCCAGGGATTGAACCCAGGTCTCCCAGATTGCAGGCGGATTCTTTACCAGCTGAGCCACAAGGGAAGCCCAAGAATACTGGAGTGGGTAGCCTACCCCTTCTCCAGGGGCTCTTCCCAACCCAGGAATTGAACCAGGGTCTCCTGCACTGCAGGCATATTCTTTACCAACTGAGCTAGCAGGGAAGCCCAAACACTATATAAACACTGAAACCTCCCAGATTTGTATTTCTAGTCTTGACCTCTCCTTTGACCTTCATACTCATGCATCTCTACAATTGGATGTACGATAAGCATCTCAAGTATGGCCAAAATGAATTGCTATCTTCTTTCCCAAACCCTGGTCCTCCCATGGCCTTCCCTCATCTTAGTAAACTCCATTCTTCTAGTTGTTGAGGCAAAAAACCTTGAAATCACTCTTGACTATTCTTTCTCTCGACTCCCCACTAAAACAATTCAACCACATCTCACTGCTTCCCCACTGGTATCACCCTGGATTAAGCCATCAATGTGTGTTCCCTAGATTATTCCAGACAGCTTCCTAACCAGTCTCCTTGATTCCACCCTTATTTCCCTTCAGTCTGTACTCAACAAAGTAGACAAAATAATCCCACTAAAAATAAAGTCAAACCCCATATCTTTCTTCTTCTGATCAAAACCCTTTTTCTTACAACAGCCTATAAAGCCCTATGTAACCCTGCCCCCTGTTATCACAGTGATCTCATTTCCTAATACTTACTCCATGACAGCAGCACTGGCCTCCTTGTGGTTCCTGAAATGCACCAAGCACACTCCTGTCCTATCCTTTGCACACGCCGTTTCCTCTTCTGATCACATTTCTCACACATGGCTGCCTCCCTCAGGTTTTCTGGTCTCATTTCTAGCCACAATATCCACATTATAAACACACACACACTATTCCCTTTCCTTCTTTTTTTTTCCTAAAATAAAGGAATTCACTTTGTTACTGCATCACTCTTACCACTACCTAATATACTCTCTACTTCTAGTTTTTATTTTTGCTCACTGGAATGTAAGCTGCAGGAAGGCAGACAGTTTTTGTCTGTTTTGTTCCCTTCTGTACACCAGCCTTAGAATAGAGTCCTAATGTAGCAGATGCTGAATAAAGAACTGATAGATAGACAGATGGACGAATGGATAGATGGAATTAAAAACATCACTTAGTAGCTGTTCAACCTCAGATGAGCCACACAAATTCTCTGAATCCAAATTCTCTCAGAAATAAAACAGGGATTAAAAAAGTATCTACATCAGAGAGATATAAGGATTAAATTAGCAAACATATGAAAAATTCTTAGCATAATAACTGACACATAGCAAGTACTCAAAATACACTGGCTACTATCACAGAACGCACGTAAGAGTCAAACAAATCCTTGTTAAATAAGTGAACAATCTGCCAAACAATTAAGTATGGATAGCAAATATCAAATACCTAACACTCAATTATCCATGCTGTAGGGGCTGACTACCAGTAACACCTGGCAATTGTACAGGGACTTTTGTAATTTTTACGTCTAGTGTTTCATTTGTTTCTTACACCGTACCACAGAAAATATCATTGCCTCCTTTTCACAAATGAGGCCCAGAAATACTAAATGACTTGCTCAATGTCACTCCCAACTCATGCTTTTCTTACAATGAATACACATAGCTAACAAGAACTCTTAATTAAACTAACAACATTACCCCAAAGAAAAACTCGCATTAGCTGACCTGCATGCATGCTACGTTGCTTCAGCATTGTCCAATTCTTTGCAACCCTATGGACTGAAGCTCACCAGGCTCCTCTGTCCATGGGACTCTCCAGGCAAGAATACTGGAGGGGGCGGCTGTGCCCTTCTCCTGCGGATCGTCTCCATCCAGAAATCAAATCCGAGACTGAGTCTCTTACGTCTCCTGCATAGGCAGGTGGGTTCTTTACCACTAGGGCCACCTGAGAAGTCCCCAACTGACCCTGGTATGCTATAAACACATTTTTATTTCATAATTGTGAACATGTGTTACATTTCTTTAAGTAATATATATATATNAGCGGGTTACAGCTAGAGCCAGCTCTCTTTTGCACAGAGCACTGGAGAGGCGATGGGGTAGCAGGAGGGCACCCACCTGAGGCACAGCCGCAGGCCAGCGGGCACCTTCATGCCGCCCGAGTCACCTTCCCGCATCCTGCAGGTTGTGCCAGCTCTTCTTTGAGGAGCACCCTCGCCACCAGCCCCCCATCACCAGGTCCTTCCGTCCTGCACACACACCCCCTACCTGCTTCCGCCCGGCTACATCCCCGTCCTCGCCCTACCGGCCCAGTCTGCGGCAGGCCGTGACATGTGCCGTGGCTTTGGGGGTGTTCGTTTTGTCTTCCTCCCCGGTCTGTGAGCTGCTTCCTGAGGTCAGGGACTTGACTTTATCTTCTGTACATGATAAGACTTCCCCGTACACAAAGGCTGCTTAGGATCTTGAATCACATTAGGTCTTCACAGCATATGCGTGTGTGTGTGCACACGTGCACACTATTATTGCACACTATTTTTCCCCCATGGCAGAAAGGGAAGGAAACTGGAATGCCAGGCACCTTTCACGTGGATTCTCTCCCATTATTCCTCAGTAAGTAAAACATAGTATTTATCTTTATTGTGTTTTTGAGGAGAATCTCACAAAGGTCTGGTGCGTTCTCAAACGCAAATGTGCAGGCCAGTCAGAGAGGCTCTTGCTGAGACGCAGGCTCCACTTCTGTAGTATTGAGGCAAGACCTGAGAGCTTGCATTGCTGATGAGCTCCCAGGTGCTGCCAGGGCTGCTGGGCACAGGCCACCCTCTGGGCGGGAAGAGAGGGCCTGCCTGGCCGAGCTCACGTCCCTGGGCAGAAGCCGCTGCACCAAGCTTCTGTCCTCCGCTGCATGGCGTCAGCACTGCGCTGGCAAGACACCCACTCCTGGGTAAACAGCTGGTCCCTCTGGCTGGTGGCTCTCCCTAGACACGGCTTGAAATGGGATATTGACAAGCAACTGCTTGTTAGCCATTCTCAACACATGCGTAGATAATATTGCGCTAAAACTGCATCGTATACAATACCTGACTCAGCTTTATCTGAGTCAGTTTGAGCGTATTTACCTCGGCTGTCAAAGGAACAGCGNTGAAATGGGATATTGACAAGCAACTGCTTGTTAGCCATTCTCAACACATGCGTAGATAATATTGCGCTAAAACTGCATCGTATACAATACCTGACTCAGCTTTATCTGAGTCAGTTTGAGCGTATTTACCTCGGCTGTCAAAGGAACAGCGAGTAGACAGGTCTTCACATCAGTGAAGTCCCATTTCTCCATCTCCTGTCATTTTAGTTATCCAAGCGTCTTCATTCTTTGGTATAACATTTATTGCTCGTATACACAGATCGGGCTTTGTACTAGGCCTTGGAGAGAGGAAAATGAATAACCTCTGCAGCTGCTCTGGGGAAACATCCTGTCTTAACTGGGGGGACGTGTGTGTAGCTGGTTTTCAAACTCCTATGACGGCAGGCGGGTCACAGGAAGAATGTCTTTTGCAATACTGCCTCTGTCACTGAAACAAAGTTTTCATGCCCAAACTGAATAGACATGGCAACAGTGGTATTTTCTATTGTGTTCTATTAATACTTTGTTTTAAAATAAAGGCTGTAACCTGCAATTTGAAAAACCCCAGTGGACAAACGAACAACCAGAAGTGCAGTGGTGGAGACAGAAAGTGCTGTCTGCAGGTTTTCCGAAGGGCAGGTTGCTCTGTGATGAGAAACTGTTCCCAGAAGGAGTTGTTTTTGAACTGAGGCTCCAGAATGAAGTTTGCCAGATAGAAGGTGTGGGGTATTTTTAAAAATTACCTGCGTGCTCAGTTGCTTCAGTCGTGTCTCTTTGTAACCGTATGGACTGTAGCCCGCCAGGCTCCTCTGTCCATGGGGATTCTCCAGGCAGGAATACTGGAGTGGGTTGCCATGCCCTTCTTCAGGGGATCTTCCCGACCCAGGGATCGAACCTGTGTCTACTGTGTCTTCTGCACTGCAGGTGGATTCTTTACCACTGAGTCAGGGGGAAGCCAAAAAAAATTACCTGCCCAAGTAGACAATGTGAAAGAACACTGCGTGTTAGGAAACGAGGCTGCTTTGTCAGGGCTGCAGTCCAGGAGGGTATCCCGGGCAGGTGGTAAGGGACTCTGTTGGGCTCTGGATGGTTCTGCGCTGAGGGCATCAGAGAGCCTGAGGATGGAGATAAGATGATGATGTGGATGTGATTAACTTGACATTTCCGACAAGTCATTTTGCAGGCAGGACAGAGAGCAGGGCTGGGCTGGGCTGCTGGCCGGTGACTGGATGGGGAGCTCTTCTCGAGTCCCCATGCCCTCTCTAAGACTGCCAGCTCTCCTCTGGAGCATCCTGTGAGTGCGGGTGTGCATGTGCTCAGATCATGCCACCCCGCTGTGTTCATAATTGTTTCAGTGCAGGACTGGTTGTTGATGTCTCTACTGTATGATACCAGAACTAGGTGCTCCAGAAGAAAGTGGACTTGACCAAGGTCAACACCCACCCAGAACCTCAGCTGGGGCTTCCTGACTCCTCCTCATGGCCTGTTTGTAGTGAGGCAGACAGCCAGTCAGCACAGGCTCTTCCAGGGTCCCCTTTTCCCATGTAGCCCTTATCCAGCTTTCCTCTTCTTGGCTCTCAAGTTCAAAAACCTTTCAGTGTTTGAAGAATTCCCAAATTATTTAAAGCAGGTCCTTTCCGTCGAGTCTTAATCACAGCCTTGACCTCTGTTTCCTGCAGATCGANTCCCATGTAGCCCTTATCCAGCTTTCCTCTTCTTGGCTCTCAAGTTCAAAAACCTTTCAGTGTTTGAAGAATTCCCAAATTATTTAAAGCAGGTCCTTTCCGTCGAGTCTTAATCACAGCCTTGACCTCTGTTTCCTGCAGATCGAAGGCACAGCTCTCCCCTTCTGCCAAGCGCAAGAGAGAAGCCAGCCCCCCCGGGGCACGCACCAGAGGCCAGCAGAGGGTGGAGGAGACCCCAGTGAAGAAGGCAAAGCGGTAACGGGACCGTGGCCACCCCAGCAGTCCGCAGGGGCCACAGGGCCGAGAAGAGGGACTCACCTCGGGGCCATGGGCTGCAGCGTTTAGCCGGGGAACGGCCGTGCATGTGCGCCAAGTACCTAGGTGCAAGCTTTTTCTTGTTACGTTCTAAACAGCTTTATAAACTATTGTTCATAGAGGTATTATGTACATTAATTTCAGATAAAGGAAAATAAGTTTACTTTGTATCTGAACTCAAGACAAAGTAGTTGTATATTTTAACATTCGAAATTGGGATTTCCCGATGTGACACATCACTCATGTAAACCCTTCCAGCCCATCAGACACCAGGCTGCCCACTGTACAGTATATAAACATGTAAAAATAGGTTGTATTTTACTCTATGTATGATGCTAATCAATGAACACTTTATTTATTTTACAAAGAAAACTTATCTGTGAACTTTACTATATATCTGTTTATTTTATTTTATTATTATTGTTTTTTTAATAAAAGGGGGGTTTTAAATGCTATGCAGTCATCAGTAGAGATGTTCTAGGACTCTGCCTCCCCCGTAAATATCTGAATCTCATCTGGCAGGAAATACAGACGCTTCTCGCATGTATCCGAGTAAAGTAGGTTAGCTCAAGAAAGAGTCTCCATTGCTTTTCCTTTCACAGTTGTGACTGTTTCTTAAGAATGTAACTCGTTTGTAGGTGATGCTCACATCTGTGACTTTACTACCAGCCCCTCTGGCGTCAGGGATTCTGGGTCCGTCACCTGCAGCAAAAACCCCGTCGGTACCCATGTCTCTGCTACCCCGCATCCTTCCCACAGTGTGTTTTTCAGCAAAGAGAAACGCATTGAAGATTAGGTCACCCCTGTCTGTTGAGCTTCAGGATTGTATGTTGTTTTATATACAGTTATTTCAAGATAGAACCTGGCTTTATTGCCAGATTCTTTTTTAAACATGTTTTAACTCCCATATGTATTAGCAAACTGTCCAACTTAAGTTTTTCATAAAATTAAACTTTTCTTAAGATCAAATTTGTCTCTAGCAACGATGTGATGAGTTGCCAAATAATTGAGATTATTTTAAAATGTTTTGTTCATATTCTTGTTTTATAATTAAAATTTACATTCAGTGTGTGTGAATTTTTTTTTTTTGACTCTTAATGTAAGGTGGATATTTCTGTCATTTTACATTGTTTCTTACTGAGATTTTATATATAAATTATAAAATGTTTCCCAAAACGTGAGTGTTAAGATTTTTTTTTCCCCTATTTTAAAATGTCTCCCTGTGAAAGCTATTTCATCTCTTTAAATAACTGGTCTTATTTATTCCATTTTCACATTCAGACTTGAGTTGGCAATGACCTCTCTCAGTAGAGTTAATGTTATATCTGGAAGGGGCTTCAGAGACAAGGAACATGATATGTTTGAATTTAACTAAAGCTCAAAATTCTAAAGTGATCTGTCTTAAAGTTAGTTAAGGATAAGAAGCCAAACTGGGTTGTAAGACTCCATACTCCTAGGTGAACTATCTTTGCACTCGATGGTTCTAGGTTGGTTCACCAGAATTGCTTATCCAAGGTGTTCTCCACGTGTTACTCAGTTTAGGACCGCCCACCCCAGCCTTACCAGATGGCATAGCTGGGCTGTAAGAGGGTGCAGCTCTTTTAACGAAGCTGAAAGCAAACATCAGCGCTGCATAAGGACTTGCCTGCTGGAGAACTCAGCTGGGCCACTTCAGCTCCAGCAGTTCTGAAACCCGTGTTTCACCCCGAGAGGCACTAGAAATGCATACAGGTGGTTCTTGGCAGGACTGGTCCACGTTTGTAGAAAGGACGAGGTCTGAAGTGCCAAGGGTCCTGCAAGACACAGGACAGCCCCCGACCCTACAGTCCGAGATGGCAGGGGCTGCCCCCTGAACACCCCCCGAGAACCACAGCACGCCACTTCAAACTCACGTTTCCCTGGTCTCAGCTTAGTGACGACCACCATGCCTCCCTGCTCCTCCATAACGAACCTGAACAGTGGCCCATCTGAGGAGCTGACATGAGGCTGGGCCCATCCGGCGAGGCGTCCCAAAGGGACAGCGTGTCCCAGAGTGAAAGTAAAGTGGCCAATTCCCCTGCAGCGGAAGCTGGCCCTTGCCGCCCTGCTTCAGGCCTCCTTCCTTGGGGTGATCCTGCTAGACCATCACATGGACCCCTTTGAGACTAGACCCTGCCAGCTCCAGCATGCCAAGGCCACCCATTAGAAACGACCATCTGGTGATCTCGCAGTGGCAGCCAAGCTGGGACAGCCCTCCTGTCTTAGGTCTGGGTTCTTTCTGCCAAGCCCCACGGGAGGGAAGACAGGTCTTCCTACCTCACAGCAGCTCACTGGAAGAAGTCCAGACCATGAGACGAGGTTTCCCAGACAACACGCTGATAAAACCTACCTGATCTGAGGTGGGGTGGGAGTTAATTCCAGCCCAATAATGTTTTGTGTGTGTTTTACCTTTTTTTCTTTTCATGCACCACACACCATGTGGGTTTCTAGTTCTCTGACCAAGGATTGAACCAACCCATGCCCCCTGCATTGGAAGCACAAAATCAACCACTGGGAGGTCCCCTCAATGGTTTGATTCTCTCTCTCTCTTTTTTTTTGCACTGTTCATTCCACGTGCAAGAGCATCTTCCACTTCCTAAAACTGCTGCTGAGCTATTTGTGTGCAGCCAAATCAAGAACAAGAACTTTTTGACCATACCCTGACAGGCATTTTTCTCAGGGGAAGGAGATGGTTGCGTAGGCAGCGTCTTCCCGCTGGGCCCGCTGGGCGGGAAGATGGACATCTGTGCTGCTCCTCGCCCAGCACTGGGGCCACAAGTGTGAGCCACAACCCCAAGGGTGGCCAGGCACACAGCACACAGCTGTGGGGCACTGGGCTGCCGTCCAGCCCCACAGGACGTGTTTGATCAAGGGGACCCAGGGGTTTTCACTTACCCAGGGTGGGACCTCCAGTGTGGGGGAGCTACTGCTAACCCCATGGGGGTAATTTACGCCGCCTCGTTCAGCAGGTTGTAATCTGTATATTTGCAGTTAAATACAGCAGCTACAGCCCCTAACACATTGAAAACATAGGCCAATACTATTATTAACTAACACCTTGGCAGTTTCCTGCATGCCTCCAAGGTTACCACCATTCTAAACACAAGCTTATCACATTGCTATATATATACACACACATATCTGTAAGCAATATTTTAAGTTTTGAATACATTTTTAAACTATAAGTAGAATCCTATTTTAAGGGTCATTTGAGTTGCTTTTGTCTTCTATGCTGCGCTTTGAAATTCATCCATAGTAACGTGCATAGCTCCAGTTAGTATATCTTCAAGGCTGTATAGTATTCCACTGAAAGACTACTTCACAATATACCAAGTTGTTTATTTGCCTGTTACTGGCCTTTGGGTTGCTTCTGTGAATATTCTATGATATGTTGTGAGCAGAACCTCCTAAAACTAATCGTTGTACACATAGAAAATGACATTTACTGTCACATCAAGGAAAGCAGAAAGAGCAGGCTAGGGGCTGCCTGAGGTGGCAATTAGCCTGTGAACCAGAGGCCACTCAGCCACTTCAAAGGCTAAAGGGTTAATATGTGTCCCCATTTTCTGCACTGAGACACACCCAGCCTTCTGCTTCAGTGTCTGACAGCCGATTCCTAGAAGATAATGCCAGTTTGTTTCCCAAATGCTTTTTCTATGTTGGACTCCTACCAGCAGTGGGTTTCCTTCCCTTGATGTTTGGTGAGATGGGACTGCCGGGTTTTCGCCTATGGAGTAGATGTAAAATATCTCATTGTGGCCTTCATTTGCATTGCTTACAACCAGTTGCATTGGATGAACATCTTTTCATGTGTTTCTTTTCTATCCTTATTTCCTCTTTCGTGATAGGCCTGTTCATGTCATTTTCCCAATTGGTTCTTTGTGTTTTTCTTACCAACTTGTAGGAGCCCTTTATATATTTAATATAAAGATATATATTTATGCACTATTTTATATAAAGTTATAAATATATTGAAAATATCTTGATATTGTTGTTGCTACTGTTTAGTAGCTAAGTTGTGTCTGACTCTGCAACCCCATGGACTGTAGCCCACCAGGCTCTCCAGGGAATCTTCCTGATCTAGGGATTGAACCCACATCTCCTGCCTTGGTGGGCAGATTCTTTACCACTGAGTCACCAAGGAAACCCATGTCTTGATGTATTGCCCAATAAACCTTCATGTAAACCTGTTGCAAATACCCCTCTACCAAATACACACACACACACACACACACACAACAAGGGTTTATCTTGCCACTTTCTTTATGATACTTTTTGGTTAATTTTAATGCAATTGAATATAAATTTCATTTTGTAATTAGATCTTGTTATGTCTTCACAAAACTAAGATCATGGCATCCGGTCCCATCACTTATGGAAAAATAGATGGGGAAAAATTAAAAGACGCTTACTCTTTGGCAGAAAAGTTATGACCAATCTAGACAATATACTAAAAAGTGGAGACATTACTTTGTCAACAAAGATCTGTCTAGTCAAGGCTATGGTTTTTCCAGTGGTCATGTATGGATGNGTGATTGTCTTTATTTAGAGATTATCTGTAGCTTAAGGGGATGCATATGGGGGCCATGTTGATGAGGGGTGGACTTGTAATGACTAATTTTCTGTGTCAATTTGGCTGGGTAACAGTACCCAGAGATGTGGTCAAACGCTAGTCTAGATGTTGCTGTGAAGATGCTCTTCAGAAGAGAGTCATATCTAAATCAAGAACCGTTGAGTGAAGCAGATTACCCTCCATAATGGGAGTTGGCCTCATTCAGTCAACTGAAGGACTTAGGAGAAAAAGACTGACCTTCCCCCAAGCAAGAAGGAATTCTGCCCGCAGATGACCTTCAGACTTGAGCTTCAACCTCAAGTTGCAACCTCAAGAGGGTTCAATCCTTGAGTTAGGAAGACCTGCTAGAGGAGGGCATGGTGGCCCATTCCAGTATTCTTGCATGGAGAATTCCTTGCACAGAGGAGCCTGATGGGCTACAGTCCATAGGGTCGCAAAGAGTCAGACACGACTGAAGTGACTTAGTACACATGCACGCACCTATATATATTGGTTCTGTTTGGAGACAAGTCTATCAGCAGAGTCACAGCCCATATAGGAGTTTCCTGCTTCCCGGTCCAGTGCAATTCTGACCCAAGACTGGTTCTTCCCCAGGTCTGGCAACTCTGAGTTCTACCCTGGGTAAAAATCACAGGGTGATATCGTAAGGGTTTAATGATATGATGCACCCACAGCATTGAAAGCAGAGCCTGGTGCCCAGAGAACCTTCAGTGTATGTCCGCTCCCACAGGGTCAGCATCATCAGCTCCGGGTCCCCGTCTCTCCCAAGGTCCACCCCAGGCAAGGGCCAGGTCTCTGCATCTCCAGCAGCGGCTGGGGGCTCTTCCAGGGGGGGCATCTCACTTCCTCAAGTCCCAGTTCCAAGGCGGCCATCCCCCATCTGTGTGTGTCTGAGCCTTGAACACGCACACCCTATCAACTGTCTGAAAGCCCACTTTCTATGTGGAAAAGTGTAAGAAATAGTTAAATGTTTCCTATTGTTGTATCAGTGAACCAGTTCAGAGATTGCCGACTCAATTCAATCAAAATTAGTGACAAGAGAGCAATTTTCCCGTTCCGTTCAGCGTGGAGAGCTTTTTGTTTTGCTTTGTTTTTATTGGAGGTGATTCACCGCATCTTTCCTCGAGGTAAGCTGAGTAGCTCCGGCAGCGCTGTGTCTCCTTTTGTCTAGATAAGTGTTATCCAGTAAAATGAACACAATAAGACTATGTTTACCTTAATGCTGTTTAAAAATCACATCGCAATAAGAGATCAATAGCTCTCTACAACAATTTACCAAAGACCCGGCTGGGGAAGAGAAATTCAAATTGCATTGATTTTTATTTCATGAGCGAGTGTGTGTGTGTGTGTGTGTGACAATAATAGCCCACGAGCCGGAGCATTGACAATATGGCACATGAGACTGAATCTAAAACACAAGTTAGAAGGAGCCAAGAGGAGGGTCACTGAACTGTTGTGGCTGTTGCCTGTGGCCCTGAGAACTGGGAGAAATTCAATAAAGACAGGAGAGCGCAGTGGGTATTTTTTTTCACTCGCGTCCCATTTCTCCACAGGCCATAGTCTTGGAGAATGTGGGTCTGGAAAGGACTTTGGAGGTGACCCCGGGCTGACGTCCACGTGGGTTCAGGTAGGGGAGCGGGGACTGCGGTCAGTCATGGGGCTCCTGGGTCCTGTGCGTGGGAAGAAGTGCGTCTGTGAAGGCGGAGCCTGCATCTCTCATCTTGGACCCTGGTACAGGATAGGATCTCAGCCGACGTCTGTTGAATAACTAGATGGAGCCAAACAGGAGGGAAGGGAGGGAGGGGTGAAGAGGAGGAGGGAAAGAAGAAAGGAGAGGGGGAAAGAAAAGAACGGGAGAGGAAAAAAAAGGAAGAAAGACAAGTGAGGCATCAGAGAGACCTGAGTTGGACCCTGATCTATATTTGCACTTGACCTTGGTCACGCCTGACCTCGCACATCAGTGCAAGAGTCATGAGAAATCAACAGAATCATCACATGTCCACTTTCTGGTCTGCGCTAGATGCCCAAGAAATGACAAAACAGAGCTGGGATGAGATCACGCTTTTCTGCCACAAATATCGGAGTCTAAAGTCCTCCGAAGGAAAGGTTTCCTGAGCCTGGGCCTGTGAACAGGGCCCCTAAGTTGCTTCTGAACCGCCCCACAGTGTGGCCGCCTCGGGCAGAGACGGAGGCCAGGTTGGGGGTGTGCCTTTCTGATAACCCTGCATTCCCGCTCCGACCACTTTGAAATATGCCTTGGAAAAGAAGTAAGGTGTTTTGTGTTTTTTTTAAAGGGGGGAGGAAAGAAATGTAAGTGGAGAAATTATTGGAACTGGAGAAGGGTTTTAATGGCAACGTTGGCATCCTGCAATTTCACACATTAAAACATATTTTTAAAGAAACAACTCCAGTGCTGATTGTATAAGGGCAAAGCTTTCCACTCTTCAGACTATTAATAAGGGCTTCCCATAGAGAAGACAAATACATGCTTGATGCATTTTTAATCCTTTGCCAATACATTTGACTAAAGCTGTTTGCTGTTTCAATGACAGGATTTAACTTGCCCTTCTGTATCCAACGTTCCTGATTATTAATGACATTTAGGAAACACAAGCTTTAAAGTTACATTCTGGTTGAATGGCAGCCTCTGCTCCATGCCCTGCAGAAGGGAACTCGCACTTCTGAATTGCAGGGCCAGGGGGGACGTCTTCTCAGTCCAGGGCAAAGGGGACTTCCCCACCCTGGGCTGCCCCCTCCCATCCCCTCAGCCAGGAGCCAGTTCACAGTGAGCTCTGAGCAGCGGGCGTCAGCCTTTCCTGCTCCCTTCCTTGCCTTTCCACACCTGGTAACCTTGGCGTCATTGCCCTGAGGACTGCTCAGTGCTGTCTGGAGACAGAATCTGGGAAATATGAAACCAAATTCATGGATGATATTTGGATTTCTCAGGACCCTCCTCCCTTTTAAATGCCAAGAATACAATCTTCCAGGAAAAAGAGGTGGCCAGGAACGTAAATAAGTTTGAAACAAGGGATCAAGAGAAAGCCCTTGGATCTTAACAGAACACAAGCAAGGGGAAGAACCCATTACTCGGACACAGCTGATTATTTTATGCTTTAAAAAAATTATTTTAAGAGAAATTAACTCTCAGGCTGAAATGAAATTGCATGTACTGATACCCTCCAAGCCACCTCCTTTATTCAGCTGGGTGATGGGATGTTGATAAGAGGATACCCCAAGTGAACACGCTAGAATATGGTCAGAAATGGGTGCAGATGAGAATTCTTGGAGGGCAGGGAGCATTTTGCTTTGGTTTTGAACTATTCCCCTTGCGGGGAATTGAGAGGACGGGGGCAGGCAGGGGGCTGGGGAGGAAGCAGACAGACACATGGGTGACAACCCAGGAGGAAAGAAGAGCGTGAAGCGGGTTCACACACAGCTTCTGAAAAGGACGCCCCTCTTCCATCCGGGAAAAGCCATCTGCACAAAAGCCTTTCAGCCTCCCCGTATTATATGCTCAGCTCTGACCCCCTATTGTAATGAAAAGCAGATCCCCCTATGAATCACAGAAAATCAATACTGCGTTTTACTAAGTTTGCGTTAATTTTACACCTTTCAGCCTCCGGAGGGGAATTATTGCCTGCACAGATGAGAAAGCCTCTTCTCCCCCAGTTCTGCCGTTGTCTGGGTTTCAGACAACTAGGTTGGAAAAACCCTATCACTATTTAAAAAGGGGAAAAAAAAAAAACCCACGATGATGAAGAAGGAGAAAGGGGGATGTGGAGGGGGGTTGCAGTTTGAGAGATTTTAATAGCTAATAATAGGAGAGAGCATAAAAGCGCAGATCCAATTTAAGCGAAAGAGTTCCTATGTAAGCATTGCTTGTCAGTCTCGGGGTGTACTGTATAGGGGCCAGCTCCTGAGCATGGCAGCCCAGATATATAAAGTCCAGATTTAATTCCGATACAGAGAAATACAATTTCAAAACCGGACGTCTTATCATTGGCGTGTCCCACTGGAGAACTCATTTCCCTATAGCAAAAGGCTGTCAATGCCATTATGCTGTACAAGGAAGCAATTTACCACTACAGCTAAACAGGGCTACCAGGACTGTGGGAACTTGAGCATTTGAAGTTATCGCTCAGAAAAAAAAAAAAAAATAGCATTTCAAATGTCAGCAAAATGGGAAGGAATAATTGAAAAGTATCAATCAGAGAAGCAGAAGGGTTTAGAAGGCTGAGACCACAGCCTGACTTACTGGGCTTTGCTCTTTTTGCTTTCATTCCCCTTTCTACTGGCCTTACAGACCAACCCCTCCCTGTCTATTCACCCCTAAGCCTGCATGCTCCCTCTGCAAGTTCAACTCTGGAAAAGTAGGGCTCACTGCTTCATCCTTCTGCGTCAGACACGAAGAGCAACCTGAGACTCCAGGGGCTGAGATGTCATGGTGCAAATATGCTCCCCCACCCAGGTCTTGAGTCACCCTCGTGCTGAAGATCTATAAAAGGCATGACCTTCCAGGTCCTGCAAAATCACACATGTTCACAAAGCCCCACAATGGTAGCCTGCATCCAGCTGCTTCTTAAGGTGACTGAGAACATCTCAATATAACTTGGAGTATAAAGACCACAGAATTGCATTTCTACCTTGGACCCATCACTGATTAGTCCTGATTCACCCAGACAAGGTAATTCCCCTCTTTAGTCCTTGTCAATAACATGAGGATAATGACATCCTCATTAATGTAAGGGATAAGACAGAGCATGTAGGGTATTCTGCCTGGCGTGGTTGTAGCTAACTGTTGCCATCATGATTCCACTGCACGGTGAGGGCATTCAGCTTTCTTACCACCTATGGTCAGTTCACCTCTGGGAGCCCACTGTTACCACTGCCTCCTGCTTCCTTTCTGTTCTTCCAGCACTCCAAGCCCATTTCTGAAGCTGAGCAGAACCCTGCGGAGCCTTCCCAGGACAGACTCCCCCCAACCCCACCACCACCACCATATTTTCCGCCTGCCTCTTGTCTAGAAAAATTTAGTCAAAGACTAATTTTAATTAGAGAAATGAAACTGCAAAAACAAAGAAAAACAGTCAAATAACACAAAATAATCATAGTTTAGCCAATAAACAAAGTCAAGGGCTTTAAGTTTTTCCTCAAAGGCTATAGACAATATCCTGAACCATAGCCTTTGAGCTGTTCTGTAGATACTATAACTCCCATCAGGTGAACGAAGTTAACTACATGATGACCAGGATGTAGCCACAACATAAGCTGCCACAATTTTGAGAACTGGCCTCAAGGAAATGGGGACAAACTGACCCTGAAACTGAAAACCGATGCTGCTACTAACTGTACTTAAAACAATCAAGATGATCCTGATCAGAGTCACACGGCCAAGTTCAAGATCACTGTCACAGCTGACTGTGCTGTTGTACATGTAGCCTCCCCCCCAGCATCTATGCACCCCTGAAACTGCCCTCTGGGAGCTCTTGCCCACTGATTGGCAATGGGGAGTTGGTTCTTTGGGATATGAGTCCGTCTTCTCCTCAGGATAGCTGGCTTCCTCAATAAAGCATTTTTCCTTTTACCCAGCACATGTCTCTCAGTATAAACTTCTTGAGCCACAAGCAGCCAAACCTGAGTTCAATAACATTCCCACCAAGGACCTTTGCACTTGCTGTTCTTCTTGCAGAACACTCATTCCATTAGTCTTCGCATAGCTGGCTCCTCATTTAGTTCACAGCTCCCATGTACCTCACAATAGACCTTTCCTGTCCAACCTCCGGGAGACTGCACAGCAGATTGTTTTCGAGTCACTGGTCTTTACTTTCTTGACAACACTTATCTTTGAAATCACTGTCCGTCTCTCCCACTAGAATACAAAGCCATTGAGAACAAGTTTCTTGTCCATCTTATCCTCTACAGAATATCTTTCTCTTGGACTGAGTACCTGGAACAAAGCAGGTACCGTGTAAATACCCTCATGTGTTGAATGAATAAACAAGTGAAAGGAAGATCATCCCATTTGAATTAAATGTGAGCCTGCCCGACCCAGAGCATAAGAAACAGTAGGCACTCAGGAAGTGTTAGCTGGGCCTTGCTCACTGAGTAGCTGGTCCTGGACAAGCATCTTCATGGAGATGGAGCAGCCAAGATGGGCAGCAGAAAGACTGGCCTGTTCCTGTAGCCCTTGGGTGCCTAGTTATAGAAACTCCAATTTGGCCAGGGGCTCCCTTGAAATACCCTTTTCTCAGTTATTTACAACCTGGTATAATGAATGCAGTTACCTGGGAATTTCCCCAGTGGCCTATGAACTTCAGCTTAGGGACTTTGCCTTTCACTTATAGATCCACCCGTCCATCATCCATCCATCTACCGGGTTTGGTGGCCCACACATGCTAAGAATCATAACAAGGGAAGACAGCCTGAGCAATTCCTACAGCCAGGCCCTGTGCTAAGCACTCTGAGCATCATCTCATTGAAGCCCTCTTGACCCAACATGGGGTCCTTGCTGTCGTGTCCCCGTTTCACAGGCAAGGAGGCTAACATGTAGAGCAATTATGCTTAGCACTGATCCCATATGTTGCTTGACATTTGGTAAAGTAAAATAAAAGTTAACTATTGCTAACTACTGTCTTTCTAACGTTCAGAAATACACACGGCTTCACATTTTAAGGTTTTTGAAATTCAGATGCATCTTTTCATCAATGTGAATATTTAACGTCAGCGTGTTCACTATTCTGGAAAAGCTGTTCTTGTGTCTGATGGTGGCTGACACTTTAGAAATGAGAGAACATGGTGGCTTTAGACAGAGTGACATGTGAATCCACTGACCCTTACCTCTGCTCCCAGCCCTGAGATGGTCTTGTTGTGGGTATTCTCTCCAGCAAAAGGATTCTGGCAGGATGGCAATTTTCCTCTCTTTCCCAATGTATGTGGTGAATGTGTGTATATAAACATACGTGTGTGTGTGTGTGTATGTGTAAGAGAGATAGAGGTACATATATACAAGAGATAGAGATTTACTTTAAGGATCTCACTCAAGTGACTATGCGAACCTAGTAAGAACCTACAGGTTGGAAACCCAGGGTAGAGTTGTCGTTACAGGGTTGAGTCTGAAATATACAGGGCAAACCAGTGGGTGAAAAACTCAAGCAGATTTTCGATGTTGCACTCTT
Source organism: Neotragus pygmaeus (assembly GCA_006410875.1). Taxonomy (NCBI): domain Eukaryota; kingdom Metazoa; phylum Chordata; class Mammalia; order Artiodactyla; family Bovidae; genus Neotragus; species Neotragus pygmaeus. Next base: position 37,577 of record SJYV01014948.1, read on the forward strand.
CAGGAAGAAGTACTTCTTTTCCAAGGGAAAAAAAAAAACCTTATTTTTTTTTTCTTTACCAAGCAAGACTCTTCCATTTTAATTAATTTTTACTCTTCTGATTATGCAACTTTCTTTGGTATTTTCATTGACTTCTAAGGCACTTTTTATCGAAGGATAAGGTATAATCATTTTTATTTATTAAGGTAAAGTTTACATTTAGTAAAATGCACAGGACTTAAGTATGGGATTGAGAAGTTTTGATAAATATACACATCCGTGTGAACATCACCCTAATAAAGATATAGGATATTTCTATTTAAGATGACCACGCAATATTTCTAGGAGAGCTTTTCCACTCTGAAGGTCTTCGAATGATTGGGTAAGGCCCACTCAAATTATGGAGAGTAAGTAATCTGTTTTACTTAAAGTCTACAGATATAAGTGTTCATCTCATCAAAGAGAATACTTTCAAAGCAACATCTGTTCTGGTATCTGACCAAACAGTAGGTCCCATGGCCCAGCCAAATTGAAACAGGAAATGAACCATCACACAGAGTTAAGTTAAAGGGTTCAACAGAAAGTACTCTAGAGATCACCATCAGATATTAAGCTCTGGACATTCTAGGCATGAAAAGCCCACCATCCTTGTAGCATCCTTTGATGCTATGCGAGGTACGGAGGCATCTGATTTGAGTTCTGCCCCTCTCCGCTGCAATTTTCCAAAACCTCGTAAAATACATGGAGACTTAGAAGTCACTGCCTCTCAGCGCTGGGTGATCCAGTTGGTCACTGACTACCTCCCCACCAATGAGTTCTGTCCTCCAGTTACATCCAGCTCTGGGCACGTCCCTCCTGTCCCCAGAGACCCCCATCAGGTTCAGTTGCTCCCATTTGGCCCACTCCCCACTCACAGCCCCCAGCCCCCAGGAAGAAGGGAGCAAGAACCCTCCCCCACCTCCGAGAGTTAAGGTGCCGTCTTATTTTCAGATCCCCTCTCTCACTTCTCTTTGTCCAGAAGCTCCTTAGGTGTTCTCATGCCTGCTCAGTAGGTCCCTAGGATCTTCTAATGTCCCAGCAGCAGAGCCTTGGGTTGTCAGCTGGCTACACTTAAAGTGATTCTCACTGAGGAGATGTTGTCGAATGGTCCATGCGGAGGTCCAAAGCGGTCAGTGTGGTGACATCCAACCTGCTCAGCCTCTGCCCCTGCTTCTACTGGTTTCTCTTCCTTTGCTCAGAGGTCCCCAGATCAGCAGAAGAACTGTTTTAAGAAACAGACCTTCCAAGAAGACTCCCAGCTCCCAGTCTCTGGACCCATCAATATCAGGCATCTTTCCCTCATCCTTCAGGGCATATTGCTTCTTAAAGCTGAGGGGAGCACAAGGCGTCCTAACTGTATGGACAAACAGAGAGGTGCTTGACCCGGTTCCCTTGGTTCACAGTCAATACCAGTCCAGCCTGAACTAATGCATCACAGGCCACTATTGTCAAAGCTGCAAGCCCAGTGGGAAGAGAATGGTCTTTAGGGTCAAGGTCTTGGGTTCTGGGTAGCCTCAGACATACCTCCCCTTTCCTCAGTGATAAAGTGAAGATAGTAGACTTAACGTCTTGTTACAAACCATACAGTTATTGTGGGGATCAAAAGGATGCTGGTAAAGGTAAGGGATACAGTGCCTTGCAGATGAAAACTAAAAAGACAGCGCAGTGTCTTCACAGCTTCAGCACAATAACAATGCATGCTAAGATGCTTCAGTCATATCCGACTCCCTGTGACCCTATGGACTGCAGCCCCCCAGGCTCCTCTGTCTATGGGATTCTCCAGGCAAGAATACTGGAGTGGGTTGCCTTGCCCTCCTCCAAGGGATCTTCCTGACCCAGGGATCGAACCCATGTCTTTCACATCCACCTGCATTGGCAAGCAGGTTCTTTACCACTAGCACCACCTGCAAAGCCCCTGATAATAGTAGCAGCCACTTAAACTGCACTAGGAAGTCCAGTCCCTGATCTAAGAACTCCTCACATGTTGACACACTTAATTCTCACAAGTCTTCCACTGGGGGTAGCATTATCCCCATTGTAGAGGTAAAAAGAATGAAGCCCCAGATGTTCTAGAGCGTTCCCAAGGAACACAGTGAAAGTGAAGGTGAGACTAACACCAGGCAGCCTGTCTCCAGGGTCTGTATCCTCAGCCATCCTCTTCCCCTGCTTCCCCTGCTAGATTCCATCTTGCCTAGCATCTTACACAGACTTGATACCTCCAAATGTTTGTCAATGAAAGAAATGCTCAACATAAGAAAACATCCCAAGTTCTGAAAAGATATAAAGAATTGTGTCTTCTGCCAGTGCCTTGCTCATAACAGGCTCTTGGTAAATATTTGTTGTGCGAATGAGTGAGTTACTCAGAGAGCAGCATTCCTCCATTTCTTTATTAGTGAAAACTGTGACATCTGAAATGTATCGCCATTGGAGTTTTTTTATGAAGAATTTTAGCAAGCCAGAGTCTTCGTGATAACATGCAAATCACAGAAAGTCAGCCTGCCCAGCCAGCTGCTAGCTCTTTCTGATTCTGCAGCAAGACCACAGAGTCTCTGTATTTTTCGTTACATGATCCTATGTAAGACAACAGAGTGTTAAAAACCCTCCACTCTGGAGAACGAGGGGCCTGGCTTGTGTTTGGAAAATTGTTTTTGGACAGCGCTTTAAATATTCTACATCTCAATGTGTGTTAATGGTGTGTCTTGTGAAGTCTTCTTAAATGCCTCTATGCTAAATTAATAAATTGATTTAACTTCATTTTTGAAAAGAAAAGCTTAATAGTCTACTTTTTCCCAATAGACATTCTGAGCTCAGAATTCTGGTCCCATCACTTCATGGCAAAGAGATGGAGAAACAATGGAAACTGTGAGAGACTTCATTTTGGGGGCTCCAAAATCAGTGCAGATGGTGACTGCAGCCATGAAATTAAAGGACGCTTGCTCCTTGGAAGAAAAGCTCTGACCAACCTAGACAGCATATTAAAAAGCAAAGACATTACTTTACCAACAAAGGTCTGTCTAGTCAAAGCTATGGTTTTTCCAGTGGTCATTTGTAGATATGAGAGTTGGACTATAAAGAAAGCTGAGTGCCCAAGAATTGATGCTTTTCAACTGTGGTGTTGGAGAAGACTCTTGAGAGTCTCTTAGACTGCAAGGAGATCCAACCAGTCAATCCTAAAGGAAATCAGTCCTAAATGTTCATTGAAAGGACTGATGCTGAAGCTGAAACTCCAACACTTTGGCCACCTGATGCAAAGAACCGACTCACTGGAAAAGATCCTAATGCTGAAAAAGGTTAAAGGCAGGAGGAGAAGGGGATGGCAGAAGATGAGATGGTTGGATGGCAACACCAATGAGATGGACATGAGTTTGAGTAGGCTCTGGGAGTTGGTGATGGACAGGGAAGCCTGGCATGCTGCAGTCCATGGGGTCACAAAGAGGCGGACAGGACTGAGCAACTGAACTGAACTGAAGTAGAACCCAGAGGGGTGACCCTAACTCGGCTTGAATGGTAGGGAAAGGAACTCAAATCAACTCAACTTTGAGTGAGATGTGCTAGCCACTTTTGGATCCAGCAAGGAATGTTTGAACATCTTTAAGAAAAGCCTATGCTGAAGGCTGTCAGGTGTCTCCTGGGAAGGACACTTCTAGGCCTTGATGCCCATTCCGTGGCTGACTACCTTCAACTGATAAAATCTTGGTCCAAGTGAACCAAGACACGCCTGTTTATAGAGTCCATCTTTGGCCCCTCTCGCTTAAAATGCAAGCTCCGTCATCCTTTAGCTCCTCAGGGTTTCCATTCTCTAAAGCTAAACTTCATGCCCCTTCCATTCTACTTCCTCCAAGAGATTTCACATTCTTTTCCCTTAGTTGCTTCTCCTAGGAAAGAATTTAGAATTTCTTTATCTTCTGCTCACACCAGCCTAAGTATGCTTTGTCATTATCCCTTGTAAGAAGTGTAGTGACCTCCAGGAGTCTCACTGTGGGTCAATCCACAGAGTGGAGATTGAAACATCTCCCTCCTTTTATTCTGGCTAATCAATTTACAATCACTAATGCCATTTTAGACACCACTAGTCAAACCAGAAGTGGGGACCCCAAGGGTCAATTCAAAGATCTCCTTCCTAGCATTAATTGGTACCTGAGATGGCCAATAAAACATTTTATCTGAATTTGACTAAGAAGATATTGATCCTTAACATAAATGGAGCAAACCAAACCTAGCAATGAATGGATTGATTTGACTGTATTAGAAGAAAATGCTAATATATCAGTCTGTCCCAAGAATGGAGACACCGGCCCAAGGCTGAGCAGGAGTCAGCCCTCTTTTTCCGGAAAGTGGGTGTTTCAGGTGTTTTAGGCTGTAGAGTCTCCATCGTGACCATGCCCCTCTGCTGCTGTAGCATAAAGTCGGCTCTAGATTTGATGCAAACAAATGGGCATGGCTGTGAACCACTGCAGGTACACAGGTGCACACATTTCAAATTTCACAGGTACAAAAATTTGAATTCCATATAGTTTTCATGGGTCTTTCTGATTTCTTTTACCATTTAAGAATGCAACAAATAAACTTGCGGGCCATATAAAAATAGGCAGCAGGTCAGATTTACACCACAGGCTATAATTGGCAGATCCTCTTGGAATCTTCTTTGAATTGGCAAAGCCGATCTCAGAGACAAGTGACCCGAGCTGGGTTCTAGCCCCAGTTCAGCCTCTAAGTCTCTAGAGCCCTCGAGCAAACACCTCCTCCCAGGACTTCCCTTCCTCCACCAGAAAGTGAAGAGCTGGAACACCTTGGGCTCACATCACCTTCTCCCCTTATCCAAAGGCTCTCAGATCTAAGAAGGGAGAGATTATTGGTAACAGAATGTTATTGTGAAAGACACTGACCTAGAACTTCA
>SJYV01014953.1:0-13305 GCA_006410875.1 Neotragus pygmaeus
CATTCCATGGCTTTGGAGTAGAATTAACATTACTAAAATGTCCATATTACCAAATCAATCTACTGATTCAATTCAATCCCTATCAAAATCCTAATGACATTTATTCACCAGGAATAGAACAAAACATCCTAAAATCTATGTGCATCCTGGGCTTCTCTGGTGGCTCAGATGGTAAAGAATCTGCCTACAATACAGGAGACCCAGGCTCAATCCCTGGGTTGGGAAGATTCCCAGAGAAGGCTATGGCTACCCACACCAGTATTCTTGCCTGGAGAATTCTATGGAGAAAAGAGTCCAGTTGGCTGCAGCCCATGGGGTCACAAAGAGTCAGACACAAATGAGCAACTAACACTTTCACTTTTCACTTAAATAGCAAATTAAATTCTGAGGAGGAAACACAAAGTGAAAGTATTTCCCTCCCTGATTTCAAAGCATACCACAAAGCTACAGTATCAGAAACATCACAGCATTGGCAGAATAAAAGATACATAGAACAATGAAACAGAATTGAGGGCACAAAAATAACCTCATGCACATATGGACAATTACTTTATGATAAAAAAGCAAACAACATATTATGGAGAAAGGTAGTCTCCTCAATAAATGGCATTAGGAAAACTGGATAATCCACATGTGGAAAAAAAAGAAACTAGACCACTATCCCATAGCAGATACAAAATTCAACTTAAAATGGATCAAATCCTGGAGTATAAGACCTGAAACNAACAACATATTATGGAGAAAGGTAGTCTCCTCAATAAATGGCATTAGGAAAACTGGATAATCCACATGTGGAAAAAAAAGAAACTAGACCACTATCCCATAGCAGATACAAAATTCAACTTAAAATGGATCAAATCCTGGAGTATAAGACCTGAAACTATGAAACCCCTAGAAGAAAACAGGCAGTATTCTTTGACGTTGGTCTTAGTAATATCTTTCTCCTCAGGCAAGGAAAACAAAAGCAAAACCAATACAGTATTGTAAAATAAAATAAAAAAAATAAAAAAATTGGACTACATCAAACTAAAAAGCTTCCGTACAGTACAGGAAACCATCAGCCAAATGAAAAGGGCAACCTACCAAATGGGATAGCTAAGTCATTTGCAAATATACGATATGGGGTCAATATGTAAAATATATAAAGAACTCATATAACTCAGCAACAACAAAATAAACAACTTGATTTTTCTTTAAATGGGCAGAGGATCTAAACAGACATTTTTCAAAAGAAGACATACAGATAGGCAACAGGCACATGAAAAGAAGTTCAACATCACTAATTATTAGGGAAGTGCACATCAAAACCCCAATATACCATCTCACACCCATCAGAATGGCTAGTATCAAAGACAGGAAACAAGTATTGGACAAGATATAGAGAAAAGTGAACACTTGTGCACTGATGATTGGAATGTAATTTGATGCATCCACTATGGAAAACAGTATGGAGATACCTCAAAAAGTTAAGAAATAAATACCATATTTTCCAGCTATTCTACTTTTGGGTATTCATATGAAGAATGCAAAAATAGTTTGAAAAGATACACACCAACCCTATGTATGTTGCAGATTTATTTACAATAGCCTAGGCATAGAAACAACCCAAGTGCTCATTGATGGATGGATAAAGAAATGAAAAATATATATATATATATACAAATACACACATAATACATATATATACAACAGGATACTACTCAGCCATAAAAAGGCAAAATCTTGCCGTTAGTGACAACATGGATGGATATTAAGGGTTTTATATTTATTAAGTGAAATAAGTCAGATGGAGAAAGACAAATATGATTTCACTCACATGTGGAATAAAAAGAAAAACAAATAAAAAACACATAATTACAGAGAACAGGGTAGTAGGAGATGGTAAGCACATATATAGGCCCATTGCAACAGGCTCCAATATAGCTCATCATCACAGCATTGGTTAGAACCTTACATTGTTGATGAAAAGGGTCAGGGAAAAAGGCAGAGCTGTTTCTTAAAGAAAGTAGATAGAGGGATTGGGCTGGGAAGTCAAGCTCTGCCTGCAGAGAGAAAGGGAGAAGCAGTGCTTCTACCCCACAAGAGGGTCAGGCTCAATCTGGCATTACCCATAACAAATTAAATACACACATTCCTTTCAACTCACATATCCCCTTCCTTAGAATCTATTCTGTATACTTTTAGGAAATAAAGTGATTTAACTGACTGCATCCTGGAACTTGCATGGGAAAATGCATGTTCAGGGAGTCTCACCTGGGTGAAGATGACAGTAAGGGAGGAGAGAAGCGCTGTGTCTTGAATGCCCAAATTCATTGTTTCTTACATTTTAGAACTGTCTTTAAGTGCATTAAAGGAGCTAAGCTTTTTAGGCAAATTGTTGTTTGTTTATCTGAGTTTGAGTAAACTCTGGGAGTTGGTGATGGACAGGGAGGCCTGGTGTGCTGCAGTCCATGGGGTCACAAAGAGTCGGACATGACTGAGCAACTGAACTGAATTATCTGAAATTCAAATTAAAAAGCACTTTGGCCAAAAGTCCATTCTATATGTCTGTGTCTCTTTTGTTGTCTCTATGTTTGATGCAGGATGCAGGATGCTTGGGGCTGGTGCATGGGGATGATCCAGAGAGACGTTGTAGGGTGGGAGGTGGGAGGGAGATTCAGGATTGGGAGCTCGTGTACACCTGTGGTGGATTCATGTCGATGTATGGCAAAGCCAACAGAGTATTGTAAAGTAAAATTTAAAAAAAAAAATCACTTTGGGATTGATTTAAACAAAAATACAATATACCAAAACCTATGGGATACAGAGAAAGAACTGCTAAAAAGGAAATTTATAACTGTAAGTACATTCATTAAAAAGAACCACTTAATCTTAAATCTTATGAAGCTAAAAAGGGAGGGAAAATTAAACCCAAAGTTAGTATAAGGGAAGAAATAATAAAGATTAAAACAGACATAAATGAATATCAACAAAACTAAAGTTGGTTCTTTGAAAAGAATAATAAATTCAATAAAATGTTAAGTTAAACTGATTAAAACAATGAGAGGGTGCTCATTTTGGCAGCATATATAATACAATTGGAATAATACAGGGATTAGCATGACAGGTGTAAAATAATAACATGCAAATCTGTTAACCATTCCATATTTTGCTATGATTGTAGAGCATTAATGTTCTTGCAATAACAGCAAACAGCAAAATGGTAACTGCATGAGTAGAGGATGTGCTAACTGATCTTCTTGTGGTGAGCATTTCACAATATTTACATGTATCAGATCATCACACTATATACCTTAAACTTATACCATGTTACATGTCAATTATATCACAATAAAACTGGAAAAATGCCCCTCAAACCCCTAAAAGTAACAGAAATGCATCATTTAATGTGTATATCCAGTTTATGTACAAGATGCTTTTGACATTAAACGAAGGTATTTTGGCCTCAAGAAATAAAAGAGGAAAGTCTCAAATTACTAAAATCATAAATTAAGTTAGGGATGTTATTATTGAACCTATAGAAATGAAAAATACAGAGAAAGTCATGAACAATTGCATACAAACAAATTAGATGAAATGGAAAAATTTTTAGAAACACACAAACTTCCAAAAATGACTCAAGAAATAAATAATTTGAACAGACCTATAACAGTTTTTGATTCAGTAATCAAAAAATTGCCAACAAAGAAAAATTCAGGACCAGATGGCTTCACTGGTGACTTCTACTGAACATTGAAGAATTAACAACAATTCTTTTAAAACTATTCCAAATGTTGAAGAGTATGGAACACTCTCAGTTAATTCTATGTGGTCACTATAACCTTTATACCAAAGCCAGAACAGGACAGTATAAGAAAATAAAATTGTAGATTAATATGATTTATGAATATAAATGCAAAAATCCTCAACAATATGCTAGGAAACCAAATGCAGCATCATATTAAGAGGATTATATACCATGACCAAGTGGGATTTACCCTATGAAAGCATGGTTGGTTCAAAATCTGAAAATCAATCAGCGCTACACACCACATTAACAAAATTAACAAGAGGGAGTTCTCTGATGGCCTAATGCCCTGGATTCTGAGCTTTCACTACTATGGCCTGGGTTCAATCCCTGGTCAGGAAACAGAGATCCCTCAAGCCATGTAGTGTGGCCAAACAAAAACAAACAAAAAATAAAATTAAGGAGAAAATAACATATAATTATCTGCATCTCAACATGATTCAGAAAAAAACATTTGATATAATCTAAAACACTTTCATCATAAAAACACTCAACAAATTAGGAACAGAACGGAATGTCCTAAACATGATAAAGGTCATTTGTAAAATAAAACAAAACTATAACATACTCAATGGAGAAAGACTGAAAGATTTCCCCCTAAGATAAGGAACAGTATAAGAATACTTGCTTTCACTACTTCTATTCAGCACTGGAAATTCTACATAAGGCAAGAAAATAAAAGGCATCCAAATTGGAAAGGAATAATTAAAACAATATCTATTCAGAAATGACATGATCTTACACATATAAAATCCTACAGAATATACAAAATAAACCATTAGACTTAATAAATGCATTCAGTTCTGTCTTGTACTCATTGAATTGTGGTCAGTGAGCATGGTACCCTGTACTTAACACTTTGTGGGGAAAGTAGAACAAACTATATCAGCACATTCTCTTTCTCTGTTTTTCCTTCTCTTTGTTGGGGAAAAGGATAAGAAAGAAGAGAAATACTTAAGGAAAGACTAAAAGAAATGAAACAACCTACATCTTGACTGGTTGTACTAATAAATAAACAATTGTTTCTTGTTTATTTCCCTAAGCAAGTAACTACAAAGCCCTGAAAACCAATGGGAGTGTGGTCTTGCCTTTAGAGGCAGCAAGGAATGCTTAATCTGGGAGAGAATGTCCTACTCCATAGCTTGGGTTATGGAGATGATGTCAGTTATACAAGAAGAGGCAAAGAGGCTGAGGCCTTGGGGCTTGCTGTAAGAAAGGATGAACAGCTTAGGAACTTACTGAATGTTGTAGGGCACAGTACTAGGATTGAGTACCCCATACACAGTGAAGCCTTTATAGAGAGGGTTCCTGAAGTCTGGTTTCCTCTGAACCAAGAAAGGCCACGCTGAATGGGTTTTCTCATATATTCTATAAAAGAAAAACAAACCAAAAAATTAAAAGCAGCAAGCAGGTAACATCAATAGCTTTGCTGAACTTGACAATCATCTAAATTCTATTAACAAGTAACCTAACAAGACAGAAGGCTAGGATATGATACAAGGAAAATAAAAATAAATGGTAATGAAGAATTATAGAGTAACAAATTATCTGGGCTTCAACTTATCCATTTTTAAAGAGATTAGAAAGAGTTCCACATTGAAGAACAACATGTGCTGAGTATATATGCAGAGACTCTCTGTATCTGCCACAGAGTGGTGATGTAATCTTAGGGATGTCCCTAGCCCTTTCTGGGCCTATTTTCTCATTTGTATAATGTGATCTTTAAGGTCTCTTCCAAATCTTGGATTCTATGAATAACCTTTCCAGTTTTTTATTTTTTTCATGTTTTGCCCTGATAATATCAACTTTTATTTCAGCAAATGTTTATATGAATATAATGCCTTTTTTTTTTCAGAAAGCTTTTGAATACTTTAGCACCCTCAGTGAAATTTATTTTTTCTATTTTAATTGTATTTTTACTATCTGAATTTTCTTCTAAATTTTACACACATTTGNATTTGAATCAGTTCTAATGAGATGGATGAAACTGGAGCCTATTATACAGAGTGAAGTAAGCCAGAAAGAAAAACACCAATACAGCATACTGACACATATATATGGAATTTAGAAAGATAGTAATGATGACTCTGTATGTGAGACAACAAAAGGACACAGACATAGAGAATGGACTTTTGGCCTCAGAGGGAGTAGGAGAGGGCGGGATGATCTGGGAGAATGGCATTGAAGCATATATACTATTATGTAAGAAACGAATCACCAGTCTATGTTTGATACAGGATGCAGGATGCCTGGGGCTGGTGTGCGGGGAACATCCAGAGAGACATTGTGGGGTGGGAGGTGGGAGGGGGATTCGGGATTGGGAGCTTGTGTACACCTGTGGTGGATTCATGTCGATGTATGGCAAACCCAATAGAGTATTGTAAAGTTAAATTTAAAAATAAATAAATAAATAAATTAAAAAAAAAGAATGCCAACACATATAAAGAAATATGTTCAAGGCTATTTGATGCATGCACTTGTAAAAAATGTGAATAACTGAATTGTCTGTTAACAGGGACCAATATTTTAAGCCAGAGGCTATAAATCTCATCTCCAACTGAGAAAATAGCAGAAGAGAGGTGAAAAGTGATTCTCTCCTTTCTTCACTTCTACCAAATAACAGGGGTGGGGGTGAAGGGAGCATGTTCTCATGTAGGAATATGTAAACAAAATTTCAAAATGAGAAAATGTACACTCCAAGTTTCTTCTTTTTTTAATACCACCTAATAAATGAAATTCAAAATTCACTTAATGGAATATTATATAGTCGCTGAAAAAAAATGAGGTAGTACTGACTGAACTGACCTAGAAAATATTTATCATATATTAAGTATAAAAAGTTAGTTGCAGAAAAATATGCACAACATAATCTTACTTTTACAAAGTAATAATAATAATATATATAGTGTTATAATTCTTTACCAAGTGAGATATCAGGGAAGCCCTATATATAATTATATATGCTGAAAATCTAGACCTGTACTGTGCCATATGGTAGTCACTATCCACAAGTGGCTATTTAAATTTAAACTGATCAAAATAAATTTATATAAAAAAAGAATCTAAAAAGAAATTTAAATTCCTTACTCTCACTAGCCACATTTCAAGTATGCAACTGCCACATGTGGCTAGTGACTATTGTATTAGTACAGATCCAGAACATTTCCAACATCACATGAATTGGGCAGCATCCTCTCACTCAGTCATGTCCAACTCTTTATGACTCTTAGCTCCTCTGTCCATGGAATATTCTAGGCAAGAATACTGGAGTGGGTTGCCATTTCCTGCTCCAGGGGATCTTCTCAACCCAGAGATCGAACACAGGTCTCCTGCAATGCAGGCAGATTCTTTATCTTCTGACCCACAAAGGAAGCCATAAACACAGGAAGTTCAAATAGTGCTGATCTAGAGGCATACATTAAACTATTAATAGTGATGTATATGTTGTGGGGGCAAACTACAGGGAATATATACATTTTATGTTATATGCTTCTGAATTGTTTACTTCTACAATGTACATGTATAATTTTTATAATGAGAAAAATAAATAAAGATAATGAGAGACAAAGAGAGAGGGAGGGATACTATAGTGTTTTTGAGAACAACAAGATTTCATGATTGTCAGGGTCTTATGGGCAATGGGGAGTCATTGGAAGATTTTGAGTTTAAAGTGACATTATCATATTTGCTCAAGAAAGATGACTTTAGTATCAGTTTGGTGGCCAAACTGGGGAGCAACTACTGGAGACAAGTAAACCAGTCAGAAAGTTATTTTAGTACTTAAGGCAGAGGCTGGAATGAAAGGATAGATTTGAGAAACACTTGAGGCTAGCTCACAGGATGAGACAATTACCAGATGGAGGGAACAGAGAAAATTCAAGGCTGACTTTTTCAAGCTGGGGATATATAGGTGTTTATGGAGATGGGAAACACAGGATAATTGTACAAATGCGAGCCTATTTTTTTTTCATCCATTCATTTTAATTCACAAATGTTTATGAGGTTGTACTATCTACGAAATCTATTCCTTCCTCCATTCTCACTCTCTTTGGTCTCATGAAGTCAGTTTCAGAAAGGAAATACAAATGTATGGGTATAGTACATGCAAAAAAGGAACAGTATAAAGAATAGCTAGAATAATGGGTTTGAAATGACCTAGGGGGGTCACACAGTAAGCACTAATAATATATTATAACAAAAAATGTAAGCAATAGGACTAGGAAATTGAAAAACATTAGGGCTAGATATTTAAGATAGTTAAATACATACATTCTTTTAAAAATCTTTTAAGGCAGAGGCTATAAATCTCATCTTCAACTGAGAAAATGGCAAAAGAGTGGTGAAAGTGATTCTCCTTTTCTTCACTTCCACCAAATAATTGGGGTGGGCTGAAGAGAGGAAGTTCTCATGTAGGAATATATAAACAAAATTTCAAAATGAGAAAACTTACACTCCAAATTTCTTTTTTTTTAACATCACCTAATAAATGATACAGAAGCCAGGGTTCTGAAGGTCAGAAAGTAAATGACTCAGCATAAATGGGTGATAAAGTCTGTTTAGACTGTATTCAGAGGCAGACCTATACAAAGACATCAGAAAGGTCAGCTTTATACTCAGAGCTCCGAAAACCCATAGAAACAAACTGCATTTATTTTATACCCAGTTTTACTTCCACTTGGTACCTGAGAATCAACACAAAAATATATCAGAGTATTTGAGTTGGAAGGACCATGAGATATTATTTAAGAGTTTTTAACCAGAGATCTGAGGTCTGTATACTCTCTGAAATTAAGGTCTATATTCTGTATGCATAGCCATATGTACATTTTTTCCAGGGGAGAGGGTCAGTCATATTGTCAAAGAGTTCAGTTTCAGTACCCCCTTCCCAGAAAAAAGTTATGTCATTAGATTCTAGTTTAACCACCTTGCTTTACAGAGGATGAAACTTAGAGAAGGAAAGAGATTTGCCAAGAGCATACATAAAATTAGTGGTAGACCTAAATCTAGAAACCAGGTGTCTTTTTCTTATATTCTGTCCATGATACACTGCTACTTTAAGAGATCCCATAATTAAGTCAGTGCAAGTTCTTAAAAGTCCTGATTATTACCTTTGCAATGAAAATTCCAGCATCCATAATAGCTTTAATGTGTCTCAACCACCCTGAGCTCTCCAGGCCGCTAAGAAATTCACTCATTGTTGGAGTTGTCAATTCACAAACTAAGGTAGAAAAGGAAGCAGAAATTGAAATTCACAGTTACCTCAGTTTATTCAACAAGAAAGGGGACAAAGTGGATTCCCATTTTGTAAATGAGGAAGCTGAGGCACAGAAAGTTTAAATAATTAGTTGGAAATCACAGTAAATCAGGGACAGTACTAGAGCTAGAGTCTACCATTTCCCCTAGTTTGGGTTTCTGCTTTCTCAAGTCCATAGAATCCACCCCAAAACCACAGAAATCTCTAACAAAGAGAGACAGAAGACTAAGTTAGTATCCATAGGAAAATACTCACATCTCCTGCTATTAGAAAACACATTTGATTCCCATTCTAACTCCTCCTACTCATCCTAACTCTGTAGCCCTTAACATCTGTCTCTACTTCCACATCACTACCTACTCCCTTGCAGTTATGTGCTGTCTCAACAGCTGAAAAAATTATGTTAATTTGCATGCATTTTGCACTGGGCAATCTTTTGCTTCAAAAAAATCTGCAAAAGGTTCTCTTCTCCTACTATATAATATTCTGGGACATAAAAGAAAGGAGGAAGAGACCTAAGGAAGAGGAATACTAATACCCTAAAAGGGCTGCAAACTGAGGAGACAAGATCTGATAAGAGTCATGTGAAGGAGAGGTCCTAGCAGACAGTATAAGTAAAAAACTGAGGAGAGGAAGAACAAGGAGTTCACTTAAGGAGGGCAGGTTTTCCCTAATGTGTGCCTGAGATGACATATCACATCATGGAATCCTGGATAGTGGCTTTGGGAGAAATGTTCTAGACTCAAGAGTCCTGTGAGGCCCTGACCTCACCTTGCCCCTCTTCTGATCCCAATTATTTTGCAGCTATGACAGATGACCCAAATTGCTTAATAACAGCTTTATTCCTTTGAGGCCTAAATTCACCTCCTTTATCAGCACAGTGATGAACTGGACTGACTCTTTACAGCAGATTAAATGAGGAAGATGAAATAAATCCCAAATTCACTTATATTTGTGTTGATGTACCCACCTCTACATAGCAATCTCTATAACTTTATACAGATATATTATTTCCATAGCAACTAAACCCAGATGGACCCCACAGAGTTATGAAACTAAATA
The DNA here is from genome assembly GCA_006410875.1 of Neotragus pygmaeus. Classification (NCBI taxonomy): domain Eukaryota; kingdom Metazoa; phylum Chordata; class Mammalia; order Artiodactyla; family Bovidae; genus Neotragus; species Neotragus pygmaeus. The sequence goes on from SJYV01014953.1 coordinate 10,104, forward strand.
TTGTAGTTCCTTTGTCAGCCCAACACTGCTATAATTCAGTACTATGTATGCAAATTGGATTCATAATATAGTCAAAAATCTTATCACCTATTGATTCTGCTCTGCTGGTTGCTTTTATATTTCACCCCAATATCAGACATACTTTTTCTTTACATAATTATGCAATCTGTTTAGCCTCTGGCCTAGCCCAGGTGAAATCCTTGTACCTTCCAAGAGATTCTGCAGGCTGGTCCGCATCACATGGATGTTCTCAATGCTCATGAACCTGAAGCAAATGTTGGCATAGTTGTCTTCATTTTCATACCCCTTCCCAGCTGCTCGGTTGGCCAAGGCATTTAACTGCAATATTGAGAACATAAGAGAGCAGCTAGAGCAGATGATGAAAGAACATGGTTGTCAATCTCAATGCTTCATTCAAAACAGTTTTAAATCTTACCCATTTAAAAAGAAGTCAGATAAGATACAGCACATTCTGGAATGCAGAGAATTTCATTGGCATTTAGATAAGGTATTTTAAGTAAAAGAATAGGACAGGGAAAGATAAGGAGATTTAGTATTTTTATTTTATTATTAAAACCCAGCTTAAGAGATTGATTGAAGGATATGGCAGCTATGAGGATATCTGATCTGAAGAACTAAAATAATAATTTTGAGTTTCCTATCACAAACAAATGTTTTCTCACCTGAAAGGGCTTTATATTGAGAAAAAAGTCTTTATAATTGAGAAGTTCAAAAGCATTTATAACTGAGAAGCTCTAGAAAGAAGTCTAAGAATTTCAGGGCCTGTTAATTATAAAGAACTACTGTAGAAAAATGTCTAAAACATGACTTCATGAAATACATGACTTTCACTCATTGATAAAATTGAAATAGAGCGACCAAGGGTCATTTTAACACTATATTCAGCTGTTATAATCAGAACACTTATAGGTGATATGAAGAACGTTGGGTGGGATAGAGAGTAAATGAGACTTGCAGAGAGGAGACATTAATCAAAAAACTATAAAACAACCAAAATAACTTCTATAATGATGACCATGTTACTAATGTTGTCTGGGTCTATTTTCTAGTCTCCCATTACTGTGCATTTCAGAAGGTAGAGGAGCATGTATATGGATAGGGTGTAGTTTCTGTAGTAATAAAAATTTAAGAATGCTATTGAAATAATAGTATTTAAGAATTTAAAATAATAGCATTTAAAATTTAAGAATGTTATTGAAACCTCAAAAACACAAACTATTGACATTAACACATGCAGAAAAAAAAATCTAGAAGTTAACATATTCTACTTAGAATGTAAGATACTTTTTAAAGGGAAAGCCAATGGTAATTCTGACTTCTTATCACACAATGTCACTGAGCTTTCATTAAATTAATGACAAACATCAAAGGGACACCTCGGGAGGTATAAGCAACAACCACCTAGTAACAAGAAAGTTTATGATGATTGATGGATGCATCTAAAAATTAAACAATAATTATAGCAGTCCCTACCCAAGTTTGGGCAGCAGCAGAAAGGCCAGCTACTACAGATAGCTAGCTACATCACACCCCTACACACTCTCTGGGAATAGTTCTGGAATATCTGAGAAACTGCTACATATAAGCAGCCTGATGTTCAAGTAGGAAAGAATATATAATATTTCCTGAGCCCCCAGTATGTGTATACTAGATATTACGCTAGATTCTTCACATATATTATCTCATTTAATCCTCAACAAGAATCACTAAAGATAGATACTTTTATTATCCCCATAAGAAGATGAGTTCAGAGATGTGAACCAGTTTCAACCTAGAGAAGCTATCCAACATTGAAGGTCAGGAACGGCAGTGGTTATGAGATACCCCCTCGCCCAAGGTAACGAGCAGCGGCTGTGCTTTGCTGGAGCAGCAGTGAAGAGCTACCCCACACCCAAGGTAAGAGAAACCCAAGTAAGATGGTAGGTGTTGCACGAGGGCTTCAGAGGGCAGACACACTGAAACCATACTCACAAAAAACTAGTCAATCTAATCACACTAGGACCACAGTCTTGTCTAACAGTGAAACCAAGCCATGCCTGTGGGGCAACCTAAGACAGGCGGGTTACGGTGGACAGGGCTGACAGAACCTGGTCCACTGGAGAAGGAAATGGCAAGCCGCTTCAGTATTCTTGCCCTGAGAACCCCATGAACAGTATAAAAAGGCAAAATGATAGGATACCAAAAGAGGAACACCCAGGTTATTAGGTGCCCAACAGGCTACTGGAGATCAGTGGAGAAATAACTCCAGAAAGAACGAAGAGATGGAGCCAAAGCAAAAACAACACCCAGCTGTGGCTGTGAATGGTGATAGAAGCAAGATCTGATGCTGTAGAGAGCAATATTGCATAGGAACCTGGAATTTCAAGTCCATGAATCAAGGAAAATTGGAAGTGGTCAAACAAGAGATAGCAAGGGTGAACATCGACATTCTAGGAATCAGCAAATTAAAATGGACTGGAATAGGTGAATTTAACTCAGATGACCATTATATCTATTACTGCGGGCAGGAATCCCTCAGAAGAAATGGAGTAGCCATCATGGTCAACAAAAGAGTCTGAAATACAGTACTTGGATGCAACCTCAAAAATGATAGAAAGATCTCTGTTCGTCTCCAGGGCAAACCATTCAATATCACAGTTATCCAAGTCTATGCCCCAACCAGGAATGCTGAAGAAGCTGAAGTTGAACGGTTTTATGAAGACCTACAAGACCTTTTAGAACTAACACCCAAAAAAGATGTAATTTCATTATAGGGGACTGGAATGCAAAAGGAGGAAGTCAAGAAACACCTCTGGTAACAGGCAAATTTGGCCTTGGATGTGGAATGAAGTAGCACAAAGACTAAGAGTTTTGCCAAGAAAATGCACTGGTCATAGCAAACACCCTCTTCCAACAACACAAGAGAAGACTCTACACATGGACATCACCTGATGGTCAACACCGAAATCAGATTGATTGTATTCTTTGCAGCCAAAGATGGAGAAGCTCTATACAGTCAACGAAAACAAGACCAGGAGCTCACTGTGGCTCAGATCATGAACTCCTCATTACCAAATTCAGACTCAAATTGAGGAAAGTAGGGAAAACCGCTAGACCATTCAGGTATGACCTAAATCTAATCCCTTATGATTATACAGTGGAAGTGAGAAATAGATTTAAGGGCCTAGATCTGATAGATAGA
>SJYV01014953.1:15184-145645 GCA_006410875.1 Neotragus pygmaeus
GTGAGAGGTGGACTGTGAAGAAGGCTAAGTGCCAAAGAATTGATTCTTTTGAACTGTGGTGTTGGAGAAGACTCTTGAGAGTCCCTTGGACTGCAAGAAGATCCAACCAGTCCATTCTGAAGGAGATCAGGCCTGGGATTTCTTTGGAAAGAATGATGCTAAAGCTGAAACTCCAGTACTTCGGCCACCTCATGCGAAGAGTTAACACATTGGAAAAGACTCTGATGCTGGAAAGGATTGTGGGCAGGAGAAGGGGACGACAGAGGATGAGATGGCTCGATGGCATTATGGACTCGATGAACGTGAGTCTGAGTGAACTCCGGGAGATGGTGATGGGCAGGGAGGCCTGGCGTGCTGCGATTCATGGGGTCGCGAAGAGTCGGAAATGACTGAGCGACTGAACTGAACTGAACTTCAACCAGAATCATGTGGATAAAAGCTGAAGGCAAGGTCTGGACCCAGATTTGATCAACTCACAAGGATGGAACTTTGTCACTACAATACAGTTTCTAATAAAAGTATTGATCTAGCCATCCAGAAGAGGAGTGTTGCTAGATATTTTTATGTCCTCTGAGAGAGGAAAAATGGACCTATTAAAAAAAGTTCCTATTACTTTTGAGGAACTCCCCTGGTATTCCAGTGGCTAAGACTCCAGGCTCCCGAGGCAGGGGGCCCAGATTCAATTCCAGGTCAAGGAACTAGATTCCACATGCCACAGCTAATAATTTTCATGCCACAACTAAAGATTCCTGGAGAAGGAAATGGCAACCCACTTCAGTATTCTTTCCTGGAAAATCCTATGGACTGAAGAGCCTGACAGGTTACAGTCCAGGTGGTCAGAAAGAGTCGGACATGATTGAGAACACACACACAAACGATTCTGCATGTATCAACTAAGGTCGAAGGTCCCACATGCCACAACTAAGACTTGGAACAGCAAAATAAATTTAAAAAATACACTTAAAAAAAGATGGACTCTTCGAACTTTCATTTGGACAAAGGGCACCGATTCTTTAGTTTTTCAAAAGCTTGGTACTTCTCTTTACCATTTTAAGATTAATGGTGAAAGACACAGATTTGATTAAATTCTTTCTAATCCCTGAATGTCACATGCAGTTTTAGTTGCAGCAAGACAGCAAACTTCTGAGAAACTGAAGGATGATTGTTGTTGTTCAGTTGCCCAGTCATGTCCCACTCCTTGCTATGCCCGGCCTCCCTATTCCTCACTATCTCCTAGAGTTTGCCCAAGTTTATGTCCATTGCATCAGTGATGCCATTCAGACATCTCATCCTCTGATGATCTCTTATCCTTCTGCCTTCCATCCTTCCCACCATCAGGAACTTTTCCAATGAGTTGGCTGCTTGCATCAGGTGATCAAAACACTGGAGCTTAGGCTTCAGTATCACTCCTTCCAATGAGTATTCAGGGATGATTTCCATCAAGATTGACTGGCTTGATCACCTTGCTGGGCAAGAGACTCTCAGGAGTTTTCTCGAGCGCCACAGTTTGGAGGCATAAATTCTTTGGCACTCAGCCTTCTTTAGGGTCTAGCTCCCACACCTGTACCTGACCACTAGGAAGATCATAGCCTTGACTATACGGATGTTTGTTGACAGAGTGATGTCTGCTTTTTAACACACTGTCTGGGTTTGTCATCACATTCCTGCCACGAAGCAGTCGTCTTCTGATTTCATGGCTGCAGTGACCATTCACAGGGATTTTAGACCCCAAGAAAAGGAAACTTGTCACTGCTTCTACCTTTTCCTCTTCTACCTGCCATGAAGTAATGGACATCAATATCTTAGGAATCAGTGAACTAAAATGGATGGGAATGGACAAATTTAACTCAAATGAACATTGTATTTATTACTTTGAGCAAGAATCCCGTAGAAGAAATGGAGTAGCCCTCAAAATCAACAAAAGAGTCTGAAATGCAGTACTTGGGGCCAACCTCAAAAATGACAGAATGATCTGTTTGTTTCCAAGACAAGTCATTCAACATCACAGTAATTCAAGTCTATGCCCCTACCACCTATGCTGAAGAAGTTTAAGTTGAACAGTTCTATGAAGACCTAGAAGACCTCCTAGAACTAACACACACACACACACAAAGCTCTATTCATTACTGGGGATTGGAATCCAAAAGTAGGAAATCAAGAGATGCCTGGAGTAACAGGCAAGTTTGGCCTTGGATAACAAAATGAAGCATGGCAAGACTAACTGAATTATGAAAAGAGAATGCACTGGTCATAGTAAACACCCTCTTTCAACAACACAAGAGACGACTTTACACATGGACATAACCAAATGGTCAATACTGAAATCTGAAGGTGGAAAAGCTGTACACAGTGAGCAAAAACAAGTACTGGAGCTGACTGTGGCTTAGATCATCAGCTTCTCATAGCAAAAGTCAGGCCTAAATTAAAGAAAGAGGGGGAAAGCAACAGGCCAGCCAGGTATGACTTAAATCACATCCCCTCTGCATATGGAGTGGAGGTGATGAATAGATTCAAGGGATTAGATCTAGCAAACAATGTACCTGAAGAACTATGGACAGAGGTCTGTAATACTGTACAGGAGGCAGTGAATAAAACTATCCCAAAGAAAAAGAAAACTGAGAAAGCAAAGTGGTTATCTGAGGAGGCTTTATAAATAGCTGAAGAAAAAAGAGAAGTGAAAAGCAAGGGAGAAAGGGAAAGGCACGTCCAACTAAACACAGTTCCAACGAATAGCAAGGAGAGACAAGAAGACCTTTTTCAATGAACAATGCATAAAAATAGAGGAAAATAACAGAAGAGGAAAGACTAGGGATCCCTTCAGGAAATATCAAGGGAATATTTTGCCCAAAGATAGGCACTATAAAGGACAGAAACAGTAGAGAATTATTAGATGCTGAAGTGATCAAGAAGAGATGGAAAGAATACACAGAAGAACTGTACAAAAAAGATCTTAATAAACCGGATTTCTATGATTTTGTGGTCAGTCACCCAGAGCCAGACATTCTGGAGTTCACATGAAGTCAAATGGGCCTCAGGAAGCACTGCTGTTAATAAAGCTAGTGGATGTGATAGAATTCCAGTAGAGCTGTTTAAAACCTTAAAGAATGATGCCAAAAAGGTGTTGCACTCAACATGTCAGCAGATCTATAAGACCTAGCAGTGGCCACAGGACTGGAAAAGGTCAATCCTCATCCTAATTCCCAAGAAAGGTAGTACTAAAGAATGTTCAAACCATCAGACAATTGCACTCATCTCCCATTCTAATAAGGTGATGCTTAAAATTTTGCATGTTAGGCTTCAGCATTATGTGAACTAAGAACTTCCAGCTGTCCAAGTAGGGTTTAAAAAAGGCAGAGGAACCAGAGATCAAACTGCCAACATTCATTGGATCATAGAGAAGGCAAGAGAATTCCAGAAAAACATCTACTTCTGTTTCAATGACTATGCTAAAACCTTTGACTGTGTGGATCATAACAAACTGTGGAAAGCTCTTAAAGTTTACCAGACCGCCTTACCTGTCTTAAAGTATACCAGACCATCTTATCTGTCTTAAAGTATACCAGACCATCTTACCTGTCTCCTGAGAAACCTGTATGTGGGTCAAGAAGCAACAGTTAGAACCCCGTATGGAACAACTGATTGGTTCAAGACTGAAATGGGAGTTCAATAGGACTGTCTGCTGTCACCCTGTTAGTTTAACCTATATGCTGAGCACATCATGAGAAATGCCAGGCTAGATAAGTTACAAGCTGGAATCAAGATAGGTGGGGGAAACATCAACAAGCTCAGATATGTGGATAACATCTTTCTAATGGCAGAAACTAAAGAGAAACTAAAGAGCCTCGTGATGAGGGTAAAGGAGGAAAGTGAAAGAGTCACTTTAAAACTAAAAAAAAACTAAGATCATGGCATCTGGCCCCATTACTTAAAGTAGAGGGGGGGAAAGTATTCTTGCTCTCTTCTGCTTCTACTATAGGTCTCTACACTTTCTGTCCTTTATTGTGGCCATCTTTGGGGCAAAATGTTCCATTGACATTTCTAATTCTCCTGAAGAGATCTCTAGTTTTTCCCCTTCTGTAGTTTTCCTCTACTTTTACGTATTGTTCATTGAAGAACAGCTTCTTGTCTCTCCTTGTTATTCTCTGGAACTCTGGATTTAGTTGGATGTACCTTTCCCTTTCTCCCATACTTTTCACTTCTCTTCTTTCTTCAGCTATTCGTAAAGCCTCCTTAGATAACCACTTTGCCTTATTTCTTTCCTTTTTCTTTGGGGAAGTTTTGATCACTGCTTCCTGTACAGTATTACAGACCTGTGTCCACAGTTCTTCAGGTACATTGTTTGCTAGATCTAATCCCTTGAATCTAATCATCACCTTTACTGCACATTCACAGGTGTTGTGACTTAAGTCATGCCTGGCTGGTCTAGTGGTTTTCCACACTTTCATTAATTTAAGCCTGAATTTTGCTATGAGAAGCTGATGATCTGAGCCACAGTCAGCGCCATTACTTGTTTTTGCTAACTGTACATAGCTTCTCCATCTTCAGCTACAAAGAATGTAATCAATTTGATTTTAGTATTGAACATTTGGTTATGTTCATGTGTAAAGTCATCTCTTGCATTGCTGAAAAGGGTGTTTGCTATGACCAGTCCATTCTCTTTGCAGAATTCAGTTAGCCCATACCCTGCTTCATTTTGTACTCCAAGGACCGTATATGAACAAAAACAGAAATTATTTTCTCTACTGAGCCCAGTGAGTCAGAGAGATTGCAAAAATGGACACACATCTGTCTAAAGCCACAGTGTGGTTTCAAACACATGCTCAACTCTGCAGTCACAACCCCTGGCTTCGGCTTCTATCTAAATCACTGACTTAGCAATCACTAGTTAACAATGAAACCGCCTAGTCAGCCACATTCCACATATCAAATTATAAGCACACTATTTTGTTCTGTAGCTGTCTGTGAAAAGAAAAGACTTTAAGGGAACCTGAAAGATGGTGGAGGAGTAGGTGGACGTGGAGTACATCTCTCTCCACAGATGCATCAGGAATACACCTTTAGATACAAAAATGCATGGAGAACACCAGCTGAGAGTGGAAAGAAGTTCCTGACCAGCGGAAAAGAATATATAGAACCAAGCAAAACTCGGCAATATGAAGGAACGAGGGGGAAAAATAGTGTTACTAGGACTCAACCTGTCCTTGGCAGGTGGGGGAACTGAAGCAGGGGTCTGATCCCCACAACAGGGTAACTGTCTGAGTTGAAGGAGAAACATTTAAGGCTGTGAGTGAAACAGCTGATCTGTGGCAGCCTAAATGGAATGAGAATCAGACAGTCCTTGCTGCAGCCATACATACCCTGAACAAGGACACAGGTACCCTAGAAGGTGCAGAGGCTAGGAGCTTAGGGATTGTGGAGCAATCTTAGGGTGAGGGCTGCTGTTGGCTGCAGAGAGACAGATGAGGGGACATGACGGAGGAGATTGCAGTGGGAAATGCCTGTGGGGGAAAGTGAGGTAACCATGGAAGCAAGGCAATACTGCTGAGTCACATGTAGGGGGTGGAGCCAACACCATAGCCTCTCTCTCCCCACAAGCGAGCACCAGCAGCTGAACAATAGAGAGGCTGGCCCATCAAGCACCTGACACACCGAACTACAGAGCAGGACCACACCCAGGGTGCCCCTTTAAGTACCTAATGTGCTGATCTACAGAGCAGGACCCCAGCCATGGTGGCCGCTCTATGTAGCTGATGCACTGAACAACAGAGAAGGACCCCAGGTAAGGGAGCCCTATGAGTGCCTGAATAGGCAGAGCTACAGAGAAAGGCTAGCCAAAGAGGCCTTCTGATCGTCAGCTACCAGAAGCTCAAAAAAATATTCTGATAGGGCCATAACTCCACCAGCTGAGGCAGTCTGTGTCCCTGCACACTTGGTGCCACCAGGATCCTGGCAACCTACACAGCTGTGCCACCTTCACACTCAACCCTCACTGGGGTAGAGCTGCCACAGGCAACCAAAAAAAAATGTCTTGCATGCAGGGTCGCTTCAGTTGTGTCCAACTCTTTGCAACCCTGTGGGCTGTGGCCTGCCAGGCTTCTCTGTCAGGGGGTTCTTGAAGCAAGAATACTGGAGTGTATTGGACAATACTGGTTGCCTTACCCTTCTAGAGCACTATATTTCCTGCTGCCCTAGCCGCTAACTCCCCTGAGTACTTAGTGCTGCCAGAATCACTGCAACTGGTGCAGCTACACCTCCTCTGCACCTGGCCCTCACTGGGGCAGACCCAAGCCCTCTAGGACAGCCTCAGGAGCAAACCTCAGTGGATGACCCACATGCAGAGGTGGAAATAAAACCACAATAGAAACCCAGAGGCAGTGTGGCTGAGGAAGAAGAATCAAAACCTCACCAGCTGTCAAAGCTGCAGATTAAATCCCCATGATCGACTAGGCAAACTTTCTGTGGAATATATGAAAGGACATTGAGGGCTCCCACAAAACAAAATGCACTAGTTCTCAGAGCTGTGGGCAATAGAGGCAAGATCACACAGGTGAAGGACCAGATTAGAATCTGAGGTGCACCCACAGCAGGCCCAGAGACCAGAACAGTGTTGGAAGGCATTCTCGGGAGTTGAGGTAGACTGTGACTCCCAGCATGGGAAAGGATCCTGACAACAGTGACCAAAGAAAAACATTTATTATGCTTATGTTTTGACTTGTTCTATTGTTAATTTTGGATTTTCTTTTCATTTCCTTTTTGTTCCCCGTCTGTTGTAGTTGTTGATTTTATTGAAACGATGAAAACTAATTAAGCTTTTGAATATCATTTTTTTTTTTGCAGTCACACTTTTTATTGTTGTTATAAACCTCTGACTCTATTTTGGGCTTTTGCAACTCTGTGGAATTTTCATTTTTTTCTTTATTCTTTCCTCTTCCTTTTTGATATCTTTTTTCTTTCCTCCTTTTTTAATTTTAATTTTTTTAACCTATTATTATTTGTTCTACCCTTATTCCTTTGTATGCTTTTCCTACTGTTCTCTTCCCCTTGCAGTTAACTTTAATTTACATAAATCTTCTTTATCTGCCTCTAGTTTGCTTTAAATGCTTATTCTTTCCTTCCTTTCCTCTCAACATATTTGTTAGTTTTATTTTCATTGTTTTATACCCTACTTGGCACCTTGCTTTAGTTTTGTTTTCCAGTTTGTGCTTTAGTTAGTCTTGTTCTTAACAGGTAGATATAATTTTTTGTTTCCTTTGTTTGCTAGGTCAATCTATTGCACTTTGTTTTGTCGGACTGTTTTGATTTTGCTTATGTTCAGTTCAGTTCAGTCGCTCAGTGGTGTCCAACTCTTTACAACCCCATGAACTACAGCACACAGACCTCCCTATCCATCACCAGTTCCTGGAGTCCACCCAAACCCATGTTCATTGAGTTGGTGATACCATCCAACCATCTCATCCTCTGTCGTCCCCTTCTCCTCCTGCCCTCAATCTTTCCCAGCATCATGGTCTTTTCAAATGAATCAGCTCTTAGGTGGCCAAAGTACTGGAGTTTCAACTTCAGCATCAGTCCTTCCAATGAACACCCAGGACTGATCTCATTTAGGACAGACTGGTGGGATCTCCTTTCAGTCCAAGGGACTCTGAAGAGTCTTCTCCAGCATAATTCAAAAGCATCAATTCTTCGGAGCTCAGCTTTCTTTACAGTCCAACTCTTATATCCATACATCACCACTGGAAAAACCACAGCCTTGAATAGACGGACCTTTGTTGACAAAGTAATGTCTCTGATTTTTAAAATGCTGTCTAGGTTGGTCATAACTTTCCTTCCAAGGAGTAAGCGTCTTTTAATTTCATGGCTGCAATCACCATCTGCAGTGATTTTTATGTATGTGTGTATATTCTATAACTTCAGTCATATTTACCTGATTTTCTAACAGCCATTTCTGAGGTTCATCTTTGGTTTCTTGTTTAGGGTATATGTTTTAATTTCACTTATTGCCATAGCAAACCACTTGTGGAATCTTCGTTCCTGATGAGAAATCAAGCCCTGAGTCTTCGGAGTGGGAACAGACTCCAAGATCCTAGACTACCAGTAAACTAACCCTAGCGGGTATCAAAAAGTGAGAACTCCCACAAAGGAAACCACCTGAATACAAGACCAGGCATCACCCAACCACCTGTGCAGGATGCCTCATCTAAACAACAAATAAAACAAAAATACAAACCTAATCATCAACAGACAGGATTACCACCTCACTCAGCCTTTCCCCTGAGAGTAAAAACACACAAACAAAATTCAGCATAATTTTCACCCTATACGAAGATTACACAAAATATTGCACTAACCTTAGGGGAGCAGAAACCAAAAGGAGGAAAGAATTCAGCCTTGAAGCCTGGAAAAAGGAGACTTCAAACACATTAAGTTTAAAAAAAAATAATGAAAAGGCAGAGAAATACTGCACAAATGAAGGAACAAACTAGAAACACAGTAGTCCAAATAAGTGAAGAGGAAATAGCCAACTACATGAAAAAGTATTCAGAATAATGATAGTAGAGATGATCAAAAACCTTGAAAACAGAATGCAGAAAATGCAAGAATCGATTAACAAAGACCTAGAAGAATTAAAGAATTTCTAAAAAAAGACAAACAACACTATTACTGAAAGTAAAAATACTCTAGAAGGAATCAATAGCAGAACAGCTGAAACAGAAGAATGAATCAGGAAACTGGAAGATAAAATGGTGGAAATAACTTCTGAAGAGAAGAATACAGTAAAAAAGAATGAAAATAACTGAGGATAGTCTCAGAGAACTCTGGGACAATATCAAACACACCAACATTAGAATTATACAGGTCCCAGAAGAAGAAGAGAAAAAGAAAGGGTATGTGAAAATTATTGAAAAGATTATAGTTGAAAATTTCCCCAACATGGAAAAGGAAATAGTCAACTAAGTCCAAGAGGCTCGAAGAGCCTATGTGGGATAAACCCAAGGAGAAACACACCAAGACATATGCTAATAAAACTAAAAAAGATTAAACACAAAGGAAAAAATACTAAAAGCGGCAAGGGAAAAGTAACAAGTAACATACAAGGGAAATACCATATGTTTAACAGCTGATCTTTCAGCACAAACTCTGCAGGAAGGGAATGGCAGGATATAATTAAAGCACTGAAAGCAAAAATCTACAACCAAGATTACTCTACCCAGCATGGATCTCATTCAGAATTGATGGANGGAGTTTCTCTTTTGGTATCCTATCATTTTGCCTTTTCATACTGTCCATGGGGTTCTCAAGGCAAGAATCCTGAAGTGACTTGCCATTCGTTTCTCCAGTGGACCACGTTCTGTCAGCCCTCTCCACTATGACCCACCTGTCTTGGGTTGCCCCACAGGCATGACTTGGTTTCACTGAGTTAGACAAGGCTATGGTCCTAATCTAATTAGATTGACTAGTTTTCTGTGAGAATGGTTTCAGTGTGCCTGCCCTCTGATGCCCTCTTGCAATCTACCATCTTACGTGGGTTTCTCTTACTTTGGGTGTGCTTTCATTTACTCTTCAAAAATACAGGCGTTTTTTCTTGATGCCTTTTTTTCTGGGTCAATTTTAACTTAATTCCATAGTTGTTGGAAAATGTTCAATTCAGTTCAGTCACTCAGTCGTTTCCGACTCTTGTGACCCCGTGGACTGCGGCACACCAGGCTTCTCTCTCCATTACCAGCTCCTGAAATTTGCTCAAAATCATGTCCATCGAGTCGGTGATGCCACCTAACCATCTCATCCTCAGTCAGCCCCTTTTCTTCCTGCCTTCAATCTTTCTAGCAACAAGGTCTTTTCCAGTAAGTCAGTTCTTTGCATCAGGTGGTGAAAGTATTGGAGTTTCAGCTTCAGCGTCAGTCCTTCCCATGAATATTCAGGAATCATTTCTTTTAGGATGGACTGGTTGGATCTCCTTGCAGTCCAAGGGACTCTCAAGAGTCTTCTCCAACACCACAGTTCAAAAGCATCAATTCTTCGGCACTCAGCTTTCTTTTTAGTCCAGCTTTCAAATCCATACATGACTACTGGAAAAACCATAGCTTTGACTAGACAGACCTTTGTAGGCAAAGTCATGTCTCTGCTTTTCAAAATGCTGTCTAGGTTGGCTTTTCTTCCAAGGAGCAAGTGTCTTTTAATTTCATGGGTGCAGCAACATCTGCAGTGATTTTGGAGAATAAAATAAAGCCTTTCACTGTTTCCACTGTTTCCCCATGTATTTGCCGTGGCACTGGAAGTGATGGGACTGGATGCCATGGTCTTGGCTTTCTGAGTGTTGAGTTTTAAGGCAGATTTTTCACTCTCCTCTTTCACTTTTATGAAGAAGCTCTTTAATTCTTCACTTTCTGCCATAAGGCTGGTGTCACCTGCCTATCTGAGGATATTGATATTTCTCTCGGCAGTGTTGTTTCCAGCTTGTGCTTCCTCCAGTCCAGCATTTCTCATGATGTACTCTGCATATAAGTGAAATAACCAGGGTGATAATATACAGCCTTGTTGTACTCCTTTCACAATTTGGAACCAGTTTGTTGTTCCATGTCCAGTTCTAACTGTTGCTGCTTGACCTGCATACAGATATCTCAAGAGGCAAGTTAGGTGGTCTGGTATCCCCATCTCTTGAAGAATTTCCCACAGTTTGTTGTGATCCACACAGTCAAAGTCTTTGCCATAGTCAATAAAACAGAAGTAGATATTTTTCTGAAATGCTCTTGCTTTCTCAATGATCCAACGGATGTTGACAAGTTGATCTCTGGTTCCTCTGCCTTTTCTCAAGCCAGCTTGAACATCTGAAAGTTCACTGTTCATGTACAGTTGAAGCCTGCCTTGGAGAATTTCGAGCATTACTCTGTTAGTGTGTGCTGTGAGTACAATTTTGCGGCAGTTTGAACATTCTTTGGCATTGCCTTTATTTGGGAACAGAATGACAACTGACCTTTTAAAGTCCTGTGGTAATTGCTGAAGGTTTCAAATGTGCTGGAATATTGAGTGAAGCACTTTTACAGCACCATCTTTTAGGATTTGAAATAGCTCAACTGGAATTACATCACCTCCACTAGCTTTGTTCGTAATGATGCTTCCTAAGGCCCACTTGACTTCACTTTTCAGGATGTCTGACTCTAGGTGAGTAATCACACCATTGTGGTTATCTGGGTCACTAAGATCTTTTTCATATAGTTCTTCTGTGTATTCTTGCCACTTCTTCTTAATAGCTTTTGCTTTTGTTAGGTCCCTAACATTTCTGTCCTTTATGGTNGATGTCTGACTCTAGGTGAGTAATCACACCATTGTGGTTATCTGGGTCACTAAGATCTTTTTCATATAGTTCTTCTGTGTATTCTTGCCACTTCTTCTTAATAGCTTTTGCTTTTGTTAGGTCCCTAACATTTCTGTCCTTTATGGTGCTCAGCTTTGCATGAAATGTTCCCTTGGTATCTCTAATTTTCTTGAAGAGATCTCTAGTCTTTCCCATTCTATTGCTTTGCTCTATTTCTTTGCATTGATCACTGAGGAAGGCTTTCTTATTGCTCCTTGGCATTCTTTGGAACTGTGGATTCAAATGAGTGTATCTTTCCTGTTCTCCTTTACCTTTAGGGTCTCTTCTTTTCTCAGTTATTTGTAAGGCCTCCTCAGGCAACCGTTTTGCCCTTTTTATATTTCTTTTTCTTGGCGATGGTCTTGATCACTGCCTCCTGTACAATGTCATGAACCTCCATCCATAGTGTTTCAGGCATTCTATCAGATCTAATCCTTTGAATCTATTGGCCACTTCCACTGTATAACCATAACGAATTTTATTTAGGTCACAACCAAATGGTCTAGTGATTTTCCCTACTTTCTTCCATTTAAGTCTGAATTTGGCAATCAAGAGTTTTTATCTGAGCCACAGTCAGCTCCCAGTCTTGATTTTGCTGACTGTGTAGAGCTTCTTCATCTTTGGCTGCAAAGAATATAATCAGTCTAATTTCTGTATTGACCATCTGGTGATATCCATATGAAGTCATCTCTTGTGTTGTTGGAAGAGGGTGTTTGCTATGACGAGTGTGTTCTCTTGGCAAAACTCTTTTAGCCTCTGTCCTGCTTCATTCCGTACTCCAAGGCCAAATTTGCCTGTTACTCCAGGTATCTCTTGACTTCCTGCTTTTGTATTCCAGTTCCTTATAATGAAAAGGACATCTTTCTTGGGTGTTAGTTCTAGAAGGTCTTGTGGGTCTTCATGGAACTGTTCAACTTCAGCTTCTTCAGCATTACTGGTTGTTGACTAGACTTGGATTACTGTGATATTGAATGCTTGGCCTTTGAAACAAACAGAGATCATTCTTTTGCTTTGAGATTGCACCCAAATACTGCATTTCGGACACTTCTGTTGACCATGAAGCCCATGAAGAGTTGGAAAACGTACTCTGTCCGATTTCAACACATGGCCTATCTAGAAGAATGTTTCATGTGTCCCAAGAGAAGAATGCATATTCAGCCAAGAATGGGTACATTGTTCTCTAATATATGTCAACTTGATTGAGTGTTGTTGAAATTTTATATCACTTTGCTCATTTGTCTTCTACTTGTTCAACCAGTTCTTTGTCATCTTTTTGGTGAAAACTGAAATGGAGATGTTAGAAATTTATATTCCTATACGAAGGAACTAGAATACACAAAGCAGGGATTGTTATGGAGGATTTCTATTATGTAATGTTAAGAGTTACCTTAAATCTACAATAATTAAGACAGTATGTTACTGATGTAAGTACAGACACATATATTAATGAAACAGAATAGGGGTCCAGAAACAGATTTGCACACATATGGACAAGCAATTTATGAAAAAAGTGAAAAAGTACTTCAATGGGGAAAAGGAAAGCCTTTTTAAAAAAACTGTGCTGGAACAAGTAGATAAACATTTTGGAAGAGAAAACAAACTGTGATCCACAATGCACACCATACACAAAAATTAACTTAAGTATTCACACCACACACACACACACACACACACACACACACACACAAAGTAACTCTGTGAGGTGATGAGTGTGCTGACGAACTTGATTGTGGTATGAAAACAGACATACAGATCAATGGAACAGATAAGGCCACACATTGATGGTCAACTGATTTTTACCAAAGGAGCCAAGAAAATGAAAATGGAAGGACAGTCTCTTCAATTAATGGTTTGAGAAAACTGGACAGCCACATGCCATAGAATGAAACTGGAACACTCTTTTACACCACACATCAAAGTTAACTCAAAATGGATTAAAGACTTGATCATAAGACCTGAAACCATACAAGTTCTGATAAAATCATAGGTAGTAAGTTCCTTGACATAACGTGTGGAGATAAATTCTTAGATTTGGCACTGAAATCAAAGGAAACAAAAACAAAAATAATCAACTGGGAATACACCAAACTAAAAAATTTATGCATAGAAAATGAAGCCTTCCACACAATGACAAGGCAGTATACCGAATGGGAAAAATTATTTGCAAATTGTATGTCTGATAAGTGGTTAATATCCAAAATATGTGGGGCTTCCCTGATGGTTCCGATGATAAAGAATCTGCCCACAATGCAGGACATCCTACTTAGATCCCTGGGTAGGGAAGATCCCCTGGAGAAGGAAATGGATTTAAGGAAATAGAATTTAAATCCATAGATTTAAAATCTGTGCATTGGGTTGACAACACTTCAATACACTGAGAGAGATAACCAGGCATTATGTGCCATCTGGACGGATGGATTAACAAGCATTCAATACCACTTCTGAAGTATGTTTGCCTAAAAATTGAATCTGTATTGATCAAGCCTCTAAAATTATCAGTTCATATTAACATAGGGACATGGGAACTATGAAGTAACACCACAAGAATACAATTAGAAAATTCCCAAAGGTGGAACATAGTTCAGGGCAACTGGCCCAGTTGCTTCAACAAAACTGTAGCTGGGGTAGAGCCCATTATATCAGTTCCAGATTAAAGGGACTTCAGAGATTATTGCAAGAGAATTCTCCACAAATCTCAATTTCTGTATATCTTTCAAGCAGACCCAAGATTGCCTTTTTTCCAAACTATATTTTCAAAGATATTTATATAGTGAACAGCCTTAGAAGATAGAGTCACCCTCTCTAGAACAAAGGGCAGGTTATACTAGAAATTATGCCCAAGACATTTTTTCCTCAAGGCAAGATTCCGGGAGGCTTACTACCCTTTATGAAAGACTCAACTGATGCCCATTCACTACGGGTGCTTCTCCCATGATGGAACCTAATGCACATGCAGGTATCATCTGGCCTTCTGCATTACCCTGTGGGAACTGAAGCTTGGGGAACTGGTAGAATGTTCATACTCTGGCTACCACTAATGCTATGAGTATTCAAGTCACTGAACTCTGTCCCAGGAGTCTCGTGTCTTCTATCAGCAGCCATAACACCCTGGCCACTCACTTGTTAGCTTGCATGTAGGATAGAATCTTAGACCTTTTACTGTTCTTGGAAGTTTTGGTGATTAGGATGTGCTGTGTACAGATATGTGGCTTTCTGGAAAAGGAAACATAAGGGGCTCGTGGACATCCCTGCCCCACAGATGTCCACATCCTAGTCTCTGCAACATGTGGATGTGTTATACTACATGGCAAAGGGGAAATTAAGGCTGCAGATGGAATTAAGGTTGCTAATCAACTGACCTTAAAACAAGGATACTATTTTGGCCTTTCTGGGTGGGGCCAATGTAAAGAGTCCTTAAAAGTGTAGGAGTGAGGTAGACAAGAAGGCTAGAGTAATGTAGCATGAGAATATCCAACCCGCTGTTGCTGGTATTAAGGATGAAGTGAACCATATCAAGCAATATGTGTGACCTCTAAAAGCTAGAAAGAGCAAAGCAATTGATTCTTCCCTTGAGCCTTCAGAAAAGAGCCCATCTGGGTTTCCCTGGTGGCTCAGTGGTAAAGAATCTGCTTGCCAGTGCAGAAGACAAGGTTCGACCCCTGATCTGAGAATATCCCACATGCCACGGATCAACTAAGTCCTTGTACCACAACTACTGAGCCCACGCTCTAGAGCCTGGGAACCGCAAACACTGAGCCCATGTGCTGCAACTACAGAAGCCCAGACACCTAGAGCCTGTGCTCTGCAACAAAAGAAGCCTCCACAATAAGTCCACACACAGCAACAGAGTCGCCCCTGCTCGCTGCTCCTAGAGAAAAGCCCACGCACCAACGAAGACCCAGCACAGACAAAAGTAATGAAAGTTTAAAAAAATGAACCCATATCTGCGAACATCTTGACTTTAGCCCAGTGGGAGTCATTTAAGACTTCAGAACTACAAGATTTAAATTTTCTGTTGTTTTAAGCCACTGAGGTTATGGCAGTTTGTTACAGGAATGATAGAAAACGGACAGAGGCAGATTCAGGAGATTTGAGAGAAGCCTCTGGAATCAGTAGTGGAAATGTTGGTCAAATTGTATGGTCAATAAATGGTCCTCCGCTTTACTGCCAGTCAGTGGGGAGGAACTGAAGAAGTTATTGCATACGAAGTACCATGAAGTAGGTTTAAAGACAGCTGCCTAAATAATGTTATGTACGGTTGGTCTTAACTCTTCCAGGTGGGGGACTTCCTCACCAAACTGTGGTCAGTCTCAAGTGTAACTTATTGTACACGCTCTCAAGCTTCTTATTGTGCAGGCCTTGTGAAATTTGCCTCATTATGCCTCTTATGTACAGGCATACCTTAGAGGTGGGTATTCCAGACCACCACAATAAAGTGAGTATCACAAAAAAGTGAGACAAATTTTTGGTTTCCCTGTGCATAGAAAAGTTACCTTTATATCATATTGTAGTCTTTAAGTGTTCAGCAGCATTGTATCTTAAAAAGCAATGTAAGTTAATTAAATTAAGAAATTATTCCTAAAGGGCTTCTCAGGTGGCACAGTGGTAAAGAATCTGCCTGCCAGCAGAGGAGATGCAAGAGACGGTGGGTCAATCCCTGGGTCAGGAAGATCCCCTGCAGTAGGAAATGGCAACCCATTCCAGTATTCTTGCCTGGAAAATTCCATGTACAGAGGAGCCTTGAGGGCTACAGTTCATGGTGTTGCAAAGAGTCAAACACGACTGAGCACAGAACAGCACTTAGGCCTAAAAGATGCTAACCATCATCTGAGTCTTTGGTGAGTCGTAATCATCTTGCTAATGGAGAGTCTTGCCTTGATTTTGATGGGTACTGGTTTTGATGGGTACTAACATGGTGGTTGCTGAGGGTTTGGGTGACTGTGTCATTTCTTAAAATAAGACAGAAATGAAATTTGCCTCACTATCTCTTCCATTCGTGAACAACTTCTCTGCAGCATCTGATGCTGTTTGATAAAGCATTTTACCCACAGTAGAACTTTTATCAGAATGTGAGTCAGTTCTCTCAAACCCTGTTTTATCAACTAAGTTTATGTCATATACAGAAATCTTCATAGCATCTTCACCTGTAGTAGAGTCTATTTCAAAAATCTATTTTTTTGCTCACACATAAGACGCAGCTGCTCATCTATTCAAGCTTACAATGAGACTGCAGCACTTAAGTCACATCTTCAGGCTCTACTTCAAATTCTAATTCTCTTGTTATTTCTGACATCTGCAGTTACTTCCTTCAGTGAAGTTCTAAAACCCTCAATATCATCCATGAGAGTTGAACCCACTTCTTCCAAACTCCTGTTAATGTCAATATTTTGACATCCTCCCATGAGTCATGAGTGTTCTTAACGGCATCTAAAATGGTGAAGCCTTTTCCGAATGTTTTCAATTGCCTTTGTCCAGATCTATCTGAGGAATCACTACCTATGGCAGCTAAAGCATTATGAGATGTATTTCTTAAATAATAAGACTTAAGCTGAAATTACTCCTTGATTCATGAGTTGTAGAATGAATAAGGTGTTAGCAGGCATGAGAACAACATTTATCTCATTGTATATCTCCGTTAGAGCTTTTGGGTGACTGGTCCATTGCCAGTGAGCAGTAATATTTTGAAAGCAATCTTTTTATCTTTCTGAGCAATGTGTCTCAAGAACAGGCTTAAAATATTCAGTAAACCATGCAGTAAACAGATGTGCTGTCATCCAGGCTTTGTTGTTCCACTGACAGAGGATAGGTAGAGTGAAAGTGAAAATGTTAGTCTGTCAGTCATGTCCAACTCTGTGACCCCATGGACTGGAGCCCACCGGGCTCCTCTGTCCACGTGATTCTCCCAGGCAAGAAGACTGGAGTAGGTTGCCATTCCCTTCTCCAGGAGCTCTTCCCTACCCAGGCATCGAAACCAGGTATTCTTCACTGTCATCACAGTCAGATTCTTTATTGTCTGAGCCACCAGGGAAGCCCATTTACAAAGGACAGGCAGAATAGATTTACCCTAATTCTTAAGAGCCCTAGGATTTTCAGAATGCTCAATGAGCATTGGCTTCTTTCTTAAAGTTACCAGCTGCATTAGCCCCTAAAAGAGAGCCAGCTTGTCCTTAGAAACTTTCAAGTCAAGCATTGAATTTTCTCTACCTATGAAAGTCCTAGATGACAGCTTCTTCTGATATAAAGCTGTTTCAATACAGTGGAAATTTGTTGTTTGGTGTGGCCACTTTTATTAGTTATTTTAACTAGATCTTCTGGATAAGTTTCTGCAGCTTCTACATTAGCACTTGCTAATTCAACTTGCACTTTTATGTTTTGGAGACAGCTTTCATTAACCCTCATGATCCAACCTCTGCGAGATTCAGACTTTTCCTTTGCAGCTTCAGTCAACTCTCTCAGGTTTCACAAAACAGAAGAGCTACAGCCTTGCTCTGAATTAAGCTTTGGCTTAAGGGCATGTTATGGCTGGTTTGATCTTCTATCCAAAGCATGAAAATCTTCTCCATATCAGCAGTAAGGCTGTTTCTCTTTCTTAACATTTATGTGTTCACTGGAGCATCACTTTTAATTTCCTGTAAGAACTTTCCCTTTGCATTCACAACTTCAGTAACTGGTATAAGAAGCCTAGCTTTCAGCCTGCCTCAAATTCTGATGTACCTTCTTCATTAAATGTAATCATCTCTAGATTTTGATTTGAAGTGAGAGACTCTTCCTTTCACTTTAACACTTAGAGGCAAATTGTAAGTTTATCAACTGGCCTAATTTTCAATATTATTATGTCTCAGGGAAAGAGAGGCCTGAGGAGAGGGAGAGGGACAGGAAGCAAGGCAGTTTGAACACATACATTTATCATCTAAGTTTGCCAACCTAGAGTCATGGATTAGTAGTAACATCAAAGATCACTGATCATAGATCATCATAACAAGTATAATAATAATGAAAAGTTTGAAATGTTGCAAAAATTACTGTAATGAGTCACAGAGACAGGCAGTGAGCAAATGCTATTGGAAAAATGGTGCCAACAGACATGCTGAATGCCCAGTTGCGCACGAACTGTCAGTTTGTTTCCAAAAAAAAAACACAAAAAAACCCCACAGTACAGAAGCAGACTCATAGACATAGAAAACAAACTTAATGGTTACCAGAGTAGGAGGTGTTAATTGGGGGTTTGGAATTAACAGATGTACATTACCGTATATAAAAGACACGTGTACCCCAGTGTTCATCACAGCACTGCTTATAATAGCCAGGACATGGAAGCAAGCTACATGTCCATCAACAGATGAATGGATAAGAAAGCTGTGGTACATATACACAATGGAATATTTCTCAGCCATTAAAAAGGATACATTTGAATCAGTTCTAATGAGGTGGATGAAACTGGAGCCTATTATACAGAGTGAAGTAAGCCAGAAGGAAAAACACCAATACAGTATCCTAACGCATATTATGGAATTTAGAAAGATGGTAATGATAACCCTGTATGCGAGACAGAAAAAGAGACACAGAAGTATAGAACAGTCTTTTGGACTCTGTGGGAGAAGGCGAGGGTGGGATGATCTGAGAGGATAGCATTGAAACATGTATATTATCATATGAGAAACAGATCGCCAGTGCAGGTTTGATGCATGAGACAGATGCTCAGGGTTGGTGCACTGGGATGACCCAGAGGGATGGGATGGGGAAGGAGGTGGGAGGGGAGTTCAGGATGGGGAGCACATGTACACTCATGGCTGATTCATATCAATGTATGGCAAAAACCACTACAATATTATAAAGTAATTAGCTTCCAACTAAAATAAATAAATTAAAAAATTAAAAATAAAAATTGGGTGGGAGAGAAGAGGGAAAGGGTGAGATAAATGGAAAGAGTAGCATGGACATGAGGGTAACACATGCAAATAGATACAGTAGTACATGCAAGTACAGTACACATACAAGCACATACAGTAACACATGCAAATAGATAGCCAATGGGAATTTGCTGTATGACTCAGGGAACTCAAAATGGGGCTCTGTAATAACCTAAAGGAGTGGGAATAGGTCGGAGGTGGGAGGGAGATTTAAAAGGGAGGGAGCATATGCATACCTATGGTTAATATGTGTTGATGTATGACAGAAATCAAACTAATATTGTAAAACAATCATCAACCAATTAAAAATAAATAAATATTTAAAAATTGAAAAAAATAAAGTTTACCATATATAAAATAGATAAACAACAAGCACCTACTATATAGCACAAGGAACTATATTCAATATCTTGTAATAAACTATAATGGAAAAGAATTGAAAAAAAACTCATGATATCTGTAAAGCACAATATAGCAAAGCACAAGTAAAGTGAGGAAAGTCTGTACTAAGATTTGGGGGAGGGCAGATGTGGCTCGCAACACTTCCTCAGACAATAGTTTCAGAGGTGAGCATCTATACTCAGGGAAAAAGGACAGAAACTCATGACCGGTATGGGCAGAAGCCAGGCACATGGTGACAGCTTCGGCTGGTTGGTTGAGCGAGGAGCAGGAGGGGATGTGAAGATTGTTGCAAAAGAAGCTGCAATGTCTTATAGCTCAGTTCATCTACAGTCTACCATGCCTACCACAGATCCATTGAGAAACCACATCCAAAGGACTCAGAGGTTTCTGCAGTAGATACTGCCTGCTATAGTTCAGCTTCTTGGGGAGATTTCACCAAGACAAACTTCTGTAGGAAACCACTGATGAGGCGATGACTGGCATCCGAGCTCTACTGCCCCATACTGGATCTATCATGCTGATGAAGACGACCTACTGCCAAGAGAGAAACTGACCAAAAAATTCTAGATAAATTCTTGAGGTCAGCTCCACTGCCCTGAAAAATTTCCCTAGCCTTTATCTTAAAAGTGAGCAAAAACTTAAGATATAGACATATAGATGGGCTTCAGGATGTGCTACCCCCAAACATGGCACCTTGGTGAATAGAATACTCTAAGCTGAAAGACTTTGAGAAAACAGCTGAAGCAGTGAGGTCACTCCGACCTTCCCCCTTGCCCTTCCTCCCTCAAGCAGGTCACTGAGCCCTCAGATGAGTGGTTCCCTGGCTACACTCAGACTAAAAGAGCATCCTTAGCTCATAAAATAAAGGGACCCTAAGAAACAGTTTGTGCTAAGTCTCTCCCAGTTACTAAATTTGCGTCATACTCTCTGACTTATCATATTCCTCCACAACCATCCAGTCTTCATCTAACCCAGGATAGAACTCCTCAGGTCTAAGTATTGCTTCGTGTCTTCATTCCCTTATCAAGGCTCCCACAACTTGTAAAACTTACAAACACATGTGTATGCTTTTCTTCTCTTAATCTGTCTCTGTCAGTTTAAATTTCCGATTCAGCCAGGGACCCTAAGAAGTCAAGAAAACCTTTTTCTTCCCCCACTATAAAGAAAATGGGTAGCACATGCCCTGAATTGAGGTGAACATCTTTAAAAGTTGCTACTGCTCTAGTCTTCCTTTCAGGGATCACACACCATATTGAGAGTCCCTTGGACTGCAAGGAAATCAACCTAGTCAATGTTTAAACAAATCAACCCTACTCATTGGAAGGAATGATGCTGAAGCTGAAGCTCCAATACTTTGGCAACCTGATGCAAAGAGCTGACTCATTGGAAAAGACCCTGAAGCTGGGAAAGACTGAAGAAAAAAGGAGAAGGGGGCAGTAGAGCATGAGATGAATAGATAGCACCACCGACTCAATGAACAGGAATTTTGAGCAAACTCTGGGAGATAGTGAAGGACAGAGGAGCCTGGCATGCTGCAGTCCATGGGGTCACAAAGAGTCGGATACGACTTAGTGACTGAACAACAGGAACAGCTGCACTAGTGATACCTGAGCTAGCCAATGGGCACAACTAGAAAGCAATATGGCCACTGCTGCAGAATCAAGGCGTCCTCAAATTTGAAAGATGCATCTGTCACAAGGACCTTGCTGCCCAATACAGAGCCCTGGGCATACTGAAAACATGAGATCCCTTGGTTGAGGCCCAAGCAGCTGAGGCCCAAGCTTTGGTTGAGGCCCAAGGCAAGACCCAAGACTTGCCTTCTGGCATGGAGCTGCACTTTTACTCTACATGTTGTCACTCCCTTCCCTTGTATTCTGAAATTGGCCATTTTGAAGCAACTATTGGGGTGGAACGAGGACTCCCTGTTCCCAAGAGCGACCAAAGGCCATACACCCCTCTCTGAGTATTCTGGAGAACTTTGGAGAAGGGAGAGACTTGGACTTTTAACGATCTGTTGGATACATGCACCTAGACCATTCTATCTGATCTCGAGGGATGAGAGAGCACCCAGATTCAGCTGATGGGGTTTAAGTATGGATAAGTGAAAAGGAATCTAAAGTCGCCCTGTTAAGTCAATTCAATGTACCCTTGACCCCTGAACAACATGGTTTTGAGTTGTATGGGTCCAATAATGGATATATTTTTTTCAAAAAACCTNGTTTCTTGTAGACAGCATATATATGGGTCTTGTTTTTGTATCCATTCAACCAGTCTGTGTCTTTTGGTTAGAGCATTTAATCCATTTACATTTAAAGTAATTATTGATATATATTTCCTATTGCCATTTTCTTGATTGTTTGGGGTTGATTTTTGTAGATCTTGTTACTTCTCTGTATTTCTTGACTATATAAGTCCCTTTAACATTGTTTGTAAAGCTGGTTTGGTTGCACTGAATTCTCTTAACTTTTGCTTGTCTGAAAAGCTGTTGATTTATCCATCAGTTTTGAATGAGATCCTTGCTGGGTACAATAATCTTGGTTGTAGATTTCCCTTTCAATACTTTAAATATATCCTGCCATTCCCTTCTGGCCTGCAGAGTTTCTGCTGAAAGATCAGCTGTTAAAAGTATGGGGTTTCCCTCGTATGTTATTTGTTGCTTCTTCCTTGCTGCTTTTAATATTCTTTCTTTGTGTTTAGTCTTTGTTAGTTTGATTAGTACATGTCTTGGCCTGTTTCTCCTTGGGTTTATCCCCTATGGGACTCTGTGCCTCTTGGACTTGANAGTATGGGGTTTCCCTCGTATGTTATTTGTTGCTTCTTCCTTGCTGCTTTTAATATTCTTTCTTTGTGTTTAGTCTTTGTTAGTTTGATTAGTACATGTCTTGGCCTGTTTCTCCTTGGGTTTATCCCCTATGGGACTCTGTGCCTCTTGGACTTGATTATTCCTTTTCCACATTGGGGAAAATTTGAACTATAATCTCTTCAAAAATTTCCTCATACCCTTTCCTTCTCTCTTCTTCTTCTGGGACCCTTATAATTTGAATGTTGGTGCCTTTGATATGGTCCCAGAGGTCTCTGAGACTGTCCTCAGTTCTTTTCTTTCTTCTTGCTTTATTCTGCTCTTCAGAAGTTATTTCCCCCATTTTCTCTTCCAGCTCACTGATTTGTTTTTCTGCTTCAGATATTCTGCTATTGATTCTTTCCAGAGTATTTTTAATTTCAGTAATTGTGTTGTTTGTATGCTTATTCTTTAATTCTTCTAGGTTTTTGTGAATTGACCTTTGAATTTTCTCTATTCTGTTTTCAAGGTTTGTGGTTATCTTTACTATCTTGATTCTGAATTATTTTTCAGGTAGTTTGCCTATTTCTTCTTCATTTATTTGGATTCCTGCACTTCTAATTTGTCCCTTCATTTGTGTAGTATTTCTCTGCCTTTTCATTATATATGTATATATATGTAAATTATTGTGTCTGAGGTCCCCTTTTCCCAGGCTTCGAGTTTGAATTCTTTCTTCCTTTTGGTTTCTGCCCTCCTAAGCTTGGTCCAGTGGTCTGTATAAGCTTTGTATGTGGTGAGATTTGTGCTGAGTTTTTTGTTTGTTTGTTTGTTTGCTTTTCCTCGGATGGGCAAGGCTGAGTGAGGTGATAATCCTGTCTGCTGATGATAGGGTTTGTATTTTTATTTTGTTTGTTGCTTAGATGAGGCATCCTGCACAGGGTGCTCCTGGTGGTTGGGTGATGCCGGGTCTTGTATTCAGGTGGTTTCCTTTGTGTGCGTTCTCGCTGTTTGATACTCCCTAGGGTTAGTTCTCTGGTAGTCTAGGGTCTTGGAGTCAGTGCTCCCACTGCAAAGGCTTGATCTCTGGTCAGGAACTAAGATTCCACAAGTGGTTTGCTATGGCATTAAGTGAGACTAAAACAAATACCCAAAAATGAGAAACCAAAGATGAACTCCAGACAAATCAGGCAAATAATTAAAATAATGGAATATACACATGTACATATACTCCCATAAGCAAAGTCAAAACAGTCCAACTAAAATAAAGTACAGTAGATTGACCCAGTGAATAAAGGAAATCAAATATCATATTTACCAGTTAAGAATAGAACTAACTGAAGCACAAACCAGAAAACAAAAGTAAAGCAAGGTGCCAAGTGGGGAATAAATCAATGAAAAGAAAACTAAGAAATATGTTGTGAGGAAAGGAATGAAAGAAAAGAGAGGAAGAATAGATATGCAAAGTTAAATAGAGGTAGATAAAGAAATTTATATGCATTAAAGATTAACTGCAAGGGGAAAAAGCAAACAAGGGAATAAATGTAGAGAAAATAATAATAGGTTTAAAAATTAGAATTAAAAAAAGAAAGGGGAAAAATGGAAAACTCCACAGAACTGCAAAAGCCCAACATAGAGGCAGAGGTTTATAACAACAATTAAATTGTGATTGAGGGGGAAAAAAGCCCAAAGGCATAATTAGGTTTCATAGTGCCAATAAAATTCAGAACCGCAATGGGTTGGGGTGGGGGAGGAAAACAAAAAAAGAAAAAAAAATCCAAAAGGATATATAGAACAAGTCAAAACATAAGAATAATAGATGCTTTTCTTGAGTCACTGCTGTCAGAGTCCTTTCCTGCACTGGGAGTCACAGTCCCACCTCACCTCCCTAGGATGCCCTCCCACTCTGTGCTGATCTCTGGACCTGCTGTGGGGGCAGCTCAGATTTTAATCTGGCCCTACTCCTGT
Source organism: Neotragus pygmaeus (assembly GCA_006410875.1). NCBI lineage: Eukaryota > Metazoa > Chordata > Mammalia > Artiodactyla > Bovidae > Neotragus > Neotragus pygmaeus. The sequence continues at coordinate 39,591 of SJYV01014953.1, forward strand.
GTGTTCTTGTCTCCAGTGTCCACAGCTATTAGAACCAGTGCGTTTTCTTTTGTGGGAGCTCTCAATGTCATTTTATATATTTGATAGACACAGAGTCTGCCTGGTTGATCCTGTGGATTTAATCTGCAGCTTGTAGAGTTGGTGGGAAGGTTTTGAGTCTTCTTGCGTAGCCACACTGCCCCTGGGTTTCAACTGTGGTTTTCTTTCCACCTCTGCATGTGGGTTGTCCACTGGGAATTGCTCCTGAGGCTGCCCTGGAGGATTCGGGTCTGCCCCTGTGAGGGCCAGGTGTGGAGGTGGTGCAGCTGCCTGGGTCACAGGTGTTTCTATCAGCACCAGGTACTCAGGGGAGTTGGCAGCTAGGGCAGCAGGAAATATAGTGCTCTAGAAGGGTATGGAAACCAGTATTGTCCAATACGCTCCAGCATTCTTGCCTGGAGAACCCCCTGACAGAGAAGCCTGGCAGGCCATGGTCTACAGGGCTGCAAAGAGTTGGACATGACTGAAGCAACCCTGCGTGCATAGATGCAAGATTTCTCTGCCTGTAGCAGCTCTGCCTTCGTGAGCATTGAGCGTGAAGGTGGCGCAGCTGCTTGGCTTGCAGGGACCCTGGCGGTGCAAAGTGTGGAGGGACACGGACTGCCTCTGCCCCCAGGAGTTATGGCCCTATCAGAGTCTTTTTTCGAGCCTCTTGTAGCTGGTGACCAGAAGGCTTCTTTGGCCAGTCTTTCTCTGTAGCTCTGCCGGTTCAGGCACATAGAGGGCTCCCTTGCCTGGGGCCCTTCTCTGTTGTTTGGCACGTCAGGCACATAGAGGAGTCCCCCTGGCTGGGGCCCACTCTGTAGATTGGTGCATTGGGCACTTAAAGGGGCACCCTCGGTGGGGTCCTACTCTGTAGTTCAGTGCGTCAGTTGTTGATGGGCCAGCCTCTCTATTGTTCAGCTGCTGGTGCTGGCGAGTGGGGAGAGAGAGGCTATGGTGGTGGCTCTACTCCCTATGCGTGACTCAGCAGTATTGCCTTGCTTCCAAGGCTGCCCGGCTTTCCTCCACAGGCATTTCCCACCACAGTCTCCTCCCTCACATCCCCTCGCTCACTCTCTCTGCGGTCAACAGCAGCCCTCGCCCTTGGATTGCTCCACAATCCCTAAACTCCAGCTCCCAGCCGAGCACCTTCCAGCGGACCTGTGTCCCTGTCCAGGATGTGTATCGCTGTGGCAAGGACTGTATAATTCTCATTCCATTTAGGCTGCCACAGATCCGCTGGTTCACTCTCAGCCTTAAAAGTTTCTCCTCTGACTCAGACAGTTGCCACAATGTGGGGATTGGACCCCTGCTTCAGTTCCCCCACCCGCTGAGGGCAGGTCCAGTCCTACTAACACTTCTGTTTCTCCCCCTAGTTCCTTCATCCTACCGAGTCTTGCATGGGTCTATATATTCTTTTCTGCTGGTCAGATCCTCCTGTCTGCTCTCAGCTGGTGTTGTGCGTGTACTACTGTGTCTGAAGGGGTATTCCTGATGTATCCATGGAGAGAGATGTACTCCATGCCCACCCACTCCTCTGCCATCTTGTTCTCCTCTTTTCATTTTTGATATCTAGTGTTGATAAAATGTGAAACATCTATAGTGCTTTGTATCATATAAAACAATATGGATAAAGGTACTGACAGATAATTCCTCCTGTAAACAGATGACATAAACTTACAGTATCAGTAAATGCAGGTCAGTACTGTGAATGTATTTTGTCTTCCTTATGGATATTTTTTTGGGGACACTGCCTTGTTTCTTTATTCCAGGCTTCTGGAGGGACAGTGATGACGTTCCCTGCCTTGACAGAAGGCAACACCTGGTCTTGTAAATAAAGACTGTGCTAACACTGCAAATCTAAACGAGACTTAGTTCCCTTGGAGGGACAGAACACCTAGGCACCCACTGTGGCTTCTGGAGTCTTCTGGGTATCTGCCCTGAGATAAGCCTGCAGGAGAGGCACAGGGTGGGAATGGCCTCTTTCCTGAGCTGTAGGGGTGGCGGCTCCAGTCCCTTTCTGTTCCTCACTGCTTTTCCAACAGGCCAAAACCACTCTCCTGCTGGTGGCCAGGGCACATGGAGGATACCCCCCCACACGTCACAATCTCTCAAGGGCAGGTTCTCTAGAAGGAGCACTTGATCGCCCTCCCCACCCCCAGTGATGGGAGACCAAGATTTTGTACCACTGTATTCGACAACCTGTTCCAGACATCCACCATCTTATCTTTCTGGCTCAGTGGGTTAATGGTGTGTCAATACTTGGAACTATCTCAGGGTCACCTGGATCCTGGTTTCCAAGCATCTAAAAACTGGCTGCAGACACATGGGGTTGTTCGCCACACACCTGTGCCCACTTGTGTGATTTGTGAGGCAGAGGTGACCTGCAGTTTGAACTCAGAAATTGTGAAAATCAAACTCCAAAGCAACCAAACTATTAATAGCTCTTGTTGAGTCAGAAGTGGCTGGCAAGCCTGGGTCCTTTGGTATTTGGCCTGGTCCTCCTCTGGAAAACGAGTTCTCTTTCTAGTGAGAATGGAAAGTAGGGCAGCCCAAGTAAAAGGCAAGTGCGTGAAGTATTCAGAAATGTATGGTCACCCTCGTTTGGGGGACCTTCATGAACTTGTCACAAAATATAGCTCACTCTTGCTGGCCGTGGCTGTCTCAGGCAAGATAAAACCCTTGTTGTGTGAAATGAACTTAGGGAGCCTGACACCAAAATTTTTTTTTTTAAGTGTATGGCAGCAAAAACTCCTGCACCACAGCTGTAAGCTGCCCATGCCTGAGCGTGCACAGTCGCATCTAACTCTTTGCGACCCCATGGACTGTAGCCCACCAGGCTCCTCTCGCCATGGTATTCTCCAGGCAAGAATACTGGAGCGAGTGGCCATTCCCTTCTCCAGGGGATCTTCCCGACACAGGGATCGAACTGGCATCTCCTGTGTCTCTTGCATTGAAGGTGGATTCTTTACCACAGAGCCAACCGGTGAGCACTACCTCCCCTCCCCCAGGTAAATAAACAGAACACCAAATCACAAAAGCTACCCAAGGGGCTGGTGGCTTGGGGGCAGAGAGTTGGGCCCACAGCAGGGCAGAAGGAGCAGGTGAGAATGTGCTGGAAAGGTGGATTCTCCCACTTTGCCCTCTCAGGGGCTGCAGTTCTCACACTGCCCTGGGTGGCTGGGTCTATCCTGTCTGATACGTCAGAGGTAGAGGCTGAACCCAACTCGCAGCTTCTACATGTGATTCTAGTAGGGGACGAAGGTGATGGCTTCAATCTCTCTGCCCCAGGTCAGAGGCAAGATTCTCTGAAATTCAGGCAGATGGGACGTGTGGGAGGTTGAGCATCTTCTCGTGGAGGATGAGTGCGTGGACTCCTATAGAATGTCAGTTCTCTGAGCACATGGTCTGGAAGCTTCTACCACCAAGAGCTCATTGATTCTTGGCCTCTCTGCCTGATGAGGGGAGGGGGCCACGGAGGCCCATGAGCTCTTCCCTGGTTTCCAACTCTTCCCTGGCCCATGAGCTCAACCCACAAGTGTTCCCCAGAGAGGGCGGGGACAGGTGTGGGCCCCGCCCATCCTGGGTTTTCCTCTCCCACCCGTTTCTGTGCAGCTGGATGAAAGCTTCCAGCACTTAGGGAGTGAAGCCCTTGTATGGGATCTTGTTCTTGTCCAGGGTGCAAGTCAGTGCACTACTGGGTCACATAGTTGAAGGGCTGAACGGTGCTCTGGGCCAGTAGCTTCTCATGCAGCAGCTCGTAGACTGTCTTCTTGAAAGATCTGATGGCATCCATGTGGGCCCCTGCCTCTATCAGGGCATTCATGATCCCCAGGCAGTTGTTCTGCTTTGCAATGTGCACTGGCGTGTTGTTAGCAAAGTCCCAGCTGTCTGGGTCAGCCCCACAGTCGAGGGTACCTTGACCACCTGGAGGGAAGGGAATCTGCCCGCCTAGAAGTGGCCCTCGTTTGTGGCCTGTGTCCACTACCATATGCAGGAGTGAAGCCATTCTGGCTGTGATTCTTGTGGCTCACCAAGGACCCCCGGCACAGCAGGCTCCGCACCACTTCCATGTGATCAGCTGCCGAGGCAGCCCACAGCAGCTGTGTGCCCTCGATGCTCTCATCATTGAAGCGTATGGAGCCGCCAGCATGCATGCTGGTGCCGCTCCGGCCCACCGGGTACTCAACCACATCTAGGTGGCTGCAATGGGAGGTGATGACAAGCAGTGTCCCCACCTTAACCCCTGTCCCCCGCTGGCCAACTAGCCCGTCAGCTCGTCCAGCTCCTTCCTGCTCTGGCTGCTAGGCAGCCTCTGAAGCATCTGAAGCTTGTCAACACGGACTGTGTTGTAGACGGTGGTGTAGAGGTCTACCATTTGGACCTCTGCCAGGACATGGACCAGTCACCGAAGGATTGAGGGGACAGGGGACCGAGGACTAGAGCCCAGAGGGGCAGGCTGCAAATGTCACCATCTCTCCCGCTGCCATCCTCAGTGTGTCTCCTTATGAACTTTCTTAATAACATTTTTTCTCTGGCTTACCTTAAGAATACAGTATTTAGGGGCTTCCCTGGTGGCTCAGTGGTAAAGAATCTGCCTGGCAATTCAGGAGTGACTGTTTCCATCCCTGATCTGAGAATATCCCACGTGTTGCAGAGCAAATAAACCCACGTGTGCCACAACTATTGAGCCAGTGTTCTAGAACCTCAGAGCTTCAATGACTGAGCCCACACACCCTAGAAGCTGTGATCCACAACAACAGAAGCCACCACAATGAGAAGTGTGTGGCCTGCCGCTAGAGAGTAGACCCCGCTCATCCCAACTAGAGAACACCCCCATGCAGCAACAAAGACTTAGCACTGCACCTCCAACACAAAACAAACACAATTTAAAAAAATGAATACAGTATATAAGGCATGAGTGGGTGTGCATTGTCAGTTCTGTCTGACTCTTTGTGGTCCCATGGAGTGTNTGATTATTTATAGATATCTTTAAAGTATTATCAATTTGAGAGGCGAAAAATGATTTCTCATGTTCTGCAGTGGCAAAAGTGTCTTTGAACAATCCCAATTACTTCTAACGGCCAGTCTCTGAGGACTCTGAAACAACCAAATGAGGTTTCTCCTTTATGTCACCCATCAAGGGATACTTTTATATGCTGTTGTCTTTTGAAGTTCAGAGAGGAAAATCTTTGGATGATGAAGATAAGCATTCAGGATTTCATACTGACTACTTCTGAAGTCCAACAAGTAGGTTACATAATCCTGACATGTTTTTCTGCCTATCTACCACACCTATCACAAATTTCATTTACAATGTAAGTGTGTCCTTCCATACTGATGAATTCAAATGCCAAATAATAACTGAAAGAAGGGAGGGAAAGAAGACCTTAAACTGGAAGAAAGATTGATTTTTATAAAAATGGAAAAAGATACAAAAGTCACTCTAATGATGTTTACAGGGAATTAAGACAATAATACAGCCATCCAGGCTAAATAATTTATGTGTACAGAAAAAGGATCTGGGCAAGCTTAAGTTGTTTGGTTATACTTATCAGACTGGTTAAATTTTTCTTTGAATTATTGCATAATGTATACAAAATTGCATATTTGCTTCTAGGGATGCAATTATTAAATGAGTTAAGAAAACTGCAAGGATAAAACGCCTGATNTCTGGGCAAGCTTAAGTTGTTTGGTTATACTTATCAGACTGGTTAAATTTTTCTTTGAATTATTGCATAATGTATACAAAATTGCATATTTGCTTCTAGGGATGCAATTATTAAATGAGTTAAGAAAACTGCAAGGATAAAACGCCTGATTCATGGCTTGAAAAAATCATAGAAAGTCACCACTTCCAAAATATCGATGCTATCATTACACTTGTCGCAAATTTTAGAGAGGAATATACAACTATCTTCTGATAACAGTCTGAAAATAGCCATATATTTAAATAAATATTAATTGGTCAAAAAAAAAGTTGAGAGAAATCACTTTGCCTAAGCTCTTATCTTTGCCCAGTTCATTGTAACTATAAATCTATTTATTTATTTGCAAACTTTAGAAGAACAAAGTCATCCAAGACTGTAGCTTGGATAAAATAAAATCATTGTCTCATGTTAAGAGTACAAAGTACAAAGAAAAATATAGATTTTCATTTTCCATTCCATTATTATCTGAAAACAAGAAGTTTTATGCTACTCTGAGTGATGTTGTCAAGAATAATGGTTAGAGCATGGGCCACTTATGATCAAATGTGTGTCTTAATGTATGTAAACTTACATACATAAGTGTATATAATTAAATGTTCATTATGGTTAACTACATATACTGTACTTCTAACATTTAAACAGTGCGATGGGAAGGCTAAGGATTATCAAATATGCCCTATTCTGTGTTCTCATTTTGGCCTTTTTAGCTTTGACTCTAGGCTCTGAAGAAGGTCAGAAAATCACTGAAGATGATCAACAAGCCTGGAATAAGATTTGAAAAATAGACCTAAAATCAGATAAGCAGGGGAGGCATTGAAATAAGTAACTTTATGTAGACTGAGCACTGACCTCTTCCCCTTCGGTGTAAGTGTGTATTTGAAAAAAAATTTTTTTAATTAATTAATTTATTTATTTTTTAATTTGACTTTANACTCCAGTGTTTCCCATTTGATTGTTTTCCTCTATTTCTTTGCATTGTTCACTTAAGAAGTTTTTTTTTTTAATTTTTCCTTGCTATTCTTTGGAACTCTGCCTTCAGATGGGTATATCTTTCCCTTTCTCCTTTGCCTTTCCCTCCTCTTCTTTTCTCAGCTATTTGTAAAGGCTCCTCAGACAAGCAGTTTGCCTTTATTTTTCTTGGGAATGGTTTTTGTTACCGCCACCTGTACAGTGTTACAAACCTCTGTTCGTAGTTCTCTAGGCACTCTGTCTATCAGATCTAACCCCTTGAATCTATTTGTCACTTCCACTGCGTAATTATAAGGGATTTGACCTGAAAGGCCTAGTGGTTTTCCCTACTTTCTTCAATTTAAGTCTGAATTTGGCAATAAGGAGTTCATGATCTGAGCCACAGTCAGCTCCTGCTCTTGTTTTTGCTGACTGTATAGAGCTTCTCCATCTTTGGCTGCAAAAAATATAAGCAACCTGATTTCGGTATTGACCATCTGGTGATATCCGTGTGTTGAGTCTTCTCTTGTGTTGTTGGAAGAGGGTGTTTGCTATGAACTGTGTGTTCTCTTGACAAAACTCAGTTAGCCTTTGCCCTGCTTCATTTTGTACTCCAAGGCCAAACTTGCCCATTACTCCAGGTATCTCTTGACTTCCTACTTTTGCATTCCAATTCCCTATGATGAAAAGGACATCTCTTTGTGGTGTTAGTTCTAGAAGGTCTTGTAGGCGTTCATAGAACTGTTTGACTTCAGCTTCTTTGGTGATTGGAGCATAGACTTGGATTTCTGTAAAGTTGAATGGTTTGCCTTGGAAATGAACAGAGATCCTTCTGTCGCTTTTGAGACTGCACCCAAGTATTGCATTTCAGAGTCTTTTGTTAACTACGGGAGCTACTGCATTTCTTCTAAGGGATTCTTGCCCACAGTAGTAGATATAATGGTCATCTGAATTCAGTTTGCCCATTCCCATCTATTTTAGTTCACTGATTCCTAAAATGTTGATGTTCACTCTTGCCATCTCCTGTTTGACCACATTCAATTTACTTTGATTCATGGACCTAACATTCCAGATTCCTATGCAATATTGTTCTTTACAGCATCAGAATTTACTTTTACCACCAGACACAGCCACAGCTTGGTGTCATTTTCACTTTGGCTCAGCCTCTTCTTTCTGGAACCATTTCTCCTCTCTTCCTCAGTAGCATATTGGACACCTACCAACCTGGAGGGCTCATCTTCCAGTGTCATATCTTTTTGCCTTCTCATACTGTTCATGGGGTTCTCAAGGCAAGAATACTGAAGTGGTTTGCCATTCCTTTCTCCAGTTGACCATGCTTTGTCAGAACTCTCCACCATGACCTGTCTGTCTTAGGTGACCTTGCATGGCATGGCTCATAGTTTCACTGAGTTACACAAAGTTGTGATCCATGTGATCAGTTTGATTAGTTTTCTGTGATTTTCATTGCAGAGGCCATGGGATTGTAGTTCTTGCTTCTTCTGTCTGCTCACTGATGTATGAGGATAAAGAGGCTTGTGGAAGCTTCCTGATGGGAGGGACTCTGTGGAGAGAACTGGGTCTTGCTGTGGTGGGCAGGGCCTGCCCAGTAAATCTTTAAGCCAATTTTCTGTAGATGCTGGGGCTGTGCTCCCTCCCTGATTATTTGCTTGGCCTGATGTGGCCTAGTCCTGGAGTCTGCAGTCTCTATGGTAGGGCTACAGGATCTATGGTAAGGGTAAAGGTGACCTCTTCCAAGAGAACTTATGCCAACACACTGTGCCTCCCAGGACTGCTGCTGTCAGTGCCCCTAACCCCACAGCAGGCCACTGTTGACCCACTCCTTTGCAGTAGATCCCCAAACACTCACAGGCAAATCTGGCTCAATCTCTTGTGGGGTCACTGCTCCTTTCCCCTGGGTCCTGGTACACACAAGATTTTGTTTGTGCTCTCCAAGAGTCTCTGTTTCCCCCAGTCCTGTGGAAGTTCTATAATCAAATCCTGATGACCTTCAAAATCAGATTCCTTGGGGATTCCCAGTCCCTTTGCTGGATTGCCAGGTTGGGAAGTCTGATGTAGGGACTAGAACCTTTGGAACAGCTCAAGAACTTCTTTGGTATAATTGTTCTCCAGTTTTGGGGTTGCCCACGCAGCAGTTCTATGGTAGGGCTACAGGCTCTATGGTAGAGCTAATAGTGGATTCCAACATCCCCCTGTCAATGATTGTTCAGCAACTAGTTGTGATTTTGCTGTTCTCTCAGGAGAAGATGAGCCCATGTCCTTTTACTCTTCTGTCATGAGTCCAAGCTGTGGGAATGGGTGGGGTGTAACAGAAAGGTGCCTGGTACTGTGGCCTGCCATCCCCACTCTGCACTGTTTCACTGGACCCTCTACTGTCCTATGCAGAACAACAAACATGGTAACAGCGTCGACCTGCAAATCTTCTGTGTCTCCTGTGGGAAACCCATCAATGTGCATATTGCCCTGTGCCACATGGAGTGCTACTTCACCAGGGTTAGAGCTTTGACTGGGGGCAGATGGGGCAAGAGTGTGTTTGGTTGGGTGGGGTCCATGGGGAGAGGGGCAGGTTTGGTGTTGGGGTATTAGTTGTAGAAGAGAATACAACACTTATCCATGGCTTTATCCATTTATGCTTATTTTCCACTGCCAGTATAAGGGCCAAGATTTGGGCATCAATCACTGGTGGCGGGAGGGATATTGACCATGCTTATAGGCACATAGGGGTCAGCAAGGGACAAAAGTGTTGTTTGGGGCTTTGTCATGTCAGTGTATGCAGTGTAGGTCCATAGTTCCCTCCATTTGTACCCCCCCTTTTCCCCCCAGTATGAACACAAATCATCCATTGGGTCCATGTACGCGACTTGCATTGAGGGGTGAGTGTGGGTGCTACTCAGGGTCAAAGGCATCATGTGGACAGGATCAGGAGCATGGTGGGCAAGATGAAGATCAGGATGTGGGTGGGCTCAGAGGCAGAGTTGGGTGAATTAGGGGCAGGATTTCGGTGGGGAGCCACCAGGGAAGCCCACTTGGATGAGCTGGGCATCGACAAAGTGTGGGCATTGACCACCCTGATTCTTAGCACCTCACTTTCAATCTCTCCCCAGAGCCACAAGGCTCTTCTGTGATGTTTACAACTCACAGAGAGAGAGGTACCGCAAGTAACTCCAGGTGTTAGGCCCTGAGCACTCCAGGTGTTTTATCAATCTCCATTCATCTACTTCTCCCTGTCAGACCTCCCCTCCATCCTTCCTTTCCTTCCTGTTTGATCTCCTTCTACTCTTCCATCCTTCCTACCTGATCATACCCTTTCCTACATCCCAGCTTAACTTCTTCCTCCATCCTCCATGCTTGATCATACCTCCTTTGCCCCCTTCTTCTTTACCTAGTAATCACTGAATTCCTCTCTTCCTTTCTGCTAGTTCACTTCCCATCCCTCTCCTTCTGACTGACTGCCCTCCAATTCCCCTCTTCCTCATTTTACCTGCCTGATACCCCTCCATAGCCACCCCCTCCATACCTCATCATCATTCTTTCTGCCCACAGGTTCCAGATGATGAGGTGTGTGGTTGTCCACTAGTGCACAATGTCTTTGAGGTCACTGATGATTTCTGTCATCTCCCCAAACGCTTCTGCAACCTCCACTATTGCTGGGAGAAGCTGAGGCGTGCCAAGGTGGATCTAGAACATGTTCGTGCGGTAGGTTACAAGGCTGAGTGTGGCTGAGGGGCAGCATGGGATCCTAGAAGCCCCTTCTTACAAATTAGCCCCCACAGTTGCACAAGCTGGAATAGCTGGTTGAGCAGGAATACAAGGTGCACACAGCCATGATGAATCGAACAGGACTGCTGGCCCTGATGCTTCACCAGACAATCCAGCATGATCCACTCACCACTGACCTATGCTCCAGAGTAGGCAGCTGAGTTCTGCTCAACTGAGGTCCTGTGCCTGACACCTGGTACAAGGGGCCATTCTACAAATTTCTCACACAACTGTTTCTCTAACCACGTCTTTCTCAGGGCATCTCAAAGTTTCTCTGTGCTTCTCTGTTCTTCATTTAGTATCCTGTCTCTATGCCTCCTTAAGGTGGACTGGTTTTTAAAATTTCTCCATTTCTGTCCTTTCTCTTATCCCTCCCTGTCTCTCTCTTTCCTGAACCTGGACAGGGCCAGAGCATCTGCCCTGCCCTCATCTCCCACTATCCAGAGTTTTGTTTAGAAACTTTAGAATTAAACAAGAGATTTTAATATCTCCTGGTAGTTCATAAGCCAGTCTGTGTCCACAAACCCAATTCCAAACCTCCAATGGTGGTGGGTGACAATGCAGCTTTACTTGGGGGTCGGGCTACAGTACCCATTTGGAGTTGGCTGTGAAATAATGCACACTGTGCTCGGTGGGTCCTCCTCTCTCAAGGGAGATATGACCTTATGAAAGGGGTGCCAGCGACCCTGAGTCTCTCATCTAAGGCCATCAGATATATCGTTGTCACTAGCTTAGTACACTTTGACCAACTTCTGTATAATTATTGGTATTCTCCAGGCCAGAGGTGCTGCAAAAATGTTGCAATGGGGAAAATAGGTGATGTTTCCACTTTGGGACACTGAGGAGAGTTCAAGGTGTCATGGCAATTAAGCCCTTGCCCCTGCCCATCTTATTCCACCCCTCACCATACCATGAGGTCCCAGCCCTTCTGCCAGCCTTAGCTCCTGTCAGTGCAGTCCTGGCCTCTGTCTCCCCACACCCCTCACCCACCCAGACCTCCCATCCTATCTCATTTCCCTCCTCCCACTACCCTGCTCTGGGTATACCCTTTCCACCTGGCTCTGCCCACTGAACACCTGTATGGTTGCCAGAGGAGGATTGAGACCTCTGCCACATCTGCCTTTGCCAGGCCTGGCCAGGCTAGTCGAGGTGTGTCCAGTAAGGCTGCCTGTGGGGAATGGTATGCCTCAAATGAGAGAATTGAACTACTCTTCCTGTTCTTTTTATATTCACTAGTCTCTTAGAGTTTTGTTTTGTTTTAGTATTTTCCACTATTTTTTACAGGGACTCACACATTTCACCTAAATGTTTCAGGATGTGCTCTAGACTTACACCTCGTATTCCACCATAACTAGTATATTAGCTATCTAATGCACTACCTATCTGGTGCCATATCTCCTTTTTTATTCCTAGTATTGTTTTTTTTTCTTTTTTTAACTTGATCATAACTTGTGTGGGTTTCCCAGGTGACTCAGTGGTAAAGAATCCACCTGCAATACAAGAGAGATGGGTTCGATCCCTGGGTAGGGAAGATCCCCTGGAGTAGGAAATGGCACTCCACTCCAGTATTCTTGCCTGAAAAATTCCATGGACAGAGGAGCCAGGTGGGCTACCATCCATGGACTCTCAAAGAGTCAGACACGACTGAGCAACTGAGGATGCACAACCTTGTGTATCCTTGCCTAAACCTTATTTTGTATTTTTCTCTGTTTAAGATATACTTCTTTAACTATATATAAGTATATATATTTTTTGCTCTCATCTCACACTTTGTCTTGAGATTCAGTCCATTTAAATTTGTATAAATATGATAATCTTATCTTTTGTATTCTATTCTCCTTATTATCAATTTTACTGTTTCCTAAATGCAACATTTTTTCTTTTCTTCTTCCTAATAACTTAATGATGTTTCTGTTCATTTTTGTCCCTCCCCCTTACCTCACTAATACTTTATATGTTTACTAATTGTGCAGTTATGTATTTTGTTATTTCTAATAGGTGTTATTTATGTTTTCCTATTATTTGATCAGAATATAATTAACCTTACTTTGTAGAGAAGGATACTCTGTTTTCCATATTTTCATAAGGAAGATAACAGTATTAATTTTGGAATTTTTCTAGAAACATTTAAACTCCTATTTGTAAGACTGTATTTTTCTTCAGTTCAGTTCAGTTCAGTTGCTCGGTCATGTCCGACTCTGCGACCCCATGAATCGCAGCATGCCAGGCCTCCCTGTCCATCACCAACTCCTGGAGTTCACTCAAACTCAAGTCCATCGATTCTGTGATGCCATCCAGCCATCCCATCCTCTGTCGTCCCCTTTTCCTCCTTTCCCCAATCCCTCCCAGCATCAGAGTCTTTTCCCATGAGTCAACTCTTTGCATGAGGTGGCCAAAGTACTGGAGTTTCAGCTTTAGTATGGTTAAGTCAATTCTGCTTTAAGAAAACTTACTTAGTATTTGTACTCAAAGTTCCCAGTCACTTTATTTATCATAATTTGACTCTAGCTATATGAATGTGAACTTGAGGGTGTGTGTTTTACCACAACAGTTATTGCTAACAATTGTTTCACTCTCTTATCTTGAGATTTATCTTCTGATTCAGTATTCATTTATTTAGAAGACTTCCTTTAGTGCTTTCATCAAATAGAATAAATTGGTGGAATAGTCTTCAAATTATTTAATGTCTGAACCTGTTGTTCTTTTGCTCTAAGGAATGTTGTCTTGGGAGTGGGTATAGGATCTCTGCATTAGAATTCTTCTTTTTAATTACACTTTTTATTTTGTATTGGAATATAGCAGATTAACAATTGGAGAAGGCAATGGCAACCCACGCCAGTACTCTTGCCTGGAAAATCCTGTGGGTGGAGGAGCCTGGTAGGCTGCAGTCCATGGGGTCACTAACAGTCGGACACGACTGAGTGACTTCACTTTCACGCATTGGAGAAGGAAATGGCAACCCACTCCAGTGTTCTTGCCTAGAGAATCCCAGGGATGGGGGAGCCTGGTGGGCTGCCGTCTATGGGGTCACACAGAGTCGGACACGACTGAAGTGACTTAGCAGCAGCAGTAGCAGCAGCAGCAGCAGCAGATTAACAATGTTGTGATAGTTTCCGATGGAAAACAAATGGACTCAGCCATACAAATGTATGTATCCAAGAGTCCTTCTTTGTTGATGGCCTACAAGAAGTGGCTTCTAAGATGGCTCCCAATGATCCCAGACTCCTGGTATTCAAGGCTTTGTGCAATTCCTTCCATTTGTGTAACTCACTTCTAAGCAGTAACATACCTTTAACACTGAGGAGATGCCACCTTCGTGATTAGCTGACAAGAGATTGTAGGTTCTGTCTTGCTAACAGGCTCTCTTCCTTGTGGACTTAGTGAACCAACCTGCCATGTTGGGGAGGCCTATATAGCAAGAAACTCAGGATTGCCTTTGACAAATAGTATGAAACTGAGGCTGTCAGTCCAACAGCGCAAATGAACTGGATCCTGCAAACAACCACATCAATGAGCTTGGAAGAACATCCTTCCCCAGGTGAGCCTGTGGACGAGGCCCCAAGCCTAGCTGAGACCTTGACTGCAGCCACATGAGAGACCCTGAAACAGAGGATCAAGCTACGCTGTGCCTAGGATTTTGACCCACATAAACACTGAGATAATCAGTGCGTGTTGTTTTAGACAACTAAGTTTATGGGAATGTGGAGACAGACAGATTGGGACTTGGGAGAGTCAGTGATTTTTTGAAAGATACTAAGTTGGTTTCTGAAATGAAAACCATAGCATCCATCAGGCAAGTTCAGTGTTTGGCTGCTCCAAGAGTCAGTTTTAGAAACTATGTGGGTCATTAATTGGCAGTTTGGGAAGATGGATAATTGGAAACCTGCATGGGATGTGGCACTGCTGTACTTGTGTTGGTTATTATCCAATGTTGTCATAGTCATCACTGTGGATTAATAATATGAGGAGCTTGGCCATGCTAATGACTAGGGGACTTTGAAGTGTCCTCTGGTAGTCCCTGTAGTCCATCCATGGGTGGCTTCTGCTGGTCAGTGAATGGTTGGCAACCCTGGGCATAGTCCCAGGGACCTGTGGTGAGCAGAGACCAACTTTTGTTGAGTTGTTCAGTCACTGGGGGACTTGGTGCACACCTAGTTTCCAGTGTCTAAGAAAGAAGTGGGGAGGGTGAGTTTGAATTTTCACCTCTGTCAGAAGAGGGAAGGCAAGGCAGATTGTTGTGGATGTGCACTGAAATATGCAGAAGCTCAGTTTATGCCCACAAAATTTTGTCTTCCCTCAGTCTGAGCATTTTGAAGATGATGGAAAATAGGAGTATTGTTTACTGGGAGCTGACCCAGTATGGGGTTCAGAATCACAGACTGACTTTGGAGTCAGCTGACTTGGCTTAAGTATTTCCTGGTTCCTCTACTGGCTAGCAGTGTGACCTTGGAGTAACTAACTTAGCCTCACTGTGCTTCAATAGCTTCTGCTGTCAAATGGTCCAAATGATAATCATTGTCATGTAGCTGGGATGGAAGGGTGAGCACCACAGACTGGGTGATGAGGGGAGGACCAGGGTATTTGCAGGCAGCAATGTTCAGGGGTGACCACCAGCCCCAGCTGGGGAGACATTGCCCCCTGATGTCCAGCACTCCCTACTGGCTCTGTGCATGCGCTCAGCTGATTGCCACCAGTGTTTCATTTTTCCTGATCCTTGGGGATTTGCTGATTTCCTCTCTATCCTGATCTAGGCAGAAAAGTCTCCTTTTTTGGAACTTAGAGGATGGCAGGTTAGTACAGTCTCTAGGGTGAGCACAGTCTCTACGGCCCTTCTAATTCTTCTTCCTCCTCTAAAAGATGAAGGTACATGAGAAGGTATATGACTTGCCCAGGCTCCTGGGGTTGTGAGTGACAGTGGTAGACTGGAGCCAGCCAAGACCAGCTTTCCTACTAAAAGTTCCCTGCAAATTCTGTAAACAGAGGAAGATGAGGGAGCCAGATGTTGCCCCACATTTCCCTCTTTCCGACTGACCTGAATCTACTGTCAACTCTGGAGACTGTCTGGTTGTCACAGCAGCTCAGTATGACAGTATGCATTAGAAAAGTGCATTATTTTATTTTTGTTTATTATACAGATATGGAGTAGTTATCTGTATTTTATATTTTTATATATAAATACATATTTTATAATTAAATATGTATAAAATATGTATTTATATATAAACAGATTAAATAGTTTTATATTTGTAACAGGAAGTTATTCACTATAAGTAGAAAGAATAAAATTGAAATGTCCTCTAACTCTATTATCTCCTATAATCAATTCTATTGATTGACTATAACTCTATTATCATCAATTCTATTAACATGTTGATGTTTTTGCTTTCAGACATTTTTTTCTGGGTATGTGCTTTAGTGTTTAGGTTCATGAGTTTTCAATATATTAATACATGCGCACTTAGTTTAAATAAAAACTAGAATTGTTTGGTTGCCTTCTCTTTTTGCCTTGTACTCTAACTTAAATATTTTTTCATGCTGGAAAATATTTTGTACACTATTTTAACAGTTTTGTAATATTGAGTCAGGATATATAATAATTTTTGTAAACAATATGATCATTGAAAAAGCAAGAGAGTTCCAGAAAAACATCTACTTCTGCTTTATTAATTATGCCAAAGCCTTTGACTGTGTGGATCACAANGGAGGAGGAGCTTTCCATTTGGGGTCCTGGAGATGAAGCAACCGACACTTGTAAATTATGCACGTTGTTTGACTTTCCCTGAAAAGCCCATCTTTGGAATTTTTGCTCGATTTGCCAGCTGAACCTTATTGATTTGTTGGTTGGAAGCTTTTTACCCCAGACTCCTAGTTTAGGGTTTAGGAATATATATTATTCGGGCATTTAAAACGACTCCCAAAGACAAATTGTGTTACAGTCTCTCAGGGTACATTTTAAATGTAGGTTGTAATTGCTTCTGACAAAGTTTGAACTCAGGAGATGTGTGTAAAATAATGCAAAATGTTGGATTCCAAGTTTGTTTTCATGAAATGTTTGAGACTGTTTAAAGTCTTAACACATGTAGTGTAAGTAAAGATTTTTTTGGTAACTAGCCTGTTATTGTCTCATGGGGTATGAGGGGAGTTTATAAATCACCAAGTTAGCAGTAAAATGCCTTGGGATATGATTAGAGTGTTAATCCCTTCGGAATAGTATCAGAATACACTGTAATGATTTTCAGGTGTGTGAAGAAAAGACAATGAAATTTAGGGGTATATATAGTTGAATTACTGTTTAACATTTTTAAAATCTAGGTTCAGAGAAAGTAAAGACTTCACGAGTTTTCAGTTAGATTCATTTTTATCTTTTAGTAGACTCCAGTGTATTATTGAGTTGAAGTACATTTGTATGTAGGTATNAGTTGAATTACTGTTTAACATTTTTAAAATCTAGGTTCAGAGAAAGTAAAGACTTCACGAGTTTTCAGTTAGATTCATTTTTATCTTTTAGTAGACTCCAGTGTATTATTGAGTTGAAGTACATTTGTATGTAGGTATGAGGCTGTGAAGTGTCATAGTAATTTGTTGCCAGAGACTGTTAAAATATTCTTTTGCAGATGACAAAAAAGGTTCCACTTATTCCTGTAAAACATCATTTTGAGAATTTTGATATACTTTATTGAGGGGGAGGGAAGGAACCTACCCCTGTCTAATGAGGAAATTAAATAGCTGTCATGATTAGATTATGGTGGTAGTATACTTCTCTGCACTGTTTATTGTTGGCTCTCATATAAGAATTTGAGTAGCCATGAGAAAAATCTCATGTACCCATCCTATGTATAGCTATGGGAAAATGTTGAAAACTGCTGCTATATGTGGTGTGTAATTTGTATAATTTGTCTTTCCATAGGGCATTTGTAGAAATGCTTGTGTTATTCTGTTTTAGCACTTAGTTATGAAAAGAGAAATATTTATTGCTGTAGNTCATGTACCCATCCTATGTATAGCTATGGGAAAATGTTGAAAACTGCTGCTATATGTGGTGTGTAATTTGTATAATTTGTCTTTCCATAGGGCATTTGTAGAAATGCTTGTGTTATTCTGTTTTAGCACTTAGTTATGAAAAGAGAAATATTTATTGCTGTAGGTTAAGTACATAGATTTAGTCTTGCACACTTTATATGAGGATGATTCCTATACTTATCTCTCCAGCACAGACCTCTCCACTGAGCTGCAGACTCTATCCACATGCTTTCATTTAAGTACCTAGTGGACATTTCAGCAGACCAAATCCAGAACCAAACTCCTGATTCCATTCAATCCTCCCCGCCTCCAAAAAAAGAAAAACACCTTTCCTATCTCACTAAGTACTCTCTCTATTCTTCCTCTGGATGCTTAGGCCAGGAATTTTGGAGTTAATTCCTGTCTCCTCTTTCTTCCAATTCCACATCAGTAAATTCTGTCATCTCTGGCTTCAGAATCCCACCACTTTTCAACCATTTCATCAAGTGTTAATCCTTTGCTCCTGTTGCTGCAGTAGTTGACTAACTGGTACCTCTGCTGCTACCCTTGCCCCTCTATGGTTTTTCCTTCATGAAATACCCAGGATGATCCTTCTAAAACTTACTTTTACTCACAACTTTCCCATGGTTCCCCATCTCAGAGTAAAAAACTTTTTATAGACACCAATAGAGTGATCATAAAGTTTATGGTCCAGATGAGGATGCTTTTGAACATGAAAGGTGGTGCTGTTAATAACTATGTCAGAGCAACAGGCATAAACTGGGACTATATTGAACAAACCAAGACTGTGGTCTACCTTTAAGGCCCTACATGATGTGTCTTCTCTCCCTTACCGCCTTTGTTTAGTTGTTGTTTAGTCACTAAGTCATGTCCAATTCTTTGCGACCCCATGGACTGTAGCCCACCAGGCTCCTCTGTCCATGGGATTTCCCAGGCAAGATATTGGGATGGGTTGCTGTTTCTGTTTCCTCCATTGTAGACCATGGAGAATTTAAGGGGAAAATTTACTGTTGTTCTTGATACATAGGTACATAAAATAACTTTTTTCTCATTTGATTTGTGGGCACCAAAATTGGTTTAGGAATAAGTTCCTAGATCACGTATTTTCCCTTGTTCCAGGTAGAGACTGTCAGGACTAATGTATTAATATAAAACCAGTGTTCAAGGTATACTTTATGAGTCTTATTTCTGCCACATTCGATGTTTGTGGAGTATTGAAAGTAAAAAAGGTGCTTTGTTTTTGGCCCCAGATTTCTAAATTTTTTTCTTTTGCATGTTCATTTCCTCCTGCCCTTCCCTTACTCATGTATATGCTCTTATCTTAGAGTTTACATTCTGCTGTGATTTATTTTTTTTTAGAGATTTAGGTTCTACTTTTTAAAAACTTTTTTTTTTGATTGAAATCAGAAAATGCTAGAATCTTACACACTTTCGTGTAAATAAGGTTTTTGGGACTTACTGCACTTTCGGACTCTTGCCCTGAGTGGTGGACTTCTCATCCATAAAGGAATTTTAAATAGATGAGGAGGAATTGGGGAGAAGGGGATGCAGGCAGCAAAGCCTATCCTTTGTCCCTGAAATGATACCACCTCTGGCAGAAGAAGATCCTTTTAGGGTCTCTGGGACAAGGGGCAAGAGCTGAAACAATGATTCCTGTTCTTTCTGCCCCCGAAGACTCTGCTCTTCCCTTTTTTCTCTCTCACATGCACACAAGCATCCATGGTTCTCATTCTCTCCTCTCTTAAGGACAGGGAGAGTTCTCAAGGAGTGTCTGCTGAGTCTTTCATAGGCATAGGAACTTGCCAGCAACTGCTTTTACTTACAGTCTTATAGTAAGGCTTTAATTTTTGCTTCATCCTCTGATCTGCTTGCCCTTCCAACTCCTACCCAGTTTCTTTTGTCACTTGAATCATAACTTGAGCTCCCATCCCACTGTCTACACTAAGAACTGTAGGTAACTATAAGCCAGAGCTCATTTTAATAGTTCCCCTTCCTTGTACTGTGAATTTCTGGAGGTGGTTTTACTTTTTCTGCACCTGTGGCATGTCAGTGGGAAAAGAGCGTCTTAAGTGGCTCAGTGTGTGTTCTTCAAGAATGGATCCGGTGTAGGGGAGGCTTTAGAGTTCAGGCTGTTGAATCTTGAACCATGGAGAATGTGGTGATTCAGGAAGCAGATCAGGACCTTTCTAAGCATCAATGGATATGAGACTGTTAAATGGTATAGTTTATCAGGGAAAATGGTGACATTGGTTGCTTGCTGTCAGTACTGCAGAACTAGCAAAAAAGAGATCAAGATTTTCCTGGAGCTGTTTGAAAATAATCATATGCATCTCACCAGGCGACATCATAATTGCTGTATAACCCTTGGCTGACACTGGCCCTTTCCCATGCCTAGCTTAACCCACCGTAGCTGCATGAAGGGATTGGTGCTTGGAAGCAAGGTTCTGTTGAATATAGAAAGGCTCGTAACTAGTAGTACCTTGTATTCATGACCATTTGGTCTTAAAAGAAGATTTTCTTTGACTTCTCTGTGATGTAGTGTGCTAATAAGACTTGAGCTTTTTTTTAATATTTGAGGTTCGTGCAGTATCTTTTGAAAAATGGAGAGAAATGTTTCTTTGTTAGTTTTTCCTTTGTAGCTATATCACTGAAAACTTATAAAAAGTTATGAGTGGAGCCACACAAGCCTATAGTGGCTATTTGTCCAGTTTTTCTGAAATGCTAAGGTATTTTAATAGAGTGAAAGTAAAGGCCATAATCATACTTTGATGAAGATGTGCATATATTTAGTCAACTTGTTTTTTTTTTTCTTCTTAGGCTGCCAAGGAAATCTGATGTGGAAAGGTGAGTATGATAAAAACCTTAAATCTGTGTTGATATATTTATGAGTGAGTGAGTGAGTTTATGTGAGTGTGAGAGAGAGTGTGGGGGGAGATATGTGTAGGTATGGGTAGTAGGATTGTGGCCTAGAGAGCCTAGGGTGACTTCTCACACCTTTTGTTTAAGACGCCCCTGGAAGTGTAATTTTTGTATCCTTGACAGTTCTTGGTATGTGGCCACCTCTAGACCTTGTCTTCTAGAAACTGAACAGGTCAAGCGCCTCAGGGGTTAGAAAGATGCAGAAGATAGAGAACTAAGTGGAGATAGCTGGTTGGTCATTTCTCATTTTCTGCAGTGATGCTATTAGATATCTTTAGAAAATGGACATTTGCCTACTGCTATTACTGATTTATAGTTAAGAGAATTTTGATTCAGTTGGAGTTTGGGGCTTAAGACATAACTAAATGCTAGTTCGTTTCCACAGTCCAAGGGAACAAGATAAATTAAGGTTTGAAAAGATATCAGGTGATGGAGATTTAAATTGTGGCTAAAGTATAGTCTACCTGACTCTGTCCTCGGCACTACTTACACTCCTTGGTTGATCTTTTTTTAAATACCAAATCACTTGGGTGAATTTTAGCATTGTTAGTGGCTGTGCTCTATCCCCCACTCCCAATGACCCTTTTTGATAGAATTCGACAGAGATCGAAAAGATAGAGGTAAATGAGACCTCTACCTTGAAGTATACCTGTGTTATGGTTTGGCTGGTCCATTTTAAAGGAAGGAAATGAAAATCAGGATGTGTTCTGTCTACTCTCGGGTAGAAAGGGAAACTGGGCCTTGGAGAACCAACTCTTGCTGCCTGTCACCCCAGACAGAGTGGTGTCAAGGAAAAAAATATGTAAAAGTAGTTTACAAAGGGGTATGTCTCCTTTCCAGTAGAGGAGCTCATCTGGCAAATGAAGTTCATAGTATACAAATATGTTTGCTTTGGGAGAGGAGACCTCACTTCCTCTGTAAGCTGTTGCTGAGTTAGAGAGCACTGAGGCTCCCAGCACTGAGGGACTGCCAGATGTGAGTGTACATTTAACATTTCTGCTGTGTCCCAGTCTTCCCTGTGATGCATTCTACTTGTTTTATCTCTAAGGATCCTTCACAGAAACTGGCAAAGAGTCATAATTGTATCAGTGTCTTGGAGTCTTCTCTTTCTACCACCGATAATCATATTGCAGGCTGAATCTTCAGGAAGTTTTTCAGGTTGTTTGTGGGCTATGTATGCTCTTAATAGGAGCTAGACTCTATGGTCTTGAGTCAGGATTATGTTGCAGCAGCAGGTTTCATTTTGGTGCATTGCATTGTGGGGTTACTGTTGCGGAGATGCAGAGGTATGGGTTGGATCTGTAGGTCGTTGGATAGCTGTATTAAGATTAATATGTCAGAGTCCACTTGGAGGGAGGTTGATGTCTTTCTGGGGCCTGTCATCAGTCCTGACCTGTTGAATATTTTTTTGTGTGTCTTAAGGTAAATCATAAAAGGTAGTGTTATCAGTTTTGTAGCCGACATGAAGTTGCAAGGTCTAGGTAACATGCTGATTGACAACATAAAGCTTTTGGTGTAAAGCTTTAAAGTCTTTATGAAGAAAGGATAAAAATACTGTTATTGGGAGAAAAAGCATTGTAGTGGATATAGCATGAAAATAGATATGGACAGACCTCGCTTTTATTTTTAGTGCTTTCTTTAACTTTGCTTGGGTAATTTAATATCCAGGCTTTTCACTGAAATTAGTTTGGTAAGGAGTTGCATAGTTAAGCTCTTTATTCAGTTCTATAAATCATGCTCCTGCCAAATGGGAAATGGACCCTTGCTTTTGTAGAAATAATACAGTTTCAAGCTTTGGTAAGGGATTTTTCACTTCTTTCTCTTACCAAAAAGGTTCAGTTCAGTCGCTCAGTCGTGTCCGACTCTTTGTGACCCCATGAATTGCAGCACGCCAGGCCTCCCTGTCCATCACCAACTCCCAGAGTTCACCGAAACTCATGTGCATCGAGTCAGTGATGCCATCCAGCCATCTCACCCTCTGTCGTCCCCTTCTCCTCCTGCCCCCAATCTCTCCCAGCATCAGGGTCTTTTCCAATGAATCATTTGGACTTTCAGCTTCAGCATCAGTCCTTCCATTGAACACCCAGGACTGGTCTCCTTTAGGATGGACTGGTTGGATCTCCTTGCAGTCCAGGGGACTCACAAGATTCTTCTCTAGCACCACAGTTCAAAAGCATCAATTCTTGGGCACTCAGCTTTCTTCACAGTCCAACTCACATCCATACATGACCCCTGGAAAAACCATAGTCTTGACTAGATGGACCTTTGTTGGCAAAGTAATATCTCTGCTTTTCAATATGCTGTCTAGTTTGGTCGTAACTTTATGCAGAGTACATCATGAGAAACGCTGGGCTGGAAGAAGCACAATCTGGAGTCAAGATTGCCGGGAGAAATATCAATAACCTCAAATATGCAGAAAGTGAAGAGGAACTAAAAAGCCTCTTGATGAAAGTGAAAGAGGAGAGTGAAAAAGTTGGCTTAAAGCTCAACATTCAGAAAACTAAGGTCATGGCATCTGGTCCTATCACTTCATGGGAAATAGATAGGGAAACAGTGGAAATAGTGTCAGGCTTTATTTTGGGGGGCTCCAAAATCACTGCAGATGGTGATTGCAGCCATGAAATTAAAAGACGCTTACTTGTTGGATTTCAAAGCATAATTTCGTTCCCTTTGTGACCCAGTTAACTTTTATATAATAATTTTATATTTGTGAATATAGTATATTTTAGTAAACAACTTTTATTGTAGTATAAAATTAATTATAACATGTGATTCATTGCCTAAGCATTCTATTGGATTTATTATTCTGAGGCAGAAAATGAGGCATATGCAGGTGGTATACAAAATGTGACAATAATTCATATTTAGATAAATATTTTAGGTGGGTTCTTTCATTGTAATGGTTGTAAACAGATTGATTCATATTTTAGCTCAGATGAAATTAATTGTGAAATACTCCTTCAAATATGCTGATTCATTAAGAGTTGTTTTGTTTTGTTTTAAAGGAAAATAGAAATAGTGCAGTTTGCTAGCCGGACACGCCAACTCTTTGTTCGACTATTAGCTTTAGTAAAATGGGCTAATAATGCTGGCAAAGTGGAAAAATGTGCGGTAAGTTAAACTTTTGACTTTATTTTATATAAAATAACTTTTTGAAATGTTAAGTTGTAATAGGCATAGTTTCTAATTTTAACTCTAACTTATATCTGCTGCTATGTTTTCGGAGGCATTACTTAATGTGAGTAATCATTTCTGTATGATAATATATAGTATATATCTGTAGAAACTTATTTTTTGTTTATGGACACCTAATCAGGAAAAAAAGAGTAGACCATATCTGGAGACATTATGTAAAGGGGGAAAATGGTTAGTTTACATTTGTATGATTTCTTAGAGTTTACAAAGTATTCGCTAAATTTTGCCTCTTGATTTCTTGACAACCCTTTGAGAGTGGCAGAGTCTGTATTCGCTTCTTATTTTACAGATAAGGAAATAAGGTTCCTAGAAGTTAAATGGCTTTTTCAGGGCCACAGAACTGACAATAGCATTTATCTGTCCCTTTATTTATTCACTGAGGCTTCCTTGGTGGCTCAGACAGTAAAGAATCCACCTGCAAAGCAGGAGACCCAGGTTCAGTCCCTGGGTTGGGAAGATCCCCTGGAGAAGGGCATGGCTACCTGCTCCAGTATTCTTGCCTGGAGAATTGGACAGGGGAGCCTGGTGGGCTACAGTCTATGAGGTCGCAGAGTCAGACACGACTAAACAGCTAACATACTTGTTTATTCATCTGTTCATTCTCCAGACCTTTATTGCACACAAGGCATAAAGACATGGTGGATTGAGACTCGAATAAGGCATAGTCCCTGCCCTCAAGAAGCTCGTGGTCTTTTGACTATTGGGTCAGTTTTTTGAATTCAAAAGGGTGACCTATAGTAAAGTTTACCAAAAATGCTAAAATATGCCCACCACACACACCCCCCTCAAAAGTTTTAAGCTGTATTCAAACAGGGTTAAGGAGTTCATATTGGAAAGGGTAGAGTAATTATAATAAAGTGAATAAAATCCTAAAATGATGACAGCATGTATTAATCCACATTAATTGAAGTCATTTCTCCAGATCCAGCTCTGCAAGGTCAAGTAGACTTCTAGCCACTGCAGGAAAAGTGGATAGATTCTTAAGTGAACTTGACATTGATGCTCTTTTTTCCCATTCCCATGTCATATGTAATGACATTTAAAAGTTTTATCAGTTTTCATAGGTGCAAGTTCAGAAAAAGCTTACACTGGATAAATTATATTTAGATCATTTTCAAATTCTGAATTTACCAGGTTTCCTAGATAAAATCAGCTACTCAGTGTAGAGGTAATTTATTTTTTGCACTTGTCAAGCTAAGTTGAAATATTTTGATAGTAACTGTATTTGCAGATTTATTAGGGTTTGCATATTCCATAAAGTTTCACTTCAGAAAGAACTCTATAACACAATTGTATTTCTGCCCATGACTTTCTGAAATGTCTCCTCAATTTTAGTGCATTTGATATCTAGTGCATTTGATATCTTCAGTTTCACTAAGTTCCCCTGTCATTAGACAGAAAGCTTATATGAAAATTGCTGAAGTGAAAGGAAAAGAGGTTATGAAGAAGTTGAGAACTTACAATTCTAGAATAATATATTTTTTGAAAGTTAAAAGAAGACTTTATTTCTAGCCACAGATTTTCTTTGTCTCTAGGAGTAAGCTGATATCATCCTTCTGTATAACATTGGTCAAAGAGGGGTGTATCTTGTACAATATATTTAGTTTTTTTAATGGGGGAAAAGTCCTTTTATTTATTCATCTGTCTGTTGATTTGCTTGGTAAATTAAAGTTTGTAGACAGAAAGTCTTTTGTGCACTGTAAAGCATCATTCAAAGAATACTTAAAAAAAAAATAAAGATGAATAAACTGGCTTATTTTAAGCTTATTCATCAGAAAATTTATAATTCGTTTCATTGTTTTTGGAAATTTGGGCACCAAGCCTAATGAATCTATTTTGGCCAAAATGAAGAAGCATGGTATAGTATTTCTGAAAAGTCCCAAGGTTTCTTTTCAATAGTTAGTTAATTTGGGGTTATCTTTTCCTAAAGATATTCAAACTTTCAGTGAAGAATTAGGTATTACTGAAGTATATAAAATGCAAGTGTTCAATTTTTCAAATCCAGTGTTAAATCCCATATTATACCATGGGTCTTTAAATTACCTGTTTGATACTACTGAGCTGTATGTTGATAAAATAATATCAAGCAAAATCTAAAACTCTTGATTTTGATATTGAGCCCTATTGTATTCATCTTTCATTAATTCATAGTATTTTCCTATTAGTTTTTTGAACTGGCTGTCACAGTAAGTCATATTCTGAATAAAGTCTTATATTGAACTTTATACATAATGTTTCAGTATTTTTGTTTTGTGAATGTAGATACCATTGTGCTTTTGTCAAGAATAAAGTCCATAAGTTGGAGAATTAGAGGATTTTTCACATATTGACACTTGGTGTTCTCAATGATTATTTAACTAGACTCATTAGAGGTTCTTAATAGATAATGATCTTTAGCCATGCCAGACATATTAAGGTTCTAGCTGAATGTATAAATACATGGTTTCTAGGACTCTGACTAATGGTAAAACAATCTGGATAATGTTTTAGCTAAGAAAAAGAAAAATCTCTCTCCTTGAGCTTTTTTAAAAGCAATATTGAGGTACAATTCACGTACCACACAGGCTGCGTACAATTCTGAGAATTCCTGATGGTCCAGTTGTTAGGACTCTGCACTCCCACTGCAGGCGGCACAGATTCGATCCCTGGTCAGGGAACTAAAATCCAACAGACTATGTGGTGGCCAAAAGACAATAATAAAAAAGTGTACAATTCAGTGGGTTTTAGTATATTCACAGATACGTGCAACCATCATCACAGTTGGTTTTAGAAAATTTTCAAATTGTTACCCTTTAATTGTCACCCCAAGTACCCCGCCCCCAGCCCTAAGCAGTCTCTGCTGTCTCTATAGATATGCCTCTTCTGAATATTTACATATAAATGGAATCATAATATATGGTCTTTTGTGATTGTCTTCTTTCATTTTAGCATAATGTTTTCAAGGGTCTTCCATGTTGTACCGTCTATCAGTACTTCATTTTTATAGCTGAATTGTATGGATCTACTGCATTTTGTTTATCATTCATCCATCAATGGACTTTGAGATTGTTTCCAGTTTGGGGCTATTATGAAAAGTGTTGCTATAAACGTTCATATACACGTTCCTGTGTGGGCATGTGTTTTCATTTCTCTTGGGTATATACCTAGAAGTGGAATGGTTGGATCATATGGTAACTGTATGTTTAGTAATCATTTGAGGAACTGCCAGACTATTTTCAGAAATGTCTATACCATTTTACATTCCCATCAGCAATGTAAGAGGGTTCCAGTTTCTCCATGCCAGCACCTGTTATTGTCTGACATTTTGGTTCTAGCCATCCTAGTAGGTGTGAAGTGGCACCTCACTGTGTTTTTTGTTTACATTTCTCTGATGACTAGTGATACTGAACATCTTTTCATGTGCTTTTGGCCATTTGTATATTTTCCTTAGAGAAGTGTCTATTTGGTGCTCAGTTAAAAATTTTAAAGGAGTTTGCTGCTGCTGCTGCTAAGTCGCTTCAGTCATGTCCGACTCTATGCAACCCCATAGACGGCAGCCCACCAGGCTCCCCAGTCCCTGGGATTCTCCAGGCAAGAATACTGGAGTGGGTTGCCATTTCCTTCTCCAGTGCATGAAAGTGAAAAGTGAAAGTGAAGTCGCTCAGTCGTGCCCGACTCTTAGCGACCCCATGGACTGCAGCCCACCAGGCTCCTCCGTCTGTGGGATTTTCCAGGCAAGAGTACTGGAGTGGGGTGCCATTGCCTTCTCCATAAAGGAGTTTGTTATTAATCATATCAAAAGCTGGTAAAAAAAGAACATGGTGATCATTAGGGACCTATATGGATTCACTTATTTAATAAGTAACTCAAAACTTAACTTTTTTTTTATTAATTTGATTTCTAAGTCAAAGAAATACAGCTGGGTTAGTTTGAGTCGAGCAAGGCTGTTCAGAGAGTTTCATTAATTACCCACATTTAAGGTGGAGCAGTGTAGGCTGGAAAAACTGTGACACCCCATGAGGGTTGNTTAAATGAATATAATGTAACTTATCATTTCTACTTAAGCTTTTAGCATAAATTCTTTAAAATATCTAATGGTTCCTAAAACCCTTTATGAAACTTATTTTAAATGAATGTTATGCTGGTAGGTTTGTTGTTGTTTTAACATCTAATATGGTAAGGTATAATTTTTAAGAAGATGTGTATAAGAGACAGCTTCAGTATTCTTTGGCTTAAGCATTTTTACAGTGTCCTGAGTGAATGGAGACTTGGGATGACCTAAATCTGATTAAAAACCAGTAACAGAAGTTGAAAGAAGCAGGATTCAAAATGGTTTTAAATATGTTAAAATCAGAGTAGAGTCATGCTTCAGGTTCAGGATGGGAAAGGGGACCTTGTTTGAAGGAGATTGATGCACAGAAGATCAAGACCTTTTAGTTAACTTCAAGGTTGCTGTGTGGTAACAGTGTCGTGGCCCCTGATGTTAGAAGTTACTGTTGGTGGTATTCGTAGGACTCCCATTTTACTAGTCATGGAAGGTAGCATTTCTACAGGGCTGTGCTGGTCTTAACTGAAGAGTTAGAAAAAGGTTTTTGGTTCCTGATCAGCTTCTCTGATTATTGACTATCTTTGAGCAAGTCAGCCTCAAGTTTTTCATCTCTAAGGTCATGGTAGTTAACTGTTTTTGTCTATTTCTTAGAGTTGTAAAAATCAGATAAGAAGTGTGGGAATGCTGAGAAAATGTAGGGCATTGTGTGAGCCTGATGTGTTACTAATTCTGGATACCATATTTTAAGTTGATCACTGATAAACTGGACCATTTCCAAGCAGTGGCCTAGGGATGGTAAGTCAGGAATTTGGAGATGTGAAGACTAATTGATATGGTTTGCAATGTTCAGCTTGAAGATAGAGTGCGTCTTCCCCTATTTGAAAGACATGAGAGACTTTTAAGTATTGTTCCAAAAGGAATTAGTTTTCAGCTTCTGGATGAACTCTGTTAGTTTAGGCACACTTGTGAAATGCATTCAGTAGAGGACTGATGGAAAGATTTTCTATATCGGGCATGAAGTTGACCTAGATCTCATAATGGGCAGTGTTTACTGAGTGTTTTATATGTTCTAGGCACTGTTCTAAAGGTTTCATATGCATAAACTCTTAATCCTCAGAACTATCTTATGAGAGGGAGAAGACCATCTCCATTTTATATTGAAAAAACGGAGGCACAGAGGGAAAGTAACTTGTCCAAGGTTACAGGGCTAATAAATTGCAGAATTAAAATTGAGACCAAGGCAGTCTGGGTCCAGGAGTCCATGCATTTATATCTACTTTATTACCAGTCAACTCTATAAATCTGTAAGAGAAAAAGCATTTCATTCTATTTATTTTTCCTGACTTGTCATATGTATGTGTAATGTTAAGGATGGAGAAATGAATTGGGAAACCTTTTTATTTAAATTGATAGAAAATTACTGATTTTTAAAACTATTTCTTCTTTCCTCAAATTAGTGGAAAATTTTTTGATGAAATATTTTGACATATGGAAAAGCTATATTTCTTAAGGTTTACTTTGGAATCAATAAATGATATATAAAGTGAAAGGTGGCTAGTTTTCAAGGAAGCTTAATGCGATTACCTTTTGCTTTAAAGATGATCTCAAGCTTCTTAGACCAGCAAGCCATCCTGTTTGTGGACACTGCGGATCGCCTGGCCTCGTTAGCTAGAGATGCTCTGGTCCATGCACGCCTGCCTAGTTTCGCCATCCCATATGCTATTGATGTACTGACTACTGGGTCTTATCCACGGCTGCCAACCTGCATCAGGGTAAGTGTGTTCCCACCCCCTCCCCCAAATTGAAGGCTTTAGGATTAGATTCGAGAATATTAATAAGTAGCCCAGTCCCCCCCCAAAAAAAAAACTGTTCTCTGTTTTAAATAAATATTTCATGTAGTTTGTTTTTTCTCTCATTAAAATTTGGGGGAGAGGAGGTGTTGAAATAAATTGGAGCCAGAACATGAGTAGCTATCAAAATGAGTTATGTATTCATTTAGGTGAGGGTGAACAGAATTACGAAGGTGACATCTATATCAGATGTGAAAATATGGCACACTGTTGCTTTATGGAAGTGTCTTTTATGAAATTTGTTGCAGTTGTTTATTCACTTGGTGCTATTGTATTTTATACTTCTAGGAAGTGGTAGAAATCATCTAGTGACATTAAGTTGGTTTCATAAATAGAGCATGAAGAAGATTGTGTTGCATTATTACCTTAGCTAGGCGACTGGTAGAATCATTGACACTCTAATACATGATGGTAATGGTCACTATTATTGGATGTAGACTGCAGAAATGAGTGTTGAGATTCTCTCAGGTAAAGTAAGAAAGTACTGTCTTAGGGCAGGCGCAGGTAAAAATTATGTCTCTTTGTACATTATTTCTAAATCACTTGAACACTTTTGTAGGATAAAATTATTCCTCCAGACCCAATTACAAAAATTGAGAAACAAGCTACACTTCACCAGCTGAACCAGATTCTTAGACATCGGCTTGTAACCACGGATCTTCCTCCTCAGTTAGCAAATCTTACAGTTGGTATGTGCTTGGAATATATTTTTAAAGAATTGACTTGTTAGAATATTTTTAAAATTAGCTTTTGGGAGTTTTATCTTTTAAAATATCATTATGAAGTCTTTACCTACAATCTTGGTATTTAAAACTGTAATTTGTGCCATGTCGTTTCACTGTATCTGGAAATACAGTGCTGGTATTTGAAGCTGAGAAGAGGGCAAGATCACCTGGGGCTGGAGGAGAGCCTGGGTCCTAGAGTTGAGCCTCAGTATTGTTCCTTGATGTTTAGAAGAGTTGCCTTTGATTTCTTGATGACCTGGAAGCTGGCTACTGTTGATGCAGGAAATACTGAATTGTTTGAACACTTATGAAAGAATCTTCAGTCTATTTAAGATTTCTTGTGAGCAAGACGGAAAAGTTCTAGATTAGCACGAGGAGGCTGCTTATTTTCTAGCAAAGTAGACTTCTTCTTCTTCTTCTAAAAGCAAATGGCCGAGTGAAGTTTCGAGTTGAAGGAGAATTTGAAGCCACCTTGACTGTGATGGGAGATGACCCTGATGTTCCATGGCGTCTTCTCAAGCTAGAAATTCTAGTTGAGGATAAGGAAACAGGAGGTAAATCATAAATACTGATTTAAATCATAAGTATTGATTTAAATGTTGGATGTTTTTATGTTATTGATACATTCTTGCAGAATAATACATATGTTTAACAATTTATCCTGTAATTTGAAACAGATTTTATGATACTCATAACTCCCTACTAACCACAAAGGTTTCAGTGTTTCTATTGTATAATCAGTAATATTCATACATAGATAATTTCAGTTTTGTTTTTTTTTAACTTATTGTTAGTATACTTTTCTTTAGTTGGTCTGTGATACAGTCTGGACACTTTTCTGAATAACCACCTTCTTTTTTCCCGCCAATGGAAGATGGGCGAGCCTTGGTTCATAGTATGCAGATCAACTTTATCCATCAACTGGTACAATCTAGGCTCTTTGCTGATGAGAAACCTCTTCAGGACATGTACAACTGCCTGCGTATCCTTCAGAAATTTGAGCCCTGTATTTGTGAAGAATTTGTATCCCTCCACTGCCAACCCACTTCCTTGGTGGCTCAGTGGTAAAGAACTCACCTGCCAGTGTGGGAGAAGTGGGTTCGATCCGTGGGTCAGAAGGATCCCCTGGAAGAGGAAATGACAACCCACTCCAGTATTCTTGCCTGGGAAATCCAATGGACAGAGGAGACTGGTGTGCTGCAGTCTATGGGGTCACAAGAGAGTCGGACACAACTAAGTGACTAAACAACAACACCCCTCAGCACACACGTTTCCATTTGCCTCTAATCCTGAACTGGAGCAGCTTAAACTCTCTCCCTTACCCTGGAAATGGGGCTTGGGAACTGGCCAGTGTAAAGAATAATGGTAGATCCTTTTTTTTTTTTTAAACCAAGCTTTTCATTTTACTCTTGACTTTGCAGGTAAAAATCTTGAATAATGAGGTAGGAATAGTACTCTTTGGAGAGAAAAAAATAGTACTATTTGGTCTACCCATATTCTCTAAACTATGATGAATTAAGGGGTAACCTGGACCTTATGTTTTGTTTATATTGGTTCAAAATTAAATGTAAAACCTTTTCCTAAAATTATGTCCCAAATTGCACCTCCTTTTATATACATTACTGGAGAAATATAATGGTCAACTTTTTGGGAATAGAGCATTTGTTATATGAAGTTTGCTTATACTTCTTTGGCTGTTGTAGTAATAAATTAGATTTGCTTAACGAGATCCATCAGATTCTTTCTGCTTATCACTTCAGTTGGAAGTGCTACATTCTCAAACTCTAATGTTAATCCGAGAGCGGTGGGGAGACCTTGTACAGGTGGAAAGGTATCATGCAGGAAAGTGCCTCTCCCTCTCAGTTTGGAAGTAAGTAAAGCTGATTCAGGGGTCATGCAATGACTGTAAATAATCTTTGTTTCTCCTTTTCTCTCATGCATCTGATTTTCTGTATATCTAGCAACCTAAATTTGTATGGTAAGGTCTCATGGTATCATAAACCACATAGGACATCCATAGTTAGCACCTTTCTTAGAACATGGCATGTTTTAAATATGTAGATATTTGTCTGTTTGTACTAAAACTTACTTAAAAGATTAGATTACTCTGGCTTCAAACCAGATTGCTAACAGACCAGTAGGTTAAATTACTGGGTATCGTTTTTTTAAAATCCTTGCCAGTTGCAATGTTATATTTTGAATTGTCCTTTTTACAAACTTTTGGGGAAGGTCAGTTATTAGACTTATAATCTTCTATTCTGTATTTGAACTTTGCTTGGTTTTCATTTTCTGTAAAGGAATCAGAGGTGAATAGGCACCACTTAGAGACAGTTTGTTTTGTTTGGTTATTTTTTTAATGTGTATATGTGTTTTTAATTCTATGTGTATTTTTTTTAATGTAGTAGATCATATTGTGTTGGATTACAGAATAGCTGTCTTCCCAATATTAATATTCCCTCAACAAAGAGTGAGGGCCTGCCATGTTCTAGACTTTGGATAAGGTGCACAGTAGACTCTCTTTTATTCCAGAAGTTAACAAATTGTTGGAAAAAATTCTTAATATTCTTTTTCTCTTTAGTCAGCAGGTTCTTGGGAGAAAAACAGGGACAGCATCTGTTCACAAAGTTACAATTAAAATTGATGAGAATGATGCCTCGAAGCCTTTACAGATTTTTCATGATCCTCCTTTGCCAGCTTCTGATTCCAAATTAGTAGAAAGAGCCATGAAGGTAAAAGAACTCAATATATTTTAATATTGGCTTGATTAAATGAATATAATGTAACTTATCATTTCTACTTAAGCTTTTAGCATAAATTCTTTAAAATATCTAATGGTTCCTAAAACCCTTTATGAAACTTATTTTAAATGAATGTTATGCTGGTAGGTTTGTTGTTGTTTTAACATCTAATATGGTAAGGTATAATTTTTAAGATATTCTTTCAAATTTTGTAATTTAGATCAGATCACCATTTTAATTTTTGTTAAGATCTGCCATTTAATCACTATGATAACTATGATTAACAGTGTCTTGATCTATACTTGCTAGATGTTAACTATAGCCTTTAAGCTATCAGTACCATTGTTTTTNACTTGCTATTATCAGGAATTACAAGACATAAAGTGATTAAGTAGCAGATGGCATTCATTCGATGAGTGGTAAAGCCAGTTAACTGAATTATAATGATGAAAGAGAGAGCTTTGTATCTAAGGCCAATATCTTTAGAGTGAAAAAGGATCAGGTAACTGTCAAGAGTAATACACAGCTAAGGAAGTTTCTAGAACAATAAAATATACCAAAAATTATCCTGTAACAACACCCATTGATTAGAGAAAAGACCCAGTCTCCTGACCATTGACAACACAGCCTCCTTCATTGCTGTCTGTAATGTATAACTAAAAAACTTGACTTACAAAAACCCAATGCTTCAGAGGGATACCTTTTGTTGTTGTTATTGTTACAACAATGTACCTCCACTAACAGAGAGCAAAGGAAATAGAGCTATTGCTGAAACAAGAGAATTCATAGAAATATCAACAACGATTTCCCTATGGACACACTAGCAGAAAATTGCAAGATATCATTTCAGTAAGGGATAAAAGTAATTCCAGGAGGTAAGGAGAAGTCAAACAACCTCCCAATTCATTTATCAAAATGCCTACAGCTCCCTTTTCAAGTCAGGTGAAACAACAATAAATATTTGCAAAGTAAATTAATCTGTACTGAAAGCAATTTAATAAATAAAAGGTCAAAAGAACAAAGTACAGAGCTTTTAGCTCTTGCCAATTCTGTAAGTGAGATGTGACTACAAAGTAGAAATAAATAGCATAAAGAAAATAAAAATACAAAGAGCTGTTGAAGAAAAGCTGGTCCAACTCATTTTATATTCATTCCTTGAATTCAATTTGAATCATAAAATGGTCACATAATGTAAATTGTAGTAGGTAATCAGTAACCAAAACATAGACCTAAAATTTTCATTTTGATTACTGGTAGAAAAAAAATAAAAAATACTCAGTACAAGAAGAGGTGGATGTTTATTTTCCTAAATTGTGATGGGGAGTTGGAGGAATTTTCAGTTGGACAAAGAATTCTTCTAGAAGCAAGCGCAGATAATTCCTTTGTTTCTGTGTCTCATGTGTCCCCAAATTGAGTAAACACAGATTTCCTAAAAGTTCATGGAAACATCTAACAAAAATATTTATTCTGAAGCAGTGCTTGCATATTTTCAGTTTATTTTCATTAAAAATCAAGGGTCTTCATAATATAAACTGAAGTTTGAGATCAACCACATTAACAATAACTGAAAAAAATTACAATTGAATTTTTACCTTCTGAGTAATTTCTTGTGTGGCAGGCCATATTCTACACTTAAAAGTTTAAGAAACTATGAAACAAAATTTTAGAGCCCTATGGATGGCTGAAAGCAAACACAGCTCCAGAGTACTGGATAATATTTTGTATTGGACATCCTCATTCATGCCAGGCATGCATCTCAAGCCTACCCATCCATCATGTGTTAAACTGAATCTGTTTATTTTGCACACTTTGTATTCTTAAAAAGCAAACAAAAAACAACAACAAAAACAAAAAAAAACAAAATTGACTTCAGTGTTACTAAAAGCTTAAAGGAATTTTTAATTCTCTTCTTTACACCCATCAAATCACAAACATGTGTGTTTCTGTTTCTAAAATGTGCTTGCCCCTTATTTATTCATATTGAAGACTATTGTATTAATCTAAGTCATCCCACTGCTCATCTGAGCCATCACAGCAATTCCCTAGGTACTCCTGCTTCTGCTACACAAAAATCAATTTTCTCCTCTTGGAGCAAGTACATAAAAACAAATCTGCTGTCTTGCATTTCAAACAAACAAACAAACAAGCAAAAAAATGAATCTGCCAGCATCAAAGTGTGAGAACTTGCCATGGTTTCTATTACAAAGGTGAAGTCTTTAGGCATAACTTTTAAGACAGTCTATGATTTGGTCCTATACTTCCTCTTCTTAACCCCATTTACCACTCCATGCCCAATTAACAAAATTTCTTGTGTTTCCATGCACATAACTTACTGTTTCTGTCTCCTTGACTTCACTTATTTATTATGGGTGTCTGTGCACTGTGTGTTTAGTGCTTGTCATGTCTAAAGTAATAATACTAATAATGGTAATAATAATAGTAATCACTTTTATAGACTTTTTTCCTCTAAAACAAGACTTGTTGTAAAAAACATGCATATATAAAGGCATTTAAATCTAACAAAAAGTCTATCAGAGATATACTATTATATCTCATTTTATACATAAAGGAACTTAGGCAAATTTATTCTATTTAACCTATCTAGTCATTTAGGAGTGGAATATATATCTAGGAAGCCTGGTTACAGATTTTATGTTGTTTAATTTTTTGCAATTGGTTATTTCTACTCATTGTTTTAAAATAAATGTAGGACCTCAATCCTCTAAAATACATTCAATTATCCATGAGATAAAATTAGGTACATGTGCTCTCTACTGTAGCCCTTATATATTGAATTCTCTTTTCCCTGAAATTGAAACAAGTCATTAGACTTGCTCTATCAAAAAAAAAAAAANATAAATGTAGGACCTCAATCCTCTAAAATACATTCAATTATCCATGAGATAAAATTAGGTACATGTGCTCTCTACTGTAGCCCTTATATATTGAATTCTCTTTTCCCTGAAATTGAAACAAGTCATTAGACTTGCTCTATCAAAAAAAAAAAAAGAAAAAAAAGGAAAAGGAAAAGGAAAGGAATTAACCTCCAATTAAAATAAATAAATTTATATTTAAAAAATAAAAGGATATAAAATCTGTTCAATCTATAAGCTTCTAAGCATATAATGTAGTTTATAAATGCTTGTCGAACCTAACATTCTTATTGTTTATATAAAACACATTTGCATATAAATCTGGAATATATATTTTTTCTGAGTTTCTTCTTTAGTAGTTCTATTCAATTGGGTCAAAAAATTTTAATTGTTATTATGCATGGAAACTATCTAACTTATAGCAATCAGTTCTATTTGACATGATTTATAAAGTGTTTTGGGCTTCCCAGGTGTCTCAGTGGAAAAGAATACACCTATCTGTGCAAGAGACTTAGGTTTGATTCATGGTTTGGGAAGATCTCTTGGAGAAGGAATTGGCAACCCACTGTAGTATTCTTGCCTGAATAATCCAATGGACAGAGGAGCCTGGTGGCTACAGTCCATGGAGTGGCAGAGGCAGACACGACTGAGTGCTTATATATGTATATATGAACACTTCTTTTTTGGAGCACCCTTATTTGTGGAGCAGTAGATTAGAGAAGGCAATGGCACCCCACTCCAGTACTCCTGCCTGGAAAATCCCATGGACGGAGGAGCCTGGTGGGCTGCAGTCCATGGGGTCACTAAGAGTCAGACACGACTGAGCGACTTCACTTTCACTTTTCACTTTCATGCATTGGAGAAGAAAATGGCAACACACTCCANTTAATCTGAATATAGAATATTGTAAAAGAAATTCCTGTTTGTGCCTTTTTGTCCTGTTTTTTGGTTTGTTTGTTTTAGGTGAGAGTTAAGCTGGACCTGCATGTTAAAGATTTGTATGCAAATACATTGGATATACTTGAAAGCAGTTTAAATATGTTTCCTGCAATCTTTTTTGCTTTAGTAATTTGTATAGACAGCACCAATGGCAATACCTCCCATTTTACTTGTTGCAGATTACATAGCGGGAGGTTTTGGTTTTTTCCTTTGGTTCAGAAAGGAATACAGATAATGCATATTATTGAGCACTTTGCTTTTCAAAGCACCCTTACAAGCTTGTCATTGCTTCTTCCTGAGAACCCATGGTGTGGACAGGAAGATGTCTTTGCCCTTCTTTAATGAAGTAGCATAGAGAAGTCACCCCTGGTGAATGGCTGAGCCTACATTACCACTCTCCTCACTGCCTGCCGCCTTCTGCACTATAGTTTTAGAGGAATGTGGTAACCAGGAGAGCCTATTCCTTTTGCAGGTCATCACTCTGATTAGCACACGGTGGGTGTGCTTTCAGTACTTTGCTTCCCTACTGGATTTTGTTATGTTAACTTGTGAGATTAAGGTGAAAGTTAATTGGGCCTGGTGGAAATACTTTGAAACTCTAATGAGTATTGGGAATTTGTGTTTAGTAGTTTGCCTCTGTTCTTATTTTATCTGTGACTTGAAAATGAGGTACATAAATAACTTGAAAAAACTTTGTCCTATATAATAAATGATGCTTAATAGCTTTCAAATGTTTTTTAAATATATGGGCTCTAATTGCCAGAAAAATCTCTCTTTATGAAGAATGGCATTAAAAATATTTAGGTTGTGAATGAAATATACTTTATTTACCAAACAACTTTTTTCCCCCACTATATCAAAAAGGGACTTCCCTGATGGCTCAGATGGTAAAGAATCCGCCTGCAATGCAGGAGACCTGGGTTCAATCCCTGGGTTGGGAAGATTCCCTGGAGGAGGGCATGGCAACCTACTCCAGTATTCTTGCCTGGAGAATCCCCTGGAGAATGGACAGACAGCTTGGTGGGTTACAGTCCATGGGGTTGCAAAGACACGACTGAGCAATCAAGCACACATATCAAAAAGAAAATCCTTAAAATTAGCTTATTTGTAATTACTGACTGAAAGCAAAGCTAGAACACACCTCATTGATAAGGTTAAATTTTCGTTAGCAATTTTAACCTTTTTTAAGGAATCTTGGAGGGTTTTGTTGTTGTTTTTTTTTTTGGCTGTAGTATTTGGGATGGTTATGTTTGTTTCAGGTCACCTTGTAGGTTACATTCTTCCTTTGAGTTATTAATTGACATAATAGTACTAATCTAGGTTAGCAAAGTTATGTCTTTTCTCTAACATTCAGATCATTTCAGTAGTCGGTTTGTTTCTACTTGCTGAGAAATATATATATATATATATTTTGGGGGGGGAATATTCAGATAGAAATATAATTAATTTTTAACTTTTCAGCTTCCATAGAGACTGCACTTCCAGCTCTTGTTGTTCCCATCTTGGAGCCCTGTGGTAATTCAGAGTGTCTACACATTTTTGTCGATTTGCATTCTGGAATGTTCCAGTTGATGCTTTATGGACTTGGTAAGTTACTAAATGATAGACTCACTCAGTATAAAGAAAAATATTTTTAACAAAGGCAGAATAAAAATTTTTGCCATTAGGTATTGGGAAGGGTGGTATAAACAGTATATAGAAAGTAGATATGGAAGAAATAACTGATTAGTGTCTGTTCCTTGGGGCCCAT
Source organism: Neotragus pygmaeus (assembly GCA_006410875.1). Lineage (NCBI taxonomy): Eukaryota > Metazoa > Chordata > Mammalia > Artiodactyla > Bovidae > Neotragus > Neotragus pygmaeus. The sequence goes on from SJYV01014953.1 coordinate 78,084, forward strand.
TTTAACTCTCTTGTACAAGAAGTTAAACTTCCCAATAAGAAGTCCATTCATGTTGTTTCTCTTATGTAAAAGTAATAATGTTGATGGCTGATCTTTTCTTAGATTAACTGTTTTACCACTAATAGTTGGGTGTCATGGAGAAAACTACAATCTAATGTCATTTGTGACTGAAGAACAAATTTCTGATAGTATAAATATCTCAAGATGACTTGAATACAGAATCCTGGAGGAAAGAATTTTTTTTTTCTGGCTTAAACACAGTAGAAATTGAAGTTTGATTTCTGGCATGCTCTGTTACCAAGTTGGTGTTCTTAAATGATGAAACACTGGAAACTTAGTGTTTTTGTGTTGCTAATGATATAGTATTCTTGAATATGTTGGCACATTTCCCATTTGAAATTAGTTTTAAGCCAGATTTATGAAAATAAAAATCCTTTCTGGTATATTACGTGGCTATAAAGATAGATTTTTCTGTGAACTGCTCATAGGAAAAACTGGCCTCACTACTTTGAATTACATCACATTTATGATGGCTAAGTGACATGTTAGGAAATTGTTCTTCAAAACTTTAATGGTTTTCTTGATAATTAAAATAGTACATACTCATATAAGTAGAAAAACTAAATGTGTAAAAATGAGAGAAGCAGTAAACAGTTGCCTGTTGGTAATCATTGTTTTTAAGGGTTGTATGCTTGTCTTAGCTCAGGCTGCCATAACAGAGAACCACAGAATGGGTGACTTAAACAACAGAAATTTATTTTCTCACAGTTTTGGAGATTGGAAGTATGAGATAAGGTTGCCAGCATGGTCAAGTTATGGTAAGAGCTCTCTTCCTGGCTTATAGTTGTCAGCCTTCTTGCTGTGTCCTCACATGGCAGGAAGAGAGAGAGAGAGAGCAAGCTCTCTGGTGTCTGTATAAGGGCACTAATCTTATATGAGGGCCCCACCCTCATGACCTTATCCAAACCTAATTATCTCCCAAAGGCTCCACCTCTAAACACTATCACATTAAGAGCTAGGGCTTCAGCATATGAATTGGGGAGGATGCAATTCAGTCCATGGACTTCCCAGGTGGCTCAGTGGTAAAGAATCCACCTCCCAATGCAGGAGATGCAGATTCAATCCCTGAGTCGGGAAGATCCCCTGGAGAAGGAAATGGCAATCAACTCTAGCATTCTTGCCTGGGAAATCTCATGGACAGAAGAGCCTGGCAGGCTGCAGTCCATGGGGTCACAGAGTCAGACACGACTGACTGAGCACGCACACAATTCAGCCCATAGCAGTGCTCTTCTAATTTTTTCTCTACTTTTTTTTTAGTTGAAATCATTTTATATTTTGCTTTTTGTTCAACATTCTTTTTCTGAATATATGTATTTTATTGAAGTATAGTTGACTTAGTGTTTCAGGTGCACAGCAAGGTGATTTAGTTATACATTTACATATGTATTATTTTTGAAATTATTTTCCATTATAGGTTGTTATGAGATATTGACTGTAGTTCCCTGTGTATACAGTAAACTTTTGTTGCTTGTTGCATATCTATTTTATTAAATTAGAAATCTAGCATTCAACATTCTACTATTAGCATTTTCTCATGTCATTAAAAATTCTAAGTGACATTTAGCAAGCTAATCGTCAGCCAACAGCTCTTGCTTATTTAGCAAGCTAATCTTCAACCAACAGCTCTTGCTTATGCCAGAGATCATTTGTGTTTAATAATTTTTTGTAATTTTTAAAATTCTAAGTCTAGTGATACTATGAGTTTTAAATACATACACATTTATAATATTAACTAACTAGACTAAGAGTTTGGGTAATTAAAATATGGGCAAATAATTTAATGTATTTGTTACTCATTCTTCCTGCTAATGTACACTTGCTATTAATTATCTTAACTATAACTCTCCCTAAATATTAAAGAAGGAAAACAAATTAGATTAATTTATGCCTCATGATGCATTATCGTTTAGCTTTTCTCTAACTTAAAATAACACTACTTTCTGCCTGAAACAGTAACTTTCATTTAAATTTTGGGTTACCTGGATATCTTGTATCTCATGTAAGCCATTAATTAATGAAGTGCTTTATGCTATAGACCAAGCCACACTGGATGACATGGAGAAGTCTGTGAATGATGATATGAAACGGATCATTCCTTGGATTCAACAACTTAAGTAAGGCTATTTATTTAGCTCAGAACTAAAAATGGAAACTTACTTTGGCAAGATATATTTTCTTCCCCATCATTACTCTTGATCAGCCACTATCCTTAATATTTATGATGTGAAACTTGAGCCCTTTTTGGTACTTAGAATCTAAATTTTCTTGAATTAGGTCTGAGATGGCAGTGCTTCATATCAAATTCCTCTCTAAAGCAAATATAGGTATGAAGGGCATGACATTCAACTTTGATTCCTTGTCATGTTATCTCCTGTATAAGCACTCTACAAATCATTTACACAATGAATTTTATCGTATCTACTGTTCTGTGCAGTAGATTCTTCCTAGGATAATCTTGATAGTATGAATCGACCAGCTGATACTTTCAGAGTAGTCGTTTGCTTCATTCAGTTTGTCTCAGAATTCTTTGAATGCTTCAGACTGTTACACTAAATAAAATTGAAAATGATGCTAGAGATAATTGAGGTTTCATTACCACCCTGGTACACAAAGGTATCATTATGGCAACTCTAATAGACTCTTTAAATCAGTAAAACAGAATTCCAAGGAATAAAAATAAATATCAGAGATTAAAACAAACTGGCAAATGGTGTGGTGGGGGTGGGGCAAACTGTTCAGTGGGATTTTAACACTTAAGTCTTAATAATTCACATCTTGCATAATTAGAGGTTGTTGGGCAGTTCCAGCTAGTAGAAATATAGCCCCAAACCAAAGACATCAAGTCCCAAAAGCTTTAAACTTATCAAATCTATATCTGTACTTAAACTCACATTATTTATAGGAAAAGTCTGTCACTTATAATGCTTCTCAGATGATCTTTGATCAGTTTATCACTAATCTATCACGGGACATTAATTTTTTGAAATAACTTTATTGAAATAAAATTTGCATAGCATAAACTTCAATTGTTTTAAGTGTACCATTGAGCGTCTTGTCATAAATTTACTGAGTTTTGTAACAGCCATAACCACAATCCAGTCTTAGAACACTTAACATTTCTATTGCCTCAAAAAGATGCTCATTTACGGTTAATCCCCATTCCCAGCCTCACCCCAGGCAACTATGAATCCGCTTTCTGTTTTTGTAGATTTTCCCTTTCTGAACATTTCATAAAAATTAAAGTATGTGGTCTTCTGTGACTGGCTTCTTTCATTTAGCATAATGTTTCCAGATTCAACCATGTTGAAGCATGTATCAATTCTTCATTCCTTTTTATGCTTAACTAACATTCCATGGTATGACTAGGCCACCTTTTATTTATTCATTCATCGTTTGATGGACATTTGAATTGCTTCCACTTTTTGACTGTTATGAATAATGCAGCTGTGAGTATTCATGTGCAAATATATGTGTGCACTTTGCATTCCACTAGGAGTGGAATTATCTAAGAAGCTACCATACTAGTTTCCAAAGTAACTGTACCATTTTACAGTCACATCAAACAGTGTGTGAGGGTTTCCATTTCTCTACATCCTTGTCAGCCTTTGTTACTATCTTTGACCCTAGCCACCCTAGTGAGTAGGATGAGGTATGACTGTGATTTTAATTTATATTTTCTAGCAACTATTAGTATTGGGGATCTGTTCATGTGATTAAATTTTTAAATAATATTCACTGAAAACAAATTCTAGGAAAAAAATAAATGAAAAAACATGTTCAAAATATAAGCCCCAATTTTTTATTAGAGTCAACAGTCATAAAATTGCATTGCAATAAATAAGGTCAGAACAAAAAATAATAAATTCAAAATCTATACGTTTTTCATTCAAAGTACACATGTATAGACAAGTTACTCATCACTTAAACTTTTTGTTCCACAAAGTCATAACAAAAAAGTTGAGTGAAATAGCAATTCCATATGTGCTCTGAAAGAATATCTTGCATTTATTATTCATGTTTATACTTTATATATATTATATTTGTAATATATTTAGAATTTTTAATGTGGCAAAAGAGCTTCTGGTTTGTTGTAACTAATCTAAGTTGAATTGGTGATGATAATTACAGGAGATAACGTTTATCTTAAATGTTTCTGTGTTTTTTTAAAATAACATACATANATCAGGTCATATTATATTTGTAATATATTTAGAATTTTTAATGTGGCAAAAGAGCTTCTGGTTTGTTGTAACTAATCTAAGTTGAATTGGTGATGATAATTACAGGAGATAACGTTTATCTTAAATGTTTCTGTGTTTTTTTAAAATAACATACATAGTAGAGATACCAGTCTCACAAAATATGTTGATAAGACTGGAAGTAGAGATTTGAAAGCAATTTTGGCAAGTTCAGGGTATTTGTTTTAAACTGTCTTCCAAAATGAAGTATGTTTTGGTATATTTAAAAAATTTATTGTCATTCCTTTATTAATAGTTATAGCAATTGATCCTGTGAAGCTATAGTTAAATTTGTTTTTCAGTATAAAAAGCAGTTTTCAGATTTTATACATTTTTGGGGTAATAGTTTTCAAACTGCTCTTAAAATATTACACATTAACTATGGTTTTACTGCACATAGCTAGCACACACTTTGTATCACACGTAGCTCATCACTCAAATGCAACAGCACCCAAACTGGTCTGTATCCTGTTATGTAAGACAAGCCAACTGATCATGAGCTTGGATGTTGTGGCATTGTTATATTGCTATGAAAAGCTTCTTAATGTGTATTCCTACTTTTTTAGTTGTCTCATGGTGGATCAGTGAGTTTGTGTACCTATCATTTTACCTTTTTCCCATGTTAATATGATATTGGTCTCTAGGATAGATAACCAGATAAAAGGAATGAGAGGGGTACTACAGTAAAAGCAACAAAGTGAAATCTGGTGGCTTAACTGAGAGAGGAAGGTAATAAACACTTATTGGCACCTGCTAGACATACCCATCACTTTTATATGAGCAGGATAAAAACTGGAACTGGAGATCTCCAGTAATAACCAGGAAAATGAGATACTTTTATATTTATTTATTGTTCTATTTTGGTTTATAAACACTTCAGGCATTTTATAAAAGATGTTGAGATTAGTTTGTGTTGTCTTATAAACCACAGGAGATCTTTCGTCTCCTATAATAAACTGATACTTTCTCAGCCTTAATACTAGTGGATTCTACCTTGTAACTAAGTAAGGTCATTCACACTGCAGTTTAAACTCTTTAAACTAAAATTAATGGTCCAGTACAAGATTAGAGAAATGATTCATCATTATGGTCATATGTCCTTTTAGTAATTCAGTTAAGTTTCATATATTAATTGGTTTCTTAGTGGGTTTTAATAATCTATTTGTAAAACAGTAGCACACAGTTAATCAGAAGTCTGATTTTGTGATGTGGATGATCTCTTTTAAACTAAGGTTTTGGCTTGGACAACAGCGTTGCAAACAATCTATAAAACACCTGCCTACAATAACCAGTGAAACATTGCAGCTGTCCAATTATTCAACTCATCCCATAGGAAACCTTTCTAAGAATAAGCTGTTTGTCAGACTTACCCGTCTTCCACAATACTACATTGTAAGTATGCAAAGGGGTGATTTTGGTGATTGAGTTCAATAATTCTATTTGTAACTTGAATCATTTATTGTTTAATTTGCAAATGTATTTTTTATTGGCTATTTGAATAATGATTCTGAAGCCAAGAGAGGGGAGAGTTGGTAGGGATGGGGTAGAGAGAAAATCTTATCTGTAGGAAATAATACAATGATTAAGCAGGTTTGGGGAATATAAGGTATGCCCCGTCCCGCAACACAGGATCTGTTCTATAGTGAGGCCTAGTTTCTGCTTGGAATTAGGCATTTCTTCTATGTAAGAAAAAATTTGAAAGCAACTGTTGTGAAGATTTGGAGATGTTTTGGTGTCAGATAAACTTGTTTGGTTTTAATCAAATGTTAGCTTGCATAATGCTGCTTTTTAAACATGATGGACTAAATTAGCTTTATTTTCTCATCCTTAATTGAAGGTATATGTATCCATTTTGTTGATTGCATGTACTTTTCAGTACACAGTAAAATCATTCTTTTTTCACCTTTCTAGATTTTTCTAGTAGTTTCTTTCAGATTACTGAACTAGTTAAAATTTGCAAGAACTTGAAATATGTACTCATATATTTCATAAATGTATTTCCTGCATGTAGAAGTTTTTGTGTACACCAAGTAGTTACTTTTGGCTAAGATTCTAAGGTGTTTGAAAAACTTAATTCAATGGGAGTGAATTTTTTTGAAGCTTTTAAGCTGTACTTTTAAAAAGATACTGTCATCAAAAGGTACTCTGTGTAGCCTGATATATCTTAAGTTAGGGTTACTTATGTTGACAAATAAGTCTGTCATTGATATGAATTCACTGTTTTCTGAATTTTAAAACACCAGCTGTGGAACTGGATTTGGCCTGTGACAGGATCATTGTTTCAGTTCTCCATGTGCTGCCTGATCTGCATGTATTTTCTGACTTTATTTAGTATCAACAAAATGCCAGGCTTTCAGTTTCAATAACTAGTGGTTTATTATAAAGCAATAATTTGTTTCACATGGTTTAGACCAAACTAAATGTATATCACGCTTCATCCTTCTCACTTAGGAGTACATAATAGTGGTGAAAACCACCATAGCCTTTAAGAAGAATAGAGGAAAGTCTTATTGCCCTTAAATGTCTTTGCTATTTTACTTTTGCTGGCTTTATTAAGATATAGTTTACACACAGTAAAAATTCAGACTTTTAAGTGTCTGGAGTTTAATAAATGCATACAGTTTTGTAACTGCCATCTCAGTAAGACACAGAAGCTATCTGTCACCCCCTAGAATTCTTCATGCTTCCTCTCTATAATCAGACTTTCCCTCTGCTCTCTCTAGTGACCACTGAGCTGTTTTTTGTCTCTACAGTTTAGCCTTTCAGTCGTTTCTTTCACTTGGCATAATGCCTTTGATTTTCATCCATATTGTTGTGTTTATAATAGTTCATTCTTTTTATTGCTGAGTAGTGTTCTGTGGTATGAATGTGTCACAGTCTGTTTAGCTTCTCGTCGAAGGCCATCTGCATTGTTTCTAGTTTTGGGCAGTTGTGAATAAAACTGCTATAAGTATTTGCGTATAGATTTTTTTGGTGATCTCTTTTGGATAAGTAAAAGTGGGAATGTTGGGTCACACACTTAATGTATGTTTGGCTTTATAGGAAACTGTTAAACTGTTTTCCAAAGTGGCCAGACCATTTTGCATTCCTGCCAGCAATATGTGAGAGTTCTAGTTGCTCTGCATTCTTGCCAGTACTTGTTATTGCGATTTTTTTTTTTTTTAAGTTAGCCATTCTGATAGATGTGTAGTGGTATCTTATTGTAGTCTTAATTTACGCTGCCTTGATGACTGATGATATTGAATATCTTTTCATCTGCTGATATGCCATCCATATATCTTCGGTAAAGTTCCATTTTACTNTATTGCGATTTTTTTTTTTTTTAAGTTAGCCATTCTGATAGATGTGTAGTGGTATCTTATTGTAGTCTTAATTTACGCTGCCTTGATGACTGATGATATTGAATATCTTTTCATCTGCTGATATGCCATCCATATATCTTCGGTAAAGTTCCATTTTACTTTTAATTCATTTCCTCAGTGTTGATTCTTAAGTGTTGGCCAAACAATTGCCTGAAGAGACTATGTGGGGAGGTGTAGGGTAGAGAGAGGAAAGAGACAGGAACAGAGACAGAAAAGTGTGTGTTGGTCAAGAACCCTGTCCAGTGGCATTTATTTCTCTCACTCAAGTATTTAGGGGACTCTTCTTAAATTTTAGGTAGACCTTGAAAATAATAAGCCTCTATAGTGAGAACAAGGTCTCTGGATCCAGACTTCTAGGATCAAAGCATGAGTCTGTCACTTCTCAGCTCTGAGACCTTTGACAATTAATCTAAGCTTTTTGTGCCTAACTTTACCAGAAAAGTGAAGATAAGAATTCCTACTTCATTGAGTTACTGGGATTAAATGTGTTAACATCTGTCAAGTACTTAGAGTATAGGGCTTCCCTGGTGGCTCAGCTGGTAAAGAATCTGCCTCCATTGAGGGAGTCCTGGGTTTGATTCCTGGATTGGGAAGATACCCTGGAGAAGGGAACGGCTACCCACCCCAGTGTTCTGGTCTGAAGAATTCCATGAATTGAATAGTCCATGGGGTCTCAAAGAGTCGGAGCAACTTTCAAACAGCTGAGCAACTTTCACTTACTTCACTCACTAGGAGAGTACGTGGTGCATGATAAACTCTATCGGTATTAACTATTGTTCATGTTCTTGTTATCCTCATCCTCATAGTGACTATATATTTCAGTTGAAAAATCAGGGTTTATTTTTATATCCTTCCAAGTATGAGATACAGTTGTCATTGTTTTTTCATCATTGTTCTTTGGTCTGATCTGTTTTTTAGAAAACAAATTACATATTTAATTGCAGTGCTTTTTTAGAGATCATGACTGATTTATCCTTAATTCTGAGCCCTACTTGATACAAGGAGGAAAATATTCAACACTTACCAGTTAGTTATGTCTCTGAGTCTCAATTCTGATTTGGACCTTTTTAGGTTGTAGAGATGTTGGAAGTTCCCAACAAACCCACACAACTGTCGTACAAGTACTACTTCTTGTCTGTGAATGCAGTGGATCGTGAAGACAGCCCTCTCATGGCCCTCTTGCTGCAGCAGTTTAAAGAAAACCTCCAGGAATCAGTTTATCGTACAAAAAATGGGAAACAGCCTAGAACCAGTACCAAGCGCAAGGTATGTTCACAAACAGAAATGAGCCCAGGGTTTGTGTCTATTAACTTTGCTGTACTCTTTTAACTATTTTTAAATGGGAAAGAATTAGGTACGGTTTTTAAGAGGCTGGCCAACAATAAGGTTTAGTTAACAAATGTCTACACATTCTTGAAAATGCTTCTCCTTTAATTAATAATTAATTGTACACTCTTTCCCACAAGGCAACTTGTTAAGCACATAATATTTACTACTAAATTCCCAGTCTTTAGGTCAGTATTTGCTCAGTAAACATTTGTTGAATGAATTAAGATTTGTTTTGGTTAACTTTAACTTTTGTTACAGTAGTCCAAGTGCTTAACTAATTGCATCACATACTTTTTCTTTTTTTAACCCACTTGTGTTCTTTACCTAAATTCTAGTTGTCTGATGATGTATGTCCAGTAGAATCCAAGAAAACCAAACGATCAGGAGAAATGCGTGCCTTCAATAAAGTTCTAGCTCACTTTGTTGCTATGTGTGATACAAACATGCCATTTGTAGGACTTCGGTTGGAGGTAATTTTTTGGAATAATTTTGGGTACCCAAAGAGTAATGTTTTAAATGCCTTGTGAAAGCTACATGAATTCCATTAGGAGAACCAGATGGTTGTGATCTTATTTATTTGGGGAGGGGTGGGGTTGAAATCACAACATCTCATGGTATACATGTATACCATGAGGTTATTATTTATCTCTGATTCCAAATTGTAGGCCTTCTGTTCTTTGTGGAAATGGGAAGTAAATTCTTCCCAGTTAAAAAAAAAAAGACAACGTTTGAGAACCTTACTTGTATACCTCGAAGGAGCATTATTTACCTTTTTTACAGATGGTTAATAGTTAAAGGGGTTGCTTATTTTTCAGTGGGTGAAGCTCTACATATTGCTTACTAATAAAATTGGGTTCCTTTGTGAGAAGCAGGTCAGAAAGACTATTAAACTAAGTTTTTACTTTTTTCCCATGGAAGAAGCAATAGACTTAGCCCCAGTTAGTGTCTTTCAAAAGTACACAATTGTGTGATAATCAGCATGATCCCCAAGCATGAAAGGAAAGGGAGGTAACAGAACCTGCATTTTTGTATTTCCAAAAAGGGCTTTGGCCAAGGATTGGCAGCAATTAAAAAGTAATACATGAAAATCTTAATTATTTCCCTCTAGTTTAAAGTTTTACTTTTTATAAGACTCCTCCCTTCTGTAAATTATTGGTGATGAAGGAAAGAACTAGAAATGTGGAAGTGGATTATTTGTTAGGCTGATGATAATAGTCTTGGGAAGACTTGTTGAAAACACTTTGCTTTAGAGCAGGAATCAGCAGACTTTTTCTATCAAGGGGCAGATGGTAAATATTTTAGGCTTTGTGGTTGTGGGTCATTTGTTGTTGTTGAGTCACTAAGTTTTGTCTGACTCTTTGCGACCCCATGGACTACAGCACGCCAGGCTTCCCTGTCCTTTGCCATCTCCTAGAGTTTGCTCAAACTCATGTCCATTGAGACGGTGATGCCATCCAACCATCTTGTCCTCTGTCGTCCCCTTCTTTTGCCTTCAGTCTTTCCCAGCATCAGGGTCTTCTTGACTGAGTCAGCTCTTCGCATCAGGTGGCCAAAGTATTGGAGCTTCAGCATCAGTCCATCTCTTTTTTAGCTCTTCAGTTCTGCTGTTGTAGTGTGAACCAGCCATAGTTGATATTTAAACAAGTGAGTGTGGCTGTGTTCCAATGAAACTTTATTTACCGAAACAGGCAGTGGCTAGATTTGGCCCATGAGCTATGGTATGCCAGTTGCTGCTTTATAGGGCTTCAGGATCTAAAGGCAGAAAATAAGATGTGAAATTGTGAGGAGCAGCAGTAGCCCAGAAAATCCAAGCCCAGAAATAGGTGACTAAAGTAGATACTCATGTGCGCGATGTCCCAGCTCCTACACCTGTGAGCCTGATGAGTGTCCTCTTGTCTGGGAACTGTCCAGAGCTCCTACAGTGTCTGCTTTCAACTATTTGACTCTGTTGTTGGGGTTTTTCATCATGCTACATGGATTGATTGGGCTTCCCTGATGGCTCAGACAATAAAGAATCTGCCTGCAATGAGGGAGACCTGGGTTCAATCCGTGGGTTGGGAAGATCCCCTAGAGGAGGGCATGGCAACCCACTCCAGTATTCTTGCCTGGAGAATCCATGGACAGAGGAGTCTGGCAGGCTACAGTCCATGGGCTTGCAAAGAGTTGGACATGACTGAGTGACCAAGCACAACACGTGGATCGATTACATGAATGTCATTCAGTTACTCCCTTGCAGTGAAATGGGAGGCTACATGATACCCAGGGGGAATGCCTCAATCATTGTCTGCTCTCTTCCTCATTACCCACAGGCCAGAAGTTGCAAAAGCTTGTGTCTTTATAGTGCCCACATAGACACCTGTAAGCGTAATGGCCTCTTTTCTCCTTCTTTGTGTTCCTGTACCTGTCGCACATGTAGGCTATTCAACATTCTGTAGTACTCTATTGAACTCAATTAAGCTCTTAAAAACTTTCTCTTCTCTCATTGAAAAAGATGATAAAGGCAAAAGCAAGCACATTTTCTGCTTAAGGTAATTTACACTGAGATGTGAATAACTAAATCTGATATTAGCAGGAATGTTGATATTTGTGATCCACAGAACAGAGGCAGTGTTTTTGAGCTCTCCCACACTTTGCTGTCTTTTGAATCTGGAGCCCTACTTCATGGTCAGCAGCTGTTTTTCTACACTTCTGCTCTTCCCAGGCCCAAAGAGCAGGGCTCAGTGACATGCAGCTTAAGGCTGTCTTAAATCCTTTCTGGAATAAGGTGGATATAAATACATAGTCTGTCAGAGAAGACCTGGGAATATCTGCTTGAAGGCAAGTGTGTTCCTCTGCTGGGTGACTAGAATGACTTCCCAGCATACCCAAATAACCTGTAGTTCCACTGACAGGGTCTCTGGGTAAATGCATCAACTGAAAATCTTTTCTTTTCGAGTTTCACAGAGGAAACAGTTATTTTAAAAAAGGTATTCCAGAAAAGTTGTAAACTGAAAAATACTGTTTGTGATTAAAAATGAGATGTGGTTATGACTCAAACTTTGTTTTCAAATAGACGTTAATTGCATCATGCAAGGAAACCAGTCTTATTTAGTTACCCAGGAAATCAGAAGAGGGGGGACAATGCTCACGACTCAAGAACAGATGCCATAAGAAGAGAGACAATAGTACTTAGAAAAGATAGTTGCCTTTGTAAAATTGGTGGTCTCATATAACTGTACTTTTCTCTTTCCAGTTGTCCAATCTGGAGATTCCACATCAAGGAGTGCAAATGGAAGGTGATGGCTTCAGCCATGCAATTCGCTTACTGAAGTAAGTCCCTGTCATGCGTCTGATGTGGTGCCACACCCTGCAGCCATACCGCCAGTGCTGCTCCTGCGAGTCAGCATGAAGCAGGGTTCAGAACCTGTGGCTGCCACAGGTTTCTGTACGGAATTACACAGTCGAGGAGAGGATTCTTTTACCTGCCAAGTGGACATTCAGCACCTGTTGGTATTTTAGGATGTCCTTCCCCTGGCTTTCTTTCGTTCATTCAGCAGATGTTTACTGAGTATATGTGTCAGGCTTGAATTCTGATAGAGCCCTTCAAGGTGCTGTGGGTTCACATAGCAAGGGGATCTGGGCTAGTTTGAAAATCAGGAAGAGTGTCCCCACGGAAGTACCAGTTGTACCTGGATTGAGGAGAGGTGAGAATTAGCCAGAAGAAAGGGAGCTACAGTGGGAGTGGGTGCCCCAACCAGAAGGAGTAACTGCTAAAATGAAGGCTTAGAGGGAAGAGAAAGCTCGGCATCCTGGAACTGAAAGAAGTAGGACATGGCAGGAGTTAGGGGAGATGAGCCTACAGATGTACACAGGAAGGGTCAAATCCTATAGGGCCTTGGTGTAAATGTCCTTAAGGAATTCACTTTATCCGAATGGCAGTAAAGAGCCATCAGATGGTTTTAAGCAGAAACTGACATCATTAGATAGTGTTTTTTTTTTTTTTTTTTTTGAAACCTCGCCCTGATAGCAGCATGGAGAATAAATGGGAGAGGAACAAGACTGAAGTAGCAAAACCAGTTGCTGAAATGGTTCACACCAGAGTTGTTGGTAGCTTGGACCAGGGCAAGTTCCATAAAGACTTAGGGGATGAAGTCTATAAGTGATACTGAAAGAGAGAGAGTAGAAGGTGGCAGAGATGACTCTTAGTTTTATCTTGGGCAGATGATGGACGGTGGTGGTGTTTATTGAGACAAGGGAATGAAGATGTAAGTTTGAAGAGGTTTTGCTAAGTTTGAGGTGTCTAGACATCTCTTTGGGCAGGCAAGGATGTGTCTCAAGCTCAGGTGACAGGTCTGGGCAGGGGAAATAGATGAGTCACTACCAAGGTGGAGGTAATTAAGCTGGGATAGTAACTTAGATCACTGGGAAAAAGTACATGGTGGGAGATGTGCAGAGGGCTTGGTTCTAAATGGGTAGAGGACTAGGGGCCAGTGGATGCTTAGAGGGAAAACTAAGGTAGCGTGTGTGATTTATGAGTTGACCAGGATGGACTTGCAAAGCTCAAATGCCATTTTTAAGAGGTCAGCCTTTTTGGTGCAGAAAGCAGTTTTCTTTTTTGCGTTTGTATTGTTTCTTAGATGTTGCTTAATAATCTAAACCACAGAAGCAATTTTTATTTATTGAATTTCTCTGTCTGCCAAGACATGACGGCTCTGCAGTTTGAGCCAGCAGGAATCAATTTGTAACCAATTTGTTGCTTGCAAATCAGTTTGTCCTGTGGAAGATGGGAAGGTCTAACAGATAGCATGAACTCCACCCACGTGTCGTGGTGCTTACTTTAGGTAAAGAGTTGAAGAACTAGAAAAGCTGCCCTGCCTGGCTACCATAATGCCATGTCCACAATATGATTTCTAGAGAGCGAGCTGGTTTTACAATAGACATCAAAAGGAAATGTAATACTTTTAGTTTATTTGCCTTTGGTTTTATATTACTACTGCCTAAAGTATGGGGTGTTTCTTTTTACTCTTCTTGACAATTGCAGATTAATAGATGATAACATTTGTGTTCTCTTATTTTTTCATGTTTTACAACAATCTTAAAATGTCTTGCTCTCAGCATTTTTACAAAAGAAATTTCAGTCCCCTTTCTTCTTGTGCTGAAGAGAATTCATTATAGTCCTTACCTAGAAAGAAAGCACTTCATATTTTTAATTTTCATTTTACAGTAATTTTTAAGAAAATCTTTACTATATCCTGACTATTGTTTTCTTTATTTAAAACTTAGGAAAATATATAGAAACAGATAAAGAGATCTGTTTGTCTGGTACATGATGTCCATTATTGGGGNAGATACCTTTGTTTTGGAACAGGTCTCAACTTGGTTGTTTTCCTTTTGAAACAATTATCTACTTATAATTACATTTTCTCTTTGACTTAACATATTGCCTCATATGTTAATTTGATGTGTGCTTCTTGTTTTTGCAGCTACAGCTGATAAATTCCAATGAACCCGGGGTGATCATGTTCAAGACTGATGCGCTGAAATGCAGAGTAGCCCTTAGTCCTAAAACCAACCAAACACTTCAGCTAAAAGTGACACCCGAAAATGCAGGACAGTGGAAACCTGATGAACTTCAAGTTTTGGAGAAATTCTTCGAAACAAGAGTATGTGTTTCTTAATGCATAATTTTAATACACTCAGTGAAATAGAATCAAGGTAGAATAAAGAGTAACTTAACTTGCTTTATTTATCCTTCTAGGTTGCAGGACCACCATTTAAAGCCAATACATTAATAGCTTTCACCAAGCTGTTAGGAGCTCCTACACACATCCTCAGGGACTGTGTGCATATTATGAAGCTAGAGCTGGTAAGTTACAGAGACAAACTTTTCTAGCCAGGTCAATTAGAGGAGATTGGAGTTGGTGGGAGAGCATATGTTGGTTTTCACCATTATGTACCTGCATTTTCCTATTGCATTTTTAACTTAAATTTTATTTGTCTTTGGGTAGGTAATACAATCCTCTTGTATCTTTAGAGTTTAGAATGAGACAGTGGGAAATTTCACATCCATCCTTGTCCAGCTGTCCAGTCCTCCTCCCCATAGGTAACCTAAGTTGCCAGTGACTTCCCTCTTACAAAAACAAGTACATTTAATATCTTCTTCCTATTCTTAGATCATGAAATAATCCTCCCATGCCTAATAGCATTTATTGAAAAAGCTGTTTTCCCTGGGGAAATTTTTAATGCCACTTCTTTCCTAGGAAAGTATACAATTATATAGCTGGAATCCAGGTGGAAGCTAATTTTATTTTTCCAGTTTTATAGTAGTCCTTCATTTTAATGTTTCTAGCATTGCTTCAGGTAACTGTAAATACCTCACTCCTTTTTTCAGTTGGTGTTTTACTGTTAATATTGGGACGGCACTGTCCCTTTGCTAATAGTCTCAGCATTTGGCTTCTGCTCTGATGGGCTATAGGAAACATTATTTATGTTTAAAAAAAAATACATTTGAGTTTTTTTAAAGGAGTAAATATTGTCACTAAAAAAGCTCCAGTAGATATAATTTAAAATGAGTAATACAGTTTGACCAGTTGCTTTTAGGGAAGGAGGTGGAAATGAGAAGATGTGTATAAGAGACAGGTATTATACACCTTGAACCTTATGTAAAGGTAAATTTTATCCTTTCTCAATATTTTTTTATGTTCCTAATTTTTGTATCACGTTAAAAAATACAAAAACTATACCAAGTAGAGATCAAATGTGCCATATCCATCAGGCTTTAGTGAAATATCTTTCTGAAAGAAAAAATAAAATGATCACTACATAGGGTATAAGCATGTGAATATTGTCAAATACTTTTCAGGTATTAAAATACAGGTTTTGAAAATCATTTGCTTACTTGTTTGCAGGAACCCTGGACCCTAGTTCTCCATACACTATGGTGTCACCAAGTGGCCGAGCAGGGAACTGGCCAGGGTCTCCTCAAGTGTCTGGCCCCTCACCAGCAACACGCATGCCTGGGATGTCACCAGCCAACCCATCACTACATTCTCCGGTTCCAGATGCTTCTCATTCCCCTCGAGCTGGAACAAGTAAGTGTCATCAGCATTTTTATGTGAGCTTTTAGGATAACCAACAGATGAACTATTTTAATCATCCTATCCCATCCTCACATTTGAAAGTCATGACTTAATAAGGATACTTAACAACTTAAACTTTTATCCATTTAGTAAGTTGGTTGTAACAATAGTTAATTTGCAAAGTTAGGCAGAAGAAGGGGAATGTTTTCTCCAGATTTGGAGGAGCGTCTTGTATCTCTGTCATGACTGCTAACTTAGCTGCAGTACTGCACCTTGAAAGATAACCTCAAGGTAACTGGCATAGTTATGCAGATTACTACAGAAGAATTGTACAGATACCTTCATTAGCTTTTGTCGCATGACTTTTTGTGGCTTAAAGCAACAATTATATGTTAGCTTGCTGTTCTGCAGGTTGGCAGTTTGGCCTGAGCCCAGCTGGATGAGCTTCCAGGCTCTGCTGGACTCACTTGTGCATCTGTGGTCAGATCCTGGGTTGGCAGGGGCCTGGCTTCTCTCTGCTTCATGTGGTCTCATACTTAATATGGGCTTGCTCGCCTGGGCTGGAGAGGGTTCCAAGAGAGTGAGTAAAAGCTTAGGCCGACAGCTGGCACTGCGTCACTTCCAGTGCCTTCTGTAGGCCACAGCAACTGACAGGGTGAGCCCAGAATACAAGTAAAGAAGTAGACATCACTCCTTGAAGCAGTTGCCATAAAGTTACACTGCAAGGGACCTGGCTGCAGGGAGGAAAGTACCTGTAAGAAGCTTATATGTGATTGTTACATCACAAGGAGTAACAGAAACAGTACAGACTGCTATATAAAAGCAAAGCAAAACAGGGAACAGTGAGATAGTATGCGTTTGTTTAAAAAAAAATGATGTTTCCTTCCCAAAAGGTTCCCAAACGATGCCAACAAACATGCCTCCACCTCGTAAACTACCTCAGCGCTCCTGGGCAGCCTCCATCCCTACCATCCTCACTCACAGTGCCTTGAACATTTTGCTGCTGCCTTCTCCAACGCCAGGCCTCGTGCCCGGCCTGGCAGGCAGTTACCTTTGTTCTCCGCTTGAGAGATTCCTTGGATCAGTCATCATGAGACGCCACCTTCAAAGAATTATTCAGCAGGAAACGGTATGTGGGTATGTGGGTACCTGATGAATTCCTGAATGATGATTGTCGAGTCAATGCTCAGATGCCTCCCAGAATAGGGTCTGAACTGTTCCCTCACCTCCTTTAACCAGCTCTTTAGAATTACGCTTTCTCCCCACCCTAGCATTGAAAGTGGATCCACTGTTTTCTTAACCTTCTTACATTAAGTTGCTGCTTTTATCATTAGCTGTACTGTGGCTAACATGAATCTGGAGAGACATCTCCACTGTACCATGAGACAAGTGTACCCAGGATCTGATTTGGCAGAGAATAGCACTTGCCTTCTGGAATGCTTCTGCAGGCAGGCTGACTGAATCTGTGATCCTGAAGTTATTTATGATCACAGAAGGATGAAAGCTGCTTTTCTGTGTGTGGAGCATGGGCTGTAGCCCATGTGGGCTTCAGTAGTTGTGATTCCCAGGCTCTAGAGCACAGGCTCAATAGTTGTGGCACATGGGCTTAGTTGCTCTGTGACATGTGGGATCTTCCTGGATCAGGGATTGAACCTGTGTCTCCTGCATTGACAAGCTGATTCTTTACCACTGAGCTACCAGGAAAAAGCCCTGAAAGCTGCTTCATAAATACATGAGCAATTGAATGGATTTCAAACTCCTGTAGAAAGACTTCTATCCTGTGGTGATAACCATTAGGAAATAGTTCAGAGTTGAAATATTCTAGAATTTATAATATATATAGTTCAGAGTTGTATATATAATAATATATATAATNATATATATATATATAATCTATACAGTTCAGAGTTGAACTATAACTGGAAGATTCTAGTTCTAGAATTAGGCTTGCCCCAGTTTGTAGCCAGGACGTGCCACTGGCTGGTAAAAGCTTGGGCAAATTTCTTCACCTTTTTGATGATAATAGATAGTATTATCTACCTAATTCCTGGCAGTTGTGGGAATTTGAGATAACTTTATATAAAACCTTTACAAAATGTCTTGGTATTCAGTTATATATTATTTATAATAATTATTGTTATTAATAGTTATGTTAATGAGGTAGTCAGAATGGTGAATGCTTAAAATAGCCTCTCCACAGAGGCACCAAGCTATTTTGCAATATTTACATTTGAATTTGAAAGAAATAAGTTTTAACATAAGTTGAATAAATTAGCATTTAAAATGGTAATCAGCAGACCCCTTATCTAGCCTCACCTCTGCCACAAAGCCTTTGAACCTCATTTTGCTCATGTGCATAATCAATACATTATGATAGAGCAGAGGTCAGTAAAGTATGTGCCTTAGGGGCCAAGTCCTACCCTCCATCTGTCTTTGTAAAGTTTTATTGGAACACAGCCACACGTATTCAGTTGCCTATTACCTGTGACTGCTTTCACCTATGATGGCATCATTGGGTGGTTGCAGCAGAAACCATAGAACTTACATTTACCAATCCTGGGCTAGCATAAGGTCCCAACCCAAATCTAACATTCTGTAATTGAACTTTTTATTTTATTTTTTTTCTAATGGACCGTTTTTTTAAAACTTATTGTGGACAATTTTAAGCATATACAGAAGTAGAGAGAATATATAATTCTCTTATACAATGAATCTGTCTGTTCTCATACCCATCTTCAACAGTGAACTGACATTGATATTACTTCATCTATAACTCCTCCTCTCAGATGGACAGCAAATTCCTGATATCATTTCATCATAAATATGGTTTCTTTATAATCAGCCATCTAGTTGGTGTCCATATTTCCCAAGTTGTCACAGTTTTTAACCATTTGAATCAGAATCCATACACATTTTTAAGTCCTTTTTAAATTATAGGTACAATCTCTATTTCTCATTAAATAATCTATTTGTTGAAGAAACCATATCATTTGTCCTCTAGAATTTCTCACAGTCTGGACCTTGGTGATCGAATCCCTTTTGAATCACCTGACATGCTGTTTTGACCCCCATATTTTTGTAACGTCGATCAGTCCTGTTTATCTGACTACTGAATTCAGGCTCAAGTTCGTTGTTTTGCAAGAGCATTTGATAGGTGGTGTTATGTTCTTCCATCAAGAGACACAATGTTTGATCACCTCTCTCTCTGCCATGTGGTTAGTAGCAGTTGTTGGTGCTCAAGACCTAGATACCTTTGTTTTGGAACAGGTCTCAACTTGGTTGTTTTCCTTTTGAAACAATTATCTACTTATAATTACATTTTCTCTTTGACTTAACATATTGCCTCATATGTTAATTTGATGTGTGCTTCTTGTTTTTGCAGCTACAGCTGATAAATTCCAATGAACCCGGGGTGATCATGTTCAAGACTGATGCGCTGAAATGCAGAGTAGCCCTTAGTCCTAAAACCAACCAAACACTTCAGCTAAAAGTGACACCCGAAAATGCAGGACAGTGGAAACCTGATGAACTTCAAGTTTTGGAGAAATTCTTCGAAACAAGAGTATGTGTTTCTTAATGCATAATTTTAATACACTCAGTGAAATAGAATCAAGGTAGAATAAAGAGTAACTTAACTTGCTTTATTTATCCTTCTAGGTTGCAGGACCACCATTTAAAGCCAATACATTAATAGCTTTCACCAAGCTGTTAGGAGCTCCTACACACATCCTCAGGGACTGTGTGCATATTATGAAGCTAGAGCTGGTAAGTTACAGAGACAAACTTTTCTAGCCAGGTCAATTAGAGGAGATTGGAGTTGGTGGGAGAGCATATGTTGGTTTTCACCATTATGTACCTGCATTTTCCTATTGCATTTTTAACTTAAATTTTATTTGTCTTTGGGTAGGTAATACAATCCTCTTGTATCTTTAGAGTTTAGAATGAGACAGTGGGAAATTTCACATCCATCCTTGTCCAGCTGTCCAGTCCTCCTCCCCATAGGTAACCTAAGTTGCCAGTGACTTCCCTCTTACAAAAACAAGTACATTTAATATCTTCTTCCTATTCTTAGATCATGAAATNCAGTGGGAAATTTCACATCCATCCTTGTCCAGCTGTCCAGTCCTCCTCCCCATAGGTAACCTAAGTTGCCAGTGACTTCCCTCTTACAAAAACAAGTACATTTAATATCTTCTTCCTATTCTTAGATCATGAAATAATCCTCCCATGCCTAATAGCATTTATTGAAAAAGCTGTTTTCCCTGGGGAAATTTTTAATGCCACTTCTTTCCTAGGAAAGTATACAATTATATAGCTGGAATCCAGGTGGAAGCTAATTTTATTTTTCCAGTTTTATAGTAGTCCTTCATTTTAATGTTTCTAGCATTGCTTCAGGTAACTGTAAATACCTCACTCCTTTTTTCAGTTGGTGTTTTACTGTTAATATTGGGACGGCACTGTCCCTTTGCTAATAGTCTCAGCATTTGGCTTCTGCTCTGATGGGCTATAGGAAACATTATTTATGTTTAAAAAAAAATACATTTGAGTTTTTTTAAAGGAGTAAATATTGTCACTAAAAAAGCTCCAGTAGATATAATTTAAAATGAGTAATACAGTTTGACCAGTTGCTTTTAGGGAAGGAGGTGGAAATGAGACTGGGAAATCTAGACTGGCCCCAGTTAGGAAGTGTCTTGAATGCCAGTGTTGGTCCCTGGGTGGCAGGGTTGGAGTGCTTGGGGCAGCATGGATCCCTGCGTGTCACTGAGNTTAAAATGAGTAATACAGTTTGACCAGTTGCTTTTAGGGAAGGAGGTGGAAATGAGACTGGGAAATCTAGACTGGCCCCAGTTAGGAAGTGTCTTGAATGCCAGTGTTGGTCCCTGGGTGGCAGGGTTGGAGTGCTTGGGGCAGCATGGATCCCTGCGTGTCACTGAGAATTTGTAAGCTAAATTAGAACTATGCTCTAGGACATCTGTCTGGCAGTGTTGTAAGGGTAGACTGGGAGAGGCAGCCACCAGAAAGGACTGTTACAGGGGCCATGGGAGAAGTTATGGATCCCTCAGCTCCTTGGCATCAGTGAAAATAGAGAGGCAAGAACGGATATCAGAGACAACAAGGAACCCGCAGGCCTTGGGGATTAATGAAGTGGGAGGAAAGGAAAGGGAACATATTCATAAACCGAGAGCTTGACTCTTCAGTTAGCAACTTCACATGTGTATTTCCTTTGAAAAAATGCAGGTTATCAACTTCACAATCTGTTGATAAGTGAGTATAGAATTCCAGTTTCAGGCTCCTACACTACAGTATAATTTTAAACATTAATACGATTTTATCATGATTTTTTTTTTCTGAAACAGTTTCCTGACCAGGCAACACAGCTAAAATGGAACGTTCAGTTTTGCCTGACGATCCCTCCCAGTGCACCACCAATTGCACCTCCTGGGACACCTGCTGTGGTGCTGAAATCCAAAATGCTATTTTTTGTAAGTACCACCTGGTGTGTGTGTGTGTGTGTGTGTGTGTGTGTGAGTTTAGACTTCATGTAATCTTGGTTTCTGTAGTAAGAAGTATATTGAACCTGGTAATTATGAGACACAGTTGCGTCTTAATCATGGTATTGNAAATGCTATTTTTTGTAAGTACCACCTGGTGTGTGTGTGTGTGTGTGTGTGTGTGTGTGAGTTTAGACTTCATGTAATCTTGGTTTCTGTAGTAAGAAGTATATTGAACCTGGTAATTATGAGACACAGTTGCGTCTTAATCATGGTATTGGTCATTTCTTTTGTTATATTTAATTTTCTTGTTGTATCTTTAATCTGAGTAAATGATTGTACCTTTGAATCATTTTCAGTAAGTATTTTGTTTTCTTACTGTGTTTTTATTTTCTTTTGTATGTGTTGTATGTCAACAGCTTCAGCTGACTCAGAAGACATCAGTCCCTCCCCAAGAACCTGTTAGTATTATAGTTCCAATCATTTATGACATGGCTTCAGGTACCACCCAGCAGGCAGACATTCCCAGGCAGCAGAACTCTTCTGTTGCTGCTCCCATGATGGTCAGCAACATTCTGAAGAGGTTTGCAGAGATGAACCCACCACGACAAGGTACATGACCAGTAGATGATATTTTATTGCATATATGTTATAAACGTTCTTCTGAGAGATCCCCCTTTCTCCCCTCTGCTTCTTCCTTACCCACCTCACCCCTCCAATCCTAGTAGTAGAGCTATGGTTGCCGTGGCCCTCTTAATGTCTGCCTGTCGCTTTCTTCCTTTCTCACTGGCTCTTCAGTTTTGTCCACGTCTCTGCTGCCTGGACTTTATTTTTGTTCGTGATTAGGACTGACCCAGTTGCTAATGCCAGAAGCTTGTATTTATAGCACACATTGCTACTAAGCCGTAGGTTAGGATGATAGAATTTTCCATGGCTGTGAATTCCTGCCCCACCATTGATACCTGCCACTCTGTACGTCACCAAGTTGAAATGCATGTTGGTTTCTCATATTTCATGGTTCAGTCATGAATAGAATAATATCATCCAAATTTCTGTATCTCCTAAATGTTTTGTGAAGAATAAAAGCTGATACAAATGGCTTCCTGCTTTTTGGGCTTCTTATATAAGTGTTAGGTGGGTGCAAGTGAACCTTTTCACCAAGTGCACAGTGAAGCTCTCAAACGGAACATTTTCAAGGAGACCAGAATGATTCTGGCAGAAACACGGTCCCTTCAATATTCGAGTAGCCTATGCTTAACCTGGAACTCCTGGCAGTGCTAAATTTTTGGTTATAAAACAATGCTCAGCAAAGAGAACTTATCTTCCATTCTGCTTGTTTCTGACATCAAGGAAATTAAAGTACATTTTGCTTATATATAATATTAAGGAAGTCCTCTATATCTTTCTGTTCAGATTAGTATGATAACAGAATTCATTTTTTTTAAACGAGGGGAAGTTGTTCTCTGAAACATTTTTTAGTTACCACAGTGTCAAATTTTACTAGACACAGGATCATGGGAGAAGTTATATTTTCAGCTATTTGTTACCCCATATTATGTACAAAGACAAGTTCTACCTAAGTATAGTTTATAAGGAACGCACTGGGCAGTAGAGAAGGGTGTGCTGCTTTTGTTGTAATGCTTCTTCCACTTCTTATGATTTTCTGCTTTCATCCTTTGACTTATCTCTTCTTTCAGCTCAAAATAGGTTGTCCTTCAGTATCAAAGTTTAGAGCTATCAGCATTTTCAAAGCATGCATTTTATTTTCAGTATAACCTTGATCACAAACACCATTCTTTCACAAGCAGATGACTATCATGTCTCATGGAATTTAAAATTTAAAGGAACAAATGTTTTGATCCTGTTTGGGATCAAACAACTTTTTGTCCCTATCAATAATGAAAATGTGTTTTAAAAAAGGAAAAAGATGTAACTTCTTTTATTTAAGAAATTGTTCAGATATTTTGGAAGTCGTTTTCTTTTATTTACCTTAGCCTGGTTAAACCTTTGGGTTTTTTTTTTTTCCTGTACCTTAATTTGCCAGTGGTTGGAGAGAAGGTTGCAGTGACTTGCACAGGGTCACTGCACATCCTGCTCTTTGCCCGAGGGGCGTTATTCAGTTGAGGTCTTCACTTCCCTCACTCGCAGCCTCTCAGCATTAGACCATGCTCTAGGGAAAGGATCTGGTTTGGGATTTATTGTATTTACAACTGGTTTTGGTTAACTGTATTGAACTATTTTTAATTTACACATACAAGAAGTAAGAGGCATAGGCTCTTTGGTTCTTGGAGCAAAGGGGAAATTGAGAGGATGAATCATTTAACCTCCTACAATCCCCCCACTCCCCACCCCCCACACACAAATCTTGTTTTTAGATCATTGGTATGCCATATTTTAGCCTCCCTTTCCTCCTTCCAGACTCATCACTTCCTCCCCTGGTGAAGGAAGAATCACTTTATTAATTGATTTTAATATTGAACTCCAGAAGTTGATTGATTCCTTGAAATTTTGGGGAAAACTCTAATAGATGTCACAGACCTACACTGTCCAGTATAATTGCCACTCTCCAGATTTGGCTATTTAAAGTTAATTAAAATCAGATAAAAAGTATAAAATTCAGCTCCTCAGTCACTGGCTATATTACAAGTACTCAGTAGCCATAGCACACATATAGAATATTTCTGTCATCACAGAAGATTCTGTTAAGACAGTGCTATCACAGGTGTTACCTGGCCTTTAGTGTAACAGCAGAAGGATATCATTGATGTTGTAACTAATGCATAAATATAAAACTAGATCTTTCATTAGTTTCAAGAACCAGGTCATCAGTAGCCTTGAAGTCCAGCTTCAGAGGCTTATCCAATGCTCCAGTGTTTCTGTAAAGAAACTCTAGGCATATTAGCTTAAATTCACATCTAACTGGGAGTTGCCCAAAATGTCTTCATGATGAAATAACCCAAACCAAGTATCATCTAATAAATACTTAACACCTATAATCCCCTATAATCTGTGCAGTTAAAATTTAGTCTTTCGTTTTGATCTTTAAAGTTCTTACTAATTTTAGATTTAACTACCCCTACCCCACCAGTGTGTTATCATCTTTCCTGTATTGCGAATAGCTAATGACCATTTTTCTCTGTTGCAGGTGAATGCACAATATTTGCAGCTGTTCGTGATTTAATGGCTAATCTTACACTGCCCCCTGGTGGGCGTCCATAGACACTATTGTTTTTAAACCAGGAAGGCTGACAAAAGAAACAACAAAAAAAAAATCTGAATTCAGCCTTCAGTTTAAAAAAGAAAAAAGGACTTTTTTGACTTTAAGAGCTAAATATTCTAAACTGGCAAAAATTTTCAGGGTGCACTTCTTTCATCAAAAAGACCATCAATCTTTTGTATAGCTAACTTGTATAGTGTGTTTAAATGGGACACATTTCAAACTAGGAAATACATCAGTGTCCGTTTGCCAGTAATAGGTTTAATATTCTGTTTTATACTATAAAGTTACGGAAATGCCAAATTTGTTTATTTAATTGTTTTCTTATGTTTTGGGTGTAATAGTCATTTTTTCGTTTTGTTTTTTAAGGCAGGTCTGTCATTTTTGAATACTGTAAAACTGTGATAAACTTTATATTGAAGCTGTATTTTAATATGACCGCTTTGAATCCTTACATGAAAATGTTCTGGGAGTTGTTATAAACACACCCCAAGGAAGCAATATTTAATAAAATTAGGTTTAAAAAAACAAAAAACAAAAAAACAGTGACACTCACTTGTGTGTATATCAGCTCTGTAGACTTCTCGGCCTCCCTTTATCTTTAACCTAGTGGGGCCAGTAATTAATTTCTAATAATATATGTCTGAAATTTGTCCAAAACATCTGC
The DNA here is from genome assembly GCA_006410875.1 of Neotragus pygmaeus. Taxonomy (NCBI): domain Eukaryota; kingdom Metazoa; phylum Chordata; class Mammalia; order Artiodactyla; family Bovidae; genus Neotragus; species Neotragus pygmaeus. Next base: position 103,507 of record SJYV01014953.1, read on the forward strand.
TTCTTTGTTTCAAGATTAATTTATTTTCTTCAAACATTCCTAACTTGACTGGTGGTTAACATTTAGCACCTTGGTTGTCTTTCAGTGTAGGATTTGGGTTTAAAAAAAAAAGAACTCGGTCTTTGAGAAGAGACAATGAGTAGTTCATATTGATCAAAGATTCCAAATAATGCAGTCATTCTCTGCTGAGGATGTGGGAACTTTTCTGTTAGGCAAATGTAGTTTACAGGATACTTCTGCACACAGCATTCATTAGGAAACCAAGAACTTGAATGCTGGACCCTTGCATGAAATTTCTGTGACGTTTCTTTATCTTGAGTAACTTCTTCCCCTTGCCTTCCTCACCAAAACTGGGGTGGTTCTAAACAATCCCAATCTAATTTATTGTCAACAAATGATAAAATGTTTTACTTGGAAAAAACCTGGTACAGTCCACTCAGTTTGAAGAATCCAAGACCCAGGGTCTGTCCAGGGTCAAATGGGGGTTCTGTTACTGACCCATCTCAGCAGTTTCTTTTTGGAGCAATGTGCTACCTCTCCCAGTCAGTCAGGAACTTTTTTAAGCTTCAAAGAGAATGATCCAAAGCAAAGGTCTTCTGAAGACTTGATGTTATTTGGGAAAGTTTTTAAAATGGTAATACCATGCTGAGTTGTCTGGTCACTGTACTACTGTTCTCCATGAAATTTTAGATGCTTTTGTCTAATTCTACTTTAAGATGATTTAATTGAGCTTCTGTGACTGTCAATTACCAAATTCTAGTTTCAGGCATCTCATTGCAGTTATATCTGTCCTCAGCTTTGCTTGACTCTATTCATTTCTGATCAGAGTTGAGGCCGCCTTTGCCTTTTCTTCTATGTCTTATTTCTGCCTTCATTTCCTGCTTCTCACCCCCAACTCTGCCACTATGCGGAAGCAGATGACTAAACTTGTATCCTTCCCATAACTTAGCTTTTATCCTTCTGTATTTGGTTCAACTTACAATGGTAATCATGTCAGTTTGGCAGTCTGAGATTTTATCCAGGGTCAGCTCTTTTCTATTTGGAGTTGAATCCTTTCTTTCATGTAGAAATATACATGTGTATACAAGAAATGTATTTTTATCTTCAGGATAATATTGTCTCAAATAATTTTATTAAGAGTTTCCCTTTTAAGGGTGGTTTTGAAATATTAATTGCATTTTTAACATGCATTCAGTGAATACTTTTTTCCTTATTAATAACTCATCTCTGAATGCATTGTACAAATCAAAAGTAAGATAGGATTCAGTGAACAGAATTTGGTTTTGATGCTTATTAAGAGTAAATCCATGAATTAGAATTTTGCTATCATACTTGATACTTTATTACAGCTTGAAAATGCTTAGCATTTGGATCTTAAGTTTCATCACAAACGATGTCTTTTACCTCTTTTGTTAACCAAGTTCAATCAAAGGGACTGGATACCATAGGAGTTTTTCCTAATTGATGGTTTGGATTTTTAGTGTGTTTCAATGTGATTATAGTAATTTCAGTAATAAATGAAATTTATACAAGTTTCAGAGAACTAACAACTCTTTAGTTAATTTTCATGAATATGTTTTGGCTAATAGTCTGGTTTAACCTTAAGGAAATTGGTCTTAATTTGCCACATCTTTTTTCCACCTGCTGAAATGCCATTTCAGAATGTATAAGTATTTTCAGAATTAGGAAGAAAGCAAAAACTTTACCAGAACATACCAAGTTATTAATAGCAAGAGCTAAACTTTACCAGAACATACCAAGTTATTAATAGCAAGAGCTGAACCTTTTGTTTGAAAATTAACACCGAGTGAGCTAAGTGCAGGCATAACTAAAATATACATGATTTTGAATTTAAATTCCACTAATAACTTTACTATGTTGCAGTTAGCACAGTAACCTGTAAAGCACGGATAGTAAATGGTTTGTTAGTCATTTTTTGGATCATGGTTGATTTGATAACTTCAAGAAATAAAATTTTGCCACTATAAATTTGTATCCAATTTCAACATAAAAAAATTCCTTTCATGGTTTCTTCCCCAGAAGAAGTACCTATTACATTTTACTTTAATCATTTAGTATCATCAAAGTGTTCCTGATATAAAATCATACACAGGAAGCTACAAGAGAACTTATATTCAGGTAATTTAAGGAACAGAAAGGAGAAACGTTAATGTATATTTCATTGTACCCTGTGGAATTTCCTTCTTCCTTTGGTTTAATGGGAATGGACACTTCGTCTAAGGAAATGATTTTAAATTTACTTGGGATGGATTTAATATTGAGGTTTTTAAGGGAAAATTAGAGGCTAGCCAGCATTGTGTGCTGCACAATTCCAGGAGACTGATCTGCTCACAATTTTCAATAAATTGCCTCCATTTTCAGGTAGCCAGTGGTTTTTAAAAATATCTTGCCCAGGAATGACTGACCGAAAGGGCACATTTAGCTCAATATGAAATAATAGATGATATTTACTGAGAGCTTACTATATCCAGGCACTATTCTAACTATTTCAGTGTCTTTATTTGTCACAACCACCCAACAGGGTAGGCCTCCTTTTTCTGATGAATAAACTGAGGCCCAGAGAAATGAAGTAATTTGCTGAGATCAAATTAACATTGCTTAAGATCAGACAGCTAAGAAGCAGCATTTTGAGTCAAAGCTAGCACTCCTAAACACTGCCACTTCGCTGTGAAACAAAGTCAGGGGAAGACTTCAAACGTTTAGATGCTTCCCTCAGAGCCTTTTGACTACATGCAATTTTAACATGTTTTCCAAGGTCAAGCTCACTAAAAGCAACTAAAATTGAGATGACTTCTTGTCATTTAGAGTTGACAAGCCATTGCCTTCTGACCCTTACAGCACTGATTTGGAACTTAGCTTACCCTATGCAAGGAGCTCCAGCTATCATATAACCAAAATCATCATCATCTAAGAACGATGCTTCAGAACCATAGTGGAAGAAGTCCTCATCCCACTTGGGACGATGCAGCCCTCCAGAATCCAGGTGATGTGGTGTCCTGTTTGCCTCTGCTAGGTGGCCCAATGGCGGAAGTTTTTGAGTTTGTGTCACCTTGGCACACAGCAGGCACATAAACAAGTGCGTGGTCCAGACAGCCAGCGGTCAAGTTTAATGTCCAGATTTGCTACACTCAATCTGCAGGTTTAGGATCCAGTTAAGTAAACTTCCTAGAACTATATAACGCAAGGAACATATGTAATCCAAGAACTGTGCCTCGAGCACCGTCTAGAAACTGAAAGTGAAGTCTCAGTCTGAGCCCCACTTTTTGCAACCCCATGGACCGTAGCCTACCGGGCTTCTCCGTCCGTGGGATTTTTCAGGCAGGAGTACTGGAGTGGGTTGCCATTTCCTTCTCCAGGGGATCTCCCCAACCCAGGGATTGAACCCAGGTCTCCCACATTGCAGGCAAACGCTTTACCGTCTGAGCCACCAGGGTAAGCCCGGGCACCGTCTACAGCTTTACAGTAAGAACTGGAGCATAGGCTCAAGGAGAGGGAGCTAAAATCGGGCCTGGTGAGGTTTCAGTTTGGGGGAACAGAGAAGAGGGANCACATTGCAGGCAAACGCTTTACCGTCTGAGCCACCAGGGTAAGCCCGGGCACCGTCTACAGCTTTACAGTAAGAACTGGAGCATAGGCTCAAGGAGAGGGAGCTAAAATCGGGCCTGGTGAGGTTTCAGTTTGGGGGAACAGAGAAGAGGGAGACAGTTTTAGGTAGAGGCTTTCTGGGCAAGCACCAGACAAAGAGCTTACGTGTCTGCTGTCTTTTAAGACTGGGGTGGGGCCGGCTTGCCCCGGAAATAGGACACCCAGTCACGGGAAGGGGGCGGGGCTACGCCCAAGGCTCCTCCGTTGCCTCCGGCGCTCCCAGGCTTCTGCGCCTGCGCATGGCAGTCCACCCCGCCCCTCACCCGGNAGGTGAGCAGCGCTCTCGTCAATGTACCTGCTGTGATGTCCAGAACCCCCGTGTGAAAGCAGCTGACCCTTCAGCTCTCCCTGATTGAACTTTCCCAAGTTGTTAAACAACTTGCCGTTGGACTGTGTGTCGCTAAACTGGCAAACCTCAAATTTCTCCTCCCTGTTCTGTCATAAACTGAGGCAAAGTAATTTTCCATATTAAAAAAATACAGAGCAATGCATCATTCTGTCCATTGGATGCCAGTATTTGAGTCCTGCCCTTCTCAATCTCATTGGCTAACAGTTGAAACACCAAGTTGAAAGTGAAAGTGTTAGTCATTCAGTCGTGTCTGACTCTTTGCGACCCTATGGAGTATAGCCCTCCAGGCTCTGTCCATGGAATTTCCCAGGCAATACTGGAGTGGGTAGCCATTACCTTCTCCAGGGGATCTTCCCGACCCAGGGATTGAACCTGGGTCTCCCAAATTGCAGGCAGGTTTTTTACCATCTGAGCCACCAGGGAAGTGTAAACAGTTGCAAGACCAAGTTACCTTGACCTAAAGAAAACATAAACATTAGTGGATAAACAATGTCAGAACAGATCACTGTGCTTGTCAGACATCCTCTGGGAGATTTCAACTGTCTCTGTTTCACCAGAGGACAGCTCTGGTGCATTTGTTACTCTGAGGATCATTAAAAAGTATATATGGCACACACAGATTATTTATAATATGTGCAGAAATGCATGTATATTTTGCTAGCATGTCAGCGGCCAAAGGGACTGAGAGTCCTTTACCATCAGCAAAGACAAAAACTGTCACAATAAAAAACTGACCCCTTTGATAGCTTTTCATCAAGAATGTAGAAGACTGAGCAGGAATTATATATTAACATTAAAAGAGTTTTGCATTGTCTGCTTCAGCCTTTGGGTATTTTCAGAGCCAGTAGCCAATACTCTTGCTCTTTGGCAGGTGTTTTTTAAAAATGTGTATTTATTTTTGGCTCTGCTGGGTTTTCGTTGCTGTGTGGGCTTTTCTCTAGTTGCAGCAAGCAGAGGCTCCTCTGTAGTTACAGTGTGTGCGCGGGCTTCTCATTGTGGTGGCCTCTCGTGGAGCGTGGGCTCTGGGGCTTCAGTAGTTGTGGTGCAGGGGCTCAGTTGTTGCAGCTCACGGGATCCAGAATGCAGGGTCAGTAGTAAGGCCATGGGCTCAGCTGCCCACGCCCATCACCATGGATGCATGTGGGATCTTCCCAGACCAGGGATGGAACCAGTGTCCCCTGCATTGCGAGGCTGATTCTTAACCACAGAACCACTACGGAAACCCTGGCAGGTGTTTTTAAGTTAGGGCATTTGAAGGATTGTGTCAGAGAGATTCACCCAAGAGTTTAAGGACTCAGGACAGTTGTACACTTGTTTATATTTCTTACCTTGATTAATTTAGTCTTCAAATGACAGGGGGTTGAATAAGCCTTGGCAACACCTGCAGGCCACACACTTGTGGATTTTAGAATGAACAAGGCCTTTCTGTGATTTTTCTCTGGAGCTCCAAAATCTCAGTGTACCCCACTGTTGGATTTTGAAGGTTTCTCTCTCTCTCTCTCTTTTTTTTTTTTTTTGTCTTTCTGTAGGTGATTAAGTGTCGTAATGAGATCATGCACTCTTCAGAGATGAAAGTATCTTCTGTATGGCTACGAGATTTTCAGATGAAGATCCAAAATTTTCTAAATGAATTCAAGAATATCCCAGAGATTGTGGCGGTATACTCCCAAATAGAACAGGTAAAAATTACATTTAGCAGTTCTGGCATAAAGATCTAAGGGGAGGTAAAAGGAGCCAGTCACTTATTTATTTATTTTTCTTAATATATATATTTTATTGAAGTATAGTTGATGTACAATGTTTCAGGTGCACAGCAAGATGATTCAGTTATACATGTACATGTATATAATTTTTGAAATTATTTTCGATTATAGGTGATTGCAAGATATTGACTGTGGTTCCCTGTACTATACAGTAAGCCTTTGTTACTTGTTGCATATCTATTTTTTAAATTAGAAATCTAGCATTCTACTCATAGTAAGTCAAACAAGTAGAATCAAAATGTCATAAAGTTTTTAGTTAGGCAAAAATTCATAAGTATCCTTAAAATATATATATTATACACATTATTTATATATATTATATACCAAAGCTTGAGAAAAAATATCAAAAAACAAAAGCATGGAGAAATTGGAAGATATAAGCAAAATCAAGTGGGAGTACTGAATATGAAATAGAAAAAATGAAACAAGCTAGATAAAAATAAAAGACCATCATATTTCACAGTCACTTATTTAGAATTTAAAGCTTATTAGATTTAAACAAAATTTTAGAGTGTAAGCACGTTTAGAATGTAAGCATGTTTACATGAAGTCAGAATTGTGATTCATCTGAGCAGCTTATCTGTGGTCACGGGATGATATTAGAATGGACCCAGTCAACAATGTTTAATTATAAATTCTTCCCTGGTAGGGCAGCTGGTAAAGCATCCACCTGCAATGCAAGAGACCCTGATTTGATTCCTGCTGCTGCTGCTGCTAAGTCATTTCAGTCGTGTCCAACTCTGTGTGACCCCATAGACGGCAGCCCACCAGGCTCCCCCGTCCCTGGGATTCTCCAGGCAAGAACACTGGAGTGGGTTGCCATTTCCTTCTCCAATGCATGAAAGTGAAAAGTGAAAGTGAAGTCGCTCAGTCATGTCCGACTCTTCACGACCCCATGGACTGTAGCCTACCAGGCTCCTCCACGCATGGGATTTTCCAGGCAAGAGTACTGGAGTGGGGTGCCATTGCCTTCTCCAGATTCAATTCCTAGGTCAGGAAAATCCCCTGGATAAGGAATAGGCTACCCACTCCAGTATTCTTGGGCTTCCCTGGTGGCTCAGACAGTAAAGAATCCTCCTGCAATGCAGGAGACCTGGGTTCGATTCTTGGGTTGGGAAGATCCCCTGGAGAAGAGAACGGCTACCCACTCCAGTGTTCTTGCCTGGAGAATTCCATGGACTGTATAGTCCATGGGGTTGCAAAGAGTTGGACATGACTGAGTGACTTTCCCTTTCATGTTTATGTAACCCAATGGAATATCTCTCTCTCTCTCTCTTTTTTTTTAAAAATATATTTTCCATTCAGTTCATCTATTTGTTTGGTAACCCAACAGCTGTTGACATCTGACTGGGCTGTTTACATCCCTGAGGAAGATCAGCGAGATGGGTGTGACAAAGGAGTTTACCTGAGTGAGAGCCAAATAAACGAGATAGAAATGGAATTACTAAAGGAAAAACTTCAAGAGCTCTATCTGCAAGTAAAAGAACAAGAGGTGTTGCCTGAAGAGGTAAAAAAACAACAACAAAAACTCACTATATCCTCTATGTGAGTAAATAAAGCAAAGAAAGGCCCCAGGGAGGAAGAGTAGCTCATTTTAACTTGTCACCGGTTATGTTTCTGATTGAAAAGTCAAATAATTTCTAGACATGAATATTCTTTTGGCAAAAATACTGTTACCCTTAAATATTTTCGCTTGATCAGCAAACATTTGGGTGCCTAGTATGTTCCACTGAGTGGAAAACTACAGGAAGGGTGACCACGGAATCATGAGCCTCAGGCTCTGGGGAGTGTCTGCAGGTCAAGGTGGGGAGAAAGGGTTGCAAAACCAGCTTTGCTGGGAGATGCTGTTTCACTGGGTTGTGGTGGTGGTGGTGATTCAGTCGCTCAGTCATGTCTGACTCTTTGCAGCCCCATGGACTGCAGCCAGGCCTCTCTATCCATCACTGGGACTAAGAATCAAATCAGAGTTTGGAAAATTGGCAAGAGCAGAAGGGTGTTTTTGGCAGAAGAACTGGCACTTGCCAAGGCATGAAAGACTGGCCGGACAGTGACGAGTCTGTATAGGAGGGAGGTGTGGTCAGGTGTGAGGGTGGTCTGGCAACTCAAAGCCACATTTTGAAAGGTTTTCTGTGCCGCACCAAGAGGTTTGGACCTTATTCCCTCAAAGCAGTTGGCAGCCAACAGAGGTTTTAAAGCAAGAGAGAGTAAATGAAATAGATTAGATCATGGCTTTTGCAAAGTGAAGTCTTAGTGCAATCAGAGGTTGAAGACAAGCCAGGAGGCTCTTGCAGTTGTGTGAGGATGAGAGAAAAAGGACATAAGCTAGAGGTGTGCAGGAGGCAGTGAGCCAAGTTCTGGAGGCACTGCTGGGCAAAGCTGATGGCTTGTAGTTGCCGGTGAGATTTCTTGGACCCAGCAGGAGGTGGCAAAGTTTAAAGGACCAACAAGGCTTCTAGCTCTGGACACTGCAGGCTAATGAGGGTCTCAAGTACAGGAGCTAGGAATCTCCTTTGTTACAGGCAAGGTATTTTAAAAAGTTAACAATAATAGAATTATATTGTTGTAAAGTTTAGAAATATCCTGCTGGATTAGAATTCCAAATTCCCAGGAGATCTTGGACAGGTCATTTTATTTGTCCATTCCACCTTGTCCAAGGAAAGTAGTTTTGCTGATTACCTCATTAAACACAGTGTGTTTTATTTATTTTTTAATAGTCTGATTTTGAATTTTACTTTCTTTTAACTTGTTTATTTTGTGTTGGAATATAGCCAATTAACAATGTTATCATAGTTTCAGGTGAACAGCAAAGGGACTTTGCCATACATATATATGTATTTGTTCCCCACCAAGTGCTTCCCAGGTGGCTCTAGTTGTGAAGAACCCACCTGTCAATGCAGGAGATAGAGATGCAAGTTCAATCCCTGGGTCAGGAAGATCCCCTGGAGAAGGACATGGCAACCCACTCCGGTATTCTTACCTGGAGAATCACATGGACAGAGAGCCTGGAGGGCTACAGTCAGTGGGGTCACGAAGAGCCGGATGTGACTAAAGTGACAGCACGCACGCATTGTCCGCCAAACTCCCCTCCCATCCAGGCTGTCGTATAAAACACAGCATGTTTTAATACCAAGTGTGTACTTCCTTTTTGAGGCCTTGCTCCGTACTGGCCCATGTACCTTTGTTAAGTCACCCGACCCTGACCCAGGTGTTTCACTCAGCTTGATGGGCTCCTTTGGCACAGGGACTGGATACCACTGGTTTGGGAGCACACCCACTGTGGCACACAATAGGTATTTAAGATGATGAATAAGACTGTGAAATCTATTTTCTAAATCCATCTGTTTGAAAATGCCATTAGAACTAACCCCCAAAGTCGGCCAACAGGTGAAAACAGGGGCTCAGGCTCCTGGACCCCAGGTCATCAGAAATTCTGTCTTCTTCCTTGAGGGAGCTGCAGTTCTTTTCCTGTTTGTGTAACAAAGAGCAAAATGCATCAGTAGCAACACACTGAAACCAGGAGTCTCTGCCAGTTGAGAGTGGGAAGGGACCCTGGCAATTCACTGCTTTACAGCAACCCTAATGAGCAAGTGCCGCTGCATGAGAGGCCTTAGGGCTGGGGCATGAGGGCTGGCCCAGGGGTTGCCCCACTCTGACCCTGAGCCTACCTTCCCACATGCCACGCAGTGGTTATCCTATCTCCTGTCATGTCATCAAGGAGCTAGCAACTGGAAATTTTGACCCCTCATTATCTCCATTTTACAGAGAGGAAATTGGGGTTAATTGACTTGTCCTCTGGGTCCCAAAGTCTCTAGATAGGGGTGATAAATTCTCATTTTTCATGCTTTCTGTTCAGTAGACCGTGGCATTTCTTTTGATATTTCAATTGATCAGAATGTAAGTTTGGCTTGATTGGCACGTTATCTCAGAAGCTGCAGGTTGTCTATACACGATGCGTGGAAAGGACTTCTTTGGAAATTTTAGCACCATGTATGATTAGTCACGTTCTTTCGGGTTAGTCTTCAAAGTCAGAGGATTTGATAAACCAAATTTCAGTGACTATAAAACACTATGAATTGCATGACACATCATTGATTCAGTTACTTTCAAAGAAAAAAAATGCTGCTCATTTACTGTAAGATACATGGTGGGCTTCCCAGGTGGTGCTAGTGGTAAAGAACCCACTTGCCAATGCAGGAGACTAAGAGATACAGATTCGATCCCTGGGTCAGGAAGACCCCTGGAGGAGGACATGGCAACCCACTCCAGCATTCTTGCCTGGAGAATCCCATGGACAGAGGAGCCCAGAGGGCTATAGTCCATAGGGTTGCAAAGAGCTGGACATGACTGAAGCAACTTAGCATGCGAGCTCGTGCTATGAATGGTAAAGTGCAATCTCATTTGCGATGTTAAAACATGAGAAAACGTGCAGTAAGGAATCAAGAAATACAGTGGTTGTATTATGAGCATGGGACTCTTTTGGTGAATGTTTCTGGTGTTTGTTAAAGCTGCAGGCCTAGGGTGGTTCACATCAGAGCCAAATGGGAGCAGCAGGTGCCACCCAAGAGCCCTTCACACACACCTGCTTTGTTAGGATCTCGGGGGCTCAAAGTTCAGTGAAAGAACGTCGGGCACCATAGGTGGCTAACAAACATGTAAAGAACTTGCACATCCTTTTTTTAAAATTGGAGAATAATTGCTTTGCAGTATTGTGTTAGTTTCTGCTGTGCAATGATGTGAATCAGCTCTATGTATGTATATATATATGCCATCCCTCTTGAGCTTCCCTCCCACTCCCACTGTCCCTTCCCACCCCTCTGGGTCATCACAGAGCACCAAGCTGAGCTCCCTGTGCTGTATACAGCAGCTTCCCACCAGCCATCTGGTTTACACACCGTAGTGGATATATGTCAGTCCTACCCCTCTGTGTCCACCTGTTTGTTCTTTAAAATCATTTCTGATTTTTTAAACCCTGGTGGTGGGGGAGCCACTTTCATAAGGAAGCTTGGGGAGAAAGGACAGCGACAGAATGCAGTTGAGGCAGGCGGGGAAAGGATGTAATTGACACTCCATTCGTTAAAGTACAGATTTAGTTCATGAGTGAGTGCTGATGTGTGCAAGGCACAGTTCTAGAAGCTTGGCGTGCATCAGTGAACAAAACAAAGGTCCCCTTGGGGGAGACAGGTGGTAAACGGTCCATGTAATAAGTAATGATGGGGCATTTAGAAAGAGGAGAAGGACTGTATGGAGCAGAGTGTAGGGATCAGGAGTGGCCAAAGGGGACAGGTGTTGGGCTGTGACAGGTGGCATATCTGGAGGAGGAGCATTCAGGCCGAGGGCATGGCCATATGAGCAGCGTAGGGGGAGTGTGGTAGGAGCAGATAGAAGGGAAGCCTTGTGAGCCATTGGGAGGACCCAGGCTCTTCCTCCTGAGATGGCAGTTATGCTGCAGGACAATAAAAAGAGCACACTGGCCGCCATGTAGAGTATGCGCTCTGGGGACCAAAGATGGAACTAGGGAGATGTTAGGAGGCTGCCACAGTTACCAGGTCAGAGGGTGGTAGTTCGGGCCAGGGTAGAAGGGTGAAGAGTAGAGGTGATGAGAAGGGGGGGGCACATATGGTGTGTGAGAGAAGGAAAGGCATCAAAGACAAGTGCAAGGGTTTTGGCTTAAGTGCTGAGCGTACTTACTAACCATCTTTTGCCTAGAATAGTGCCTACCAGGCACAGAGTAGGCTCAGAATTGTTCAATCACACAGTCACGTCTGACTCTTTGTGACCTCTATGAACTGCAGCACGCCAGGCTTCCCTGTCTTTCACTATCTCCCAGAGTTTGCTCAAATTCATGTCCATTGAGTCGGTGGTGCCAGCCAACCATCTCATCCTCTATCGCTCCCTTCTCCTGCCCTCGTTCTTTCCCAGCATCAGGGTCCTCTCTGATGAGTCAGCTCTTCGCATCGGGTGGCCAAAGTATTGAAGTTTCAGCTTCCACATCAGTCCTTCTAATGAACATTCAGAATTGATTTCTTTTAGGATTGATTGGTTTGATCTCCTTGCAGTCCAAGGGACTCTCAAGAGTCTTCAGCACAATTCACAAGCATCAATTCTTTGGCACTGAGCCTTCTTTATGGTCCACCTCTCACTTTCGTACATGACTGCTGGAAAAACCATAACTTTGACTGCATGGATCTTTGTTGGCAAAGTGGTATCTCCACTTTTTAATAACACTGTCTGGGTTTGTCATAGCTTTTCTTCGAAGGAGCAAGCATCTTTTAATTTCATGGCCACAGTCACTGTCCGCAGTGATTTTGGAGTCCAAGAAAATACGATCTGTCACTGCGTCCACTTTTCCCCCATCTATTTGCCATGAAGTGATGGGACTGGATGCATCTTAGTTTTTTCAATGTTGAGTTTTAAGCCAGCTATTTCACTCTCTTCTTTCACACTCATCAAGAGGCTTTTTACTTCCTCTTCGCTTTCTGCCATTACAGTAGTATCATCTACATATCTGAGGTTGTTGATAATTCCCCTTGGCAGTCTTCATTCCAGCTTCTGAGTTATCCGTTTAACTCTCACGATGCTTTTTTTAAATGATTGTCAGAAGGAAGGAATGTACCAGATGTAGTGCTATGTGCTTTTAGTAGATTATATCTAACCCTTGCAAGAATCCTGGTTGGCAAATGTATGGTCATCCTATATTTGCATATATGGAAATAAGCTCAGAGAGGTCAAGTCTTGTCCAAAGTCACACAGCTAGTTAAGTGACAGAGCTGGGCTTCAATACCCAAGTCTGTTCAACTGCATTCCATAACTTTTCTAGTACTTAGTTTTTCCATCTTTACTTCCTCTTCCCACTTAACATATAAAGGTGCACAAGACTTCCCCATTCTTAATAATTAAAAAAAACTTTTGACTCTATCTTCCCCGCAAGCTAAAATAATCATCTCTGTGAAGCACATTTCAAGAGCAGAGAGGGTCAGGAGGTGACAGCATAAAGGATCATAGCTCTCAAGACATCAAATGAGAAGGTCTCTGGGGAGGGAGGACCCCAGTCCATCTTAGTGCACAGACCAGGCCAGCATGGTCTCAGGCATCTGACTGGAATGCAGTAACGGGAAGGACCCTGGGCTGCATCTAGAACGCCTGGCACAGGCAATAAGCGCTAACAGTGCAGTACCCACAGTGACTAACGTCCACTGTGAATAACATCACTGATATAAGCTTCATTGCACATCTTTATGGTTTCCAAATTTATTATTTAAGGGACTTCCCTGGTGGCTCACTTGGTAAAGAATCCTCCTGCAATGTGGGAGGCCCCGATTCAATTCCTGAGTCAGGAAGATGCCCTGGAGGAGGGCATGTATTCTTCCGTGGAGAATTCCCAAGGACAGAGGAGCCTGGCCAGCTGCAGTCCATGGGGTTGCAAAGAGACATGACTGAGCCACTAAGCACAGCACACATCTTTCAGGCGGGGCTTCCCAGGTGGCTCAGTGGTAAAGAATCCACCTGCCAAGCAGGAGAGGCGAGTTTGATCCCTGGGTCAGAAAGATCTGCTGAAGGAGGAAATGGCAACCCACTCCAGTGTTCTTGCCTGAGAAATTGAATGGACGGAGGAGCCTGGTGGACTACAGTCCATAGGGTCACGAAGAGTTGGACACAACTTAGTGACTAAACAACAACAGCAACAGCAGTCTTTCAGGGGCTGTAGGCTTGTTTCTAGCCATGTAATAAACAGTTCCAGCTAGGACTTCCTGGTGGTTCCATAGTTAAGACTCTGAGCTTCCACTGCAGGGGCTCGAGTTCATTCCTGGTCAGGGAACTGAGATCACATATGCTTGGCCAAAAAATAAAAGTAAATTGGAAAAAAAAAAAAAAAAAACCCAGCTCCAGCTGAAGGGAACATCCCCATTTACTTAGTAACCTACCTGAAGACCTCAGCTTTGTTCCCTGTTCATCCTGGCCCCAAGTCCCTGCCAGTCTTCCCCTCCCTCCCATCTCTGGCAGCCATTGTTCTGCATCTGACTCTCTCATTCTCTCACGTCACAATAACCTGGTGCCTGCTTGGGTTCTCCACTAGGCCTGTCTCTTATACACATCTTTCTCCAGGCAAGAACACTGGAGTGGGTTGCCNCCCTCCCTCCCATCTCTGGCAGCCATTGTTCTGCATCTGACTCTCTCATTCTCTCACGTCACAATAACCTGGTGCCTGCTTGGGTTCTCCACTAGGCGTCTGGCACCAGAAACAATTGGGTACATCTCTAAAATTTAAGAACTACCACTCTGCTAGGAGTAGGGTACTCCATCACTTTTTGATCATCTTGACCTAGTTTGGAACTGGGGGGGGGTCCCTTATTAAAAAAAAAAATTCACCATACCCCCAAAAGGTTAATAACTTTCCTCTTTGTGATAAGCATAGTGACCAGTTGAGGGTATCCTGGGATAAGCTGAGTGAAAATGTATCTGTGGTACTATTCTGAGAGTACATACTTTTATTAAGTTTAAATGTCAGAAAGTATGTTACTGATGGGAGTTTAAATTGCTATAACCTCTAGTGATGACAGTTTTGGCAAAATCTATTAACATTAAAACAGAAAACTATTAATTAAAACTCTATTCTGCTTCTAAAAGTAGATTGTACAAATAACCTGTCACTTTATGCAAAATGACACATGTCCCAGGTTAGTTACTACAGCAGCATTTCTCTTAGCAGAAGGCTTGAAATAATGTTAAAATATGAAACATCTATAACTAAAACACTGTTTCATTATATCTCAGTAAAACTGGAATTTTAAAAACGTGTGCACATATACNTGCAAAATGACACATGTCCCAGGTTAGTTACTACAGCAGCATTTCTCTTAGCAGAAGGCTTGAAATAATGTTAAAATATGAAACATCTATAACTAAAACACTGTTTCATTATATCTCAGTAAAACTGGAATTTTAAAAACGTGTGCACATATACATGTGTTCACATATAAATGCATGGAATATCTCTGAAAGAGATACAAGAAACTTCACTGTGGTCACCTCTAAGAGGAGCTAAGTGACTGGGGACAGGATGTGAAAGAGAACCAACTTTTTACCTTGTACCCTGTGTTCATTTTAAATTTTATACCAGTATATTTACTACTAGTGAATAGGTATGTATATTTTATAAATACTGAATAGTAATAAATGTACATACGTAGACATTTTTAATATTCATCAGTTCAGTTCAGTCGCTCAGTCGTGTCTGACTCTTGCAACCCCATAAACCACAGCATGCGAGGCCTCCCTGTCCATCACCAACTCCCGGAGTTCNAAGTGGTTTGCCATTCCCTTCTCCAGTGGACCACATTCTGTCGGACCTCTCCACCATGACCCGCCCATCCTGGGTGGCCCCATGGGCATGGCTTAGTTTCATTGAGTTAAACAGGACCGTGGTCCTAGTGTGACCAGATTGACTAGTTTTCTGTGATTATGGTTTCAGTGTGTCTGCCCTCTGATACCCTCTTGCAACACCTGCTGTGTTACTTGGGTTTCTCTTACCTTGGACGTGGGATATCTCTTCATGGCTGCTCCAGCAAAGCGCAGCCGCTGCTCCTTACCTTGGACGAGGGGTATCTCCTCACCACAGTCCCTCCTGACCTTGAACGTATGGTATGTTCCTTTTTAAATCATATGGTAGTTCCTCTTTAAATTTTTTGAAGATCCTCCATACTGTTTTCCAAAGTGGCTGCACCAATTTACATTTCTCCCAGCAGTGCTCATGCATCCCTTTTCTCCACACCTTCACCAGCATCTGTTCTCTCTTTTGGAGGANTTTTAAATCATATGGTAGTTCCTCTTTAAATTTTTTGAAGATCCTCCATACTGTTTTCCAAAGTGGCTGCACCAATTTACATTTCTCCCAGCAGTGCTCATGCATCCCTTTTCTCCACACCTTCACCAGCATCTGTTCTCTCTTTTGGAGGATGACCATTCTAACAGGTATGAGGTGATACCTCATTGTGGTTTTAACTTGTATTTCACTGATGATTAGTGCTTTTGAGCACCTTTTCACCTACCTGTTGGCAATTTGTATGTTTGTATGTTTTCTTTGGGAAAAAGCCTGTTCAGGTCCTTTGTCCATTTTTAACTTGGGTAGTTTTTGTGCTATTGAATCATATGAGTTCTTTATACATTTTGGATATTAACCCCTAAAAGCAAAAATTTTTAAGGAGACAAGTAAACACTCCCTTGTGTGGTCCCCAAACCAGCTATTGGTAGACACAGGAGCAGGACTCAGTCTTGGAGCTAGTTAAATTTTTCATCTGAATTTCAAGTCGGCTATAAAATTAGCTAAGCTGTGCATTGTATGGTTTCTTCGTACAGATGTTAAACCAACTGGAAGTGGTGAAAGAATTTCTAAGAAACAATGAGGATCTTAGAAATGGTCTGACAGAAGATATGCAGAAGTTCAACCGCCTCCGTCAACAGCATCTAAAACCAGATTCAAAGGAACCTGGGGTACAGACACCTGAAGGGAAGGCCTGAGGTGAGTTTAAGCATATGATATTTAAATAAGGACTGAATGGCCTTGTCTCTTTGATGTCTGTTCCCTTAGGTAAGGCCATAGCACACACAGTCTCATCTGAAGTTTCACTGTGTCCTTATTATTTGAAAGAAAGAACATGGAGCTTTGTGCTCTTTCTAATTGATGGTCTCACATCTGAACTGATTCAAAATAAACTCCCTGCCAGCTTTATTTAGTCAAGTATACCTGAAGTCATTCAGCTAGCCTGACATGAATCAACCTTATGACAATCAAAAAGCACTTCAGTCCTAAAATGATAGCAGTGATGCCTTGCTCTTAGCTGTGACATTAATAATGGCAACTTGTTACTTTTCATAAGAAAAGCTCATTAAAGTAATGGTATTCAGTGTTTTACTTTTTTCCCTCATGAAGAAAATTAAATGTTCTCTTCTGTTTTAGGTCAACCTTCCACAAAGATCAGGCGTGTTCTGTGAAAGTTGCCCAGGCTTCCATCTCAGGCATCCTTTTCTGGGCAAAAGGAAAAACTCTCCCGAGTACTCCAGTCAAACAAAAAGGGATTTGTGTTGTCTTTTCCTGGACTTTCCTTTGACTCTTTGGGAGTTTTTTTTTTTTAACATTCACAAGCTTGGTGGTGGTATCTGTACCAACCAAAAAATATTAGATACTCTTGTACCAAGCTTGGTATCATCCAGGGGTTTTTTTTGTTGTGGTTTGTTTTTCAGGTTTTGTTTTTCATTTTGTGTTGCTGTTTAAAAGGTGACATTCTTTTCTGGTCCTAAAACTCTTAACTGCTTCAATAGTAACTAGGCTTGTGTTCGGCCAGGCCTGTGGTGAAGGGCCATGCCAAGCTCTCTGTCCATTGGCACACACACCCTTGCCTCAAAGTCTCAATCATGAGGATGCCCACGGGTGGGCTGTGATGTATTGATGTTGAGATAGAAATCCTTCCTTCTTGCCAGCATTTCCAGTTAGTACAGAACTGTGAGTTCCCCTTTCTGGTAGCCTGAGATGGTAAGACAGAGAGCTGGGCTGAGAACACAGTAACTTGACTGACAGCATAGGGGGAGGGCCCAGGCTGGTATCACAGCTCTTTCTGTTCAGTTATTCCAAGTGCTGAGTGCAGGGTGTGGTCCATGTGTGCTTGATGAATATTCCTTAACTGAAGGGTCAGCTGATAGTGTAGAGGTATTCGTAGATATAAATATTCAAACCTGGTCCTTTGTAAAATATGAGGTTTAAGAAGGAAATCTGAATATTCTTATGGAAGTTCAAACACATCCCATTTTCTTTCAGCAACTTCACAGATTCACTCTGTTCCTCTTACCCCAAAAGTCATCCACTTTCAGCTTTGTCCTATTTGTTCTTTGAACTGCAAACCCCTGTCCTGTTGTGTGCAGTGGTCTGTGGGATCAGCTTTACCCTCACCTTCCCCCACATCTGCTCATCTCCAAAGCCAGTGGGCTTCCCTTGTAGCTCAGCTGGTAAAGAATCTGCCTGCAATGCAGGAGACCCTGGTTTGATTCTTGGGTTGGGAAGATCCCCTGGAGAAGGGATAGGCTACCCACTGTAATATTCTTGGGCTTCCCTAGTAGCTCAGATGGTAAAAAATCCACCTGCAGTGCAGGAGACCTGGGTTTGATCCCTGGGTTGGGAAGATCCCCTGGAGGAAGAAATGGCAACCCACTCCAGTATTCTTGCCTGGAGAACCCCCATGGAAAGAGGAGCCTGGTGGGCTATAGTCCATGGGGTTGCAAAGAGTTGGACATGACTGAGCAACCAAGCACAAAAGCACAGCAGTGCTGAGCTAAGCCATGTTGCCCCTGGATCTTCAGGGACAGACTTGCCACGTTCCCCACTGCCTGGAGAAAGTGCTTCCAGTCTGAGCCCAAGTGAAGCCCTGCTCCTCTGCTTACTCAGCTGCCCGTCAAGGATGTGATTTTTAGGGAATGGGGGTGGGGGATATATTTGGTGTATTTTTACATTAAAATGCATTGAATGTAATTGTGTAAAACCTGGATGAATGCACATATGCCTGTAACTTCCTGCTTTCATCTTTCATGCTACTATTTGGTCTTTAATCTTGCTTTTTCTTTCTCCCTTCATTTCATGGAATACCTTTAGAAGACTTCAGTAATACAGTGGCAATTTTCTTTCTTTCACCCCGCCTCCAACCAAACTAAGAAACCTCATGAAATATTTCATAGTTTCTAGATATAAAGTAGCAAAACTTGGGATCAAATCAAATCTTGATTCACTAACCAATTTAAGATCTGGTTTCTCACCTTATAGGAACTTTGGGTTATGAATACTTTCATTTCCTTCCTCTTGTGTCTATTTAGTTTTTCCTTATCTACCAAACAAACATTTATCAAGTGTCAGCCACATGCCAGACATTGAAGTAGATGCAAAAGTGAAGATTTGTACAGTATGGACAATGGTATGTGAGCTCTCATCTTACTGAATTTATTGTCTGCTCTGATGAATTAAATGAATTCAGGGAATTCCCTGGTGGTCCAGTGGTTAGGACTCAGTACTTTCACTGCATGAGCCCCAGGTTCAGTCCCTGGTGTGGGGGACTAAGATTCCGTGACCCACGAGGTGTGGCCAGCATTTAATTTAAGAAGACACACCCAGAGGGGGCTTTAAAGCAAGCAGTGTGTGTGCAGGAACATCAACCTTCTGGATCTCTGTATGAGGGCACGGAGTGTGCACAAAAGGGTGTTCACAGCAGTCTTGGCAGGCATCCATGGAGAGAGGAGCGGTTAAAACATATCCATGTTGCCAAGAATTGCATGACTGTTAAAAAAGGAGGAGGTAAGGCTGCCATGCTGTGATAGGAAATGATGTCTAAGACATACAGATAGAAAAGCAGAATGTATAACAATGCATTGCATGCTATAAAACTATGTCGCTTTCAGATAACGGAGATCTGGAAAGCTGTGTGCTTTTCCCAAGCTTTTTTCCCAGGTCGCCTCTGCGAGAAGAATTGGGGTCGAATTCGGCTTTTCTGTCCTTGGCATTCTGCCATATGGAATTTGAATGACAATGTGCACTCCTGTATTTTGAAATTTTTTCATTAAAATTTTGTATTTCAAAATAATAGACATAAACTCAAGCTGCAAGACCTGTGTGTCACATTTGCTGGAATATATTGTGGTCTACATTACTGTGGGTGTCAGCTCCCCCTCCAGGGGCATTTGTGAGTTGTCAGTGTCAGAAGCCCAGGAAGTGGCTTCCTTCCCCCACGGCGCTGTTTCATCTCCAGATGGCTTGTTTGGGTCCAGCAATGCTATGCACACCTGGCCTCTCCCTGGTACATGGTATAAGGTTCATAGTTTTGAAAGAATTAGAGGAGCAAAATGGTTGTAGCATTCAAGTTGCAAGGATAAGGCAGTTCTTTGAATTTTATCTTGGGCTTTGCCAGGAAATTCAGAAGACCTCAAGACAAAGATGTTTATGTATTACATTCAATACAAAACCACAATGCTGGGAAATAACCGAAGTATGATAGTAACAAAAACTTCTGGAAAAAGAGCTCTGCCAATTTGGAAAATGTTATTGCTTCATAAAGCAATGGTAGAGACCTGTAGACAGTTTTAAGTCAAATTGTCAACAACAGAAAGGATTATGTTTGAGAGTTTGGGGGGATTATGAAATGATTATTACTCTAATGATTTGAGTTTTTTATTAAAGTATTAATCACTTACATGGCTGTAAACACGAATATCCTAGACAACAAAGGGTTGAAGCTCTGAGCTGGGTGGGCGTACTACAAATTAGATCCTGTAAGTGAAGTCTTGCATTAGAATGGAGGCGTTGCAATCTTTGGGATTTTTTTCTGTAACTGTTTTGGCTTCTAAATTATAAATGTAGAGTGACAGGAAATTATCAGCAGGGATTACCCCCTTTCCCCTTACCCGGTTAATTTGATCCCCTACCTGCTTTCATATGGCTTCAACAGACAGTGGCCCTTGACTGAAATGCAATACTCAAATTATATATTTTATAAAACAAATCTAGAAATATATTAATTTCTCATATAAAAGCAAAGGGGGAAAAATCCCTTCGCTTAAACTTTAAGGAAAATCCCTTAAAGTTTCAATAAAAATCTTGATACCAAGGTTATGATTCATTTCAGAACTTTTAGAACTGCTTTTTATTATTGTATGTCTGAACTATCTGAAATATTAGAAGCTACCATGTCTTCCAGAGGCTTCTTTCCTGCTTCTCAAAAACCATCCTCTATGATATATGCTTGTTTGTAATGATTGCACAATTATAAACTGAGCATTTTGTGACATCTCTTGGGGAAGGTGGGCAATGATCTTGCATGATTTATTACTTTCTACTGAGTGTCAGAAAGGTATGAAAATTTTTACTTCAGAACCGTGTGGTAGTCAGCCTCCAAGATGGCCCCTGATGATTCCTGCCTCCTGCTATCCCTGTCCTTCTGCTGTCTTCCCATAGTGCACCAAGGTTGGTCCATGTGACCAAGCAAACACAGCTGAAGTGATACTTTGTCACCTCCCAGGTTAAGCTATAAAAGACTGCAACTTCCATCTTGGACTTTCTGTCTCTTGGAACACCTTCTCTGGGGGAAGCCATGTTGTGAGCAGCCCTGTGGCCCACATGACAAGGAAGTGAAGCCTCCTGCAAACAACTGTGTGAATAAGCTTGGAAGTGAATCCTCCAGCCCCACGCAAGTTTTCAGAGACTGCAGCCCCAGCCGACAGCTGAAAGACCAAGCCAGAAGCACTTAAGCCCCTCCCAGATTGCTGACCCTCCAAAACTCTGTGTGAGATATTTGTTGTTTTAAGCTAAGTGTGGAGGTGATATGTTACACAGCAACAGATAACTCATACGCTGTCATTTTCCAGAGTTTGTTTTTTACCCTGTATGCAAAAATGTGAAATGCAGAGACTGCCTCCAAAGAGGACTGTTGCTTAGATGCCACAGAAGGCAAACTTGGGCCTGTCCTGTCCAAAACCTGATGTCTTCAGAAGTTTTCAGAGTTTTCTTCAGTGTCTTTGCATTTGAAATCTGACAGAAGCAGGGTGTAAACACCTTTGAACACTTGTATTGATTGAGGTTCCCCAGTAGATCCCTTTGGAACCTCCTGCATTCTCCCAAGGGATTCGGGGGAATTTGGGATCAAATCCTAGAGGGCAGCCTCTGCTGTAGAGGTAATGGCATCACACCCACAGCCCCATCTTTATTTTTCCCTTCTCGCTCCCAGGTTTAAGCAAATCCTTGAACACTCATAGGATTCCTAGCATGGGTGTGTGTGTGTGAACACGTGTGCATGTACTTGGTCATATCCAATTCTTTGTGACCCCATGGACTAGCATGGATGGATGTGTGTGTGTGTGTGTGTGTGTGTGTGTGTGTATGCGTGCATAGTCATGTCTGATTCTTTGAGACCCCATGGACTACTGTAGCCCGCCAGGCTCCTCTGTCCATGGGATTTCCCTGGCAAGAATACTGGAGTCAGTTGCCATTTCCTCCTCCTCCAGGGGATCTTTCTGACCCAGGGATCAAACCTATGTCTTCTGCATCTCCTGCATTGGCAGGTGGATTCCTTACCACCAAGCCACTTAGGAAGTCCTCCTAGAGAGGAATACCCTTGGCTAATACTGTTGACCACTGACCCTCACCCCCAACCCTAGCTAGCATGCAACACTGGGTGATAAGTTCACCAGTTTTACAAACTGCCATTTCCCCCATTTTTAGGCATGAGGAAAAGAGGAAAGGAATATGATCTTTTTTTTTTTCTATTTACCAAGAATTCCGGGTTGGTAGCCACTGACCTCAGAGTTGTTTATCTTGTTTCCATGGAAGGTTCTATCATTGTTCTCGGTCACGAAGAGATTCTATGGTCTCTTGCTAAGTACACCTTAAAAGTCTAAGCTGGATATCACTGAATTCATTTAAGCCCACTTGGAAATATTTACCTCAGTAGAACTAGCCCTTGAATTTATTGGTATAAAGAGATTGTGGCCATATCAAGTTTTTAAAGTCATATTCTACTAAGCACCCTTATTTGAACCTGAACACCCAAAACAAGTACCAAAAAACACGTTCTTGAGAGCTTTTTTAAAAAAAATCAACTCTGAAGTGTTTTTCATTCACTCTTCCTCCCCTACATAAATTAACCCTTGAGTTGCAAGCCCAGCAGAGAGGAAGACTAGCCAATCTACTCTCACCTTCTAACAACCATTTTATTTCTCCACGAAATAAATGATACTCAAAAGTGTCAGTTCTGTGCTATTTGCCATTTTTTATTAACCGAACTGCAGGCTTCAATCAAATTTGCACTGTTTCAGAGTCAAAACCAAACTTTTCAATTTTTCTTTAGGAAGATTAGTTCAGTGCATGGAAGCTGCAGAGATTCGATCAGGCCACTCAATGACAGTCCCAGGTCACTAGATAACAGCAGGTGATCTCCGGGCAGTTGCTGTCAGCCATAGGGTCTTCAGCTGCAGGGGTGGTAGCTGCAGTAGAATCCACAGAGCTGGTAGAGGTGGCAGAAGAATCCACAGAGCCGGTAGAGGTGGCAGAAGAATCCACAGAGCCGGCAGAGGTGGCAGAAGCGGCAGAGACAGCAGCACTGGTGGCTGCCGTGGTGCCACCGCCATAGTGGTAATTCAGGTAGCGGCCTGCCTGCATACTCTGTGCCACTATGTTGGTGCCGTGACATGCCATCAGCAGCAAATTGCGAGGCTGTACACGGTAGGCGAAGCGCATGAAGGCCATCGAGTAGAAGATGAGCGCAGTCGTCATGCGGCCACTGATGACGTCTGGTGATGCCCTCATGTCCCTGAAGGCGGCCAGCGGGAGGCCCCAGTTGGCCACTGGACCCCAGAAGTGCGTGCTGGTCACGTAATCTCGGAACTCCTTAGTCTTCACGGTCTCCATCGCCTTCCGGCACAGAGCCACCACCGCTGCCATGATCGCTAAGGCCTGGGAGCACCAACAAACGAACAGCTAACCGACACTGACGTGGGGCATAGAACCTGGAGCCTCAGCCTATCCTGAAGCTGCATTAGCCCCAAGTCTCGCACCTACACGCGACAGCCGTAAAGCACGCCAGACTGCACGTGCCACTGTCCTGTGTTCCTTTGCGGGTAGAGGCGTGGCCTGCCCTCGTGCCTTTGCGTTTCTGCCGTAAAGTGCACCAGAGGGCACGTGCCACTGTCATGTCCGTCTTTGGGAACGGGAAGTGTGGCCTCGCATTCGTGCCTTTGCGTGACTGCCGTAAAGTGTGTATAATGGGCGCACACGCACTAGTGATTTAAGCAAAGATGCGCGTACAACCTTGTCTTTCCCTCCGTGGTGTGCTGCCGCCGCTTGAAACATTTCAATGCTCCAGGTGCCGCCGGGGGAGACGGTGGTCTAGCTTACCACTTCTCAGGTACAAGGGAAATTCTGCTTGCTCTCTCTAGTCTGTGGACTGCATTGACTAGATGTTGATATAAAATTCTTCAACCAAGTACAGAATTTTCTCTGTACAATTTGCCTGAATTACCTGCAGATGTTTCACCTCTGTATATTTCAGTGTCTGGCTCTTCACAAGGACATTCTCCAAACCACAATAATCCGCTCAGATGCTTAACATTTAGTACAGCATTATCATCTAATAAGCAGTGCATATTTAAATAGTTTTATGGCTGTTTTTTTCTTTCTTGTTGGGAAAAACTCAGGATCCACTCAAGATTCACATGTAGTTATATTTTTTAGATTAACCTCCCTTAATCTAGAAGAGTTCCCCAGCTTTTTTTTTTCTTTTGTGATATGATATTTTTGAAAAGTACAAGTCAGTGGTTTTTCAGAATGTCCTTAATTTGGATTAGTCAGTTTTATCTTAATTAAATTTAAATTGAATGTTTTTTTGGTAGGAATACTACACAGGTGTGGTTGTCTTTAATGCATTACAATGGAAGTCACCTGATATCATTTGTTTCCATCATTGGTGACTGTGAGTTTGATCATGTGGTTAAGGAATTGCCTGTCAGGTTTCTCCATTATAAAGGTAACTTTTCCTTTCTTCTCTGGAGCCTCTTTGAGAGTGGATGAATATTCTGTTCTCCCAAGTCTTTCACCTAACAGTTAATATCCATTGATGACAATTCTTAATGACAAAACTGATGGTGGTCTTCCCAGTGTTTTCTACTTTTTCCAGTAAAAATGATGAGTTGAAAAGTAAGTATACATTGAAATATTAATGGGCTTCCCTGGTGGCTCAGCTGGTAAAGAATCCTGCAATACCAGAGACCTGGGTTCGATCCCTGGATTGGGAAGATCGCCTGGAGAAAGGAATGGATACCCACTCCAGTATTCTGTCCTGAAGAATTCCATGGACTATATACAGTGGGAAAAAGACAGACACTACTGAGTGACTTTCATTTTATGGGCTTTCCTGATAGCTCAGTTGGTAAAGAATCTGCCTGCAATGCAGGAGACCTGGGTTCGATCCCTGGGTTGGGATGATCTCCTGAGAAGGGAAAGGCTACCCACTCCAGTAATCTGGACTGTATAGTCCGTACTTATGTAGTGATTTATAGGGCAACCCAGGTGGCTCAGTGGTAAAGAATCTGCCTCCAATGCAGGAGACACTGGTTTGATCCTGGGTCGGAAATATCCCTTGGAGGAGGTAGTGGCAACCCACTCCAGTATTCTTGCCTGGAGAATCCCCTGGACAGAGGAACCTGGCGGGCTGCAGTCCATGAAGTCATAGAGTCAAACATGACTTAGCAGGTGAGCATACATGCAGTGATTTATAATGAGCCCACTGTACTTTAAAAAATTAATACATTCATTATCTGTGTTCATTTACATCCCAGATGTTTTACAGATATAGTTTTAAAACACACAGTATAACCATTGTTCAAAAGGAAAGCAGCATTATTTTTATATAACCCTTTTAAAGTACTGGGCTTCCAAATATGGATGACTGATGCACTGGTGTGAGTCAATTTATTATAAATTGGAATTAATAAATCAGCAAACCATGAATGGAATGACATTTTAGGTCTACACTGCCAGATGCTCCAGTGTCCTAAAATAAATGTAAGTTGCCACACCTTGTTCATTAGAAGCTATTAGTACTTGGAGATCATCTCCCATAGATTGCTACTTGGTTTTGATTACCTATTACTGTGTAATAAATCACCCCAAAATATAGTGGCTTAGAACAACAATCTTTTACTGTACTCAGATATTTTCAATTTGGGTGAGACTAAATAAAGCCAGCTTATCTGATTCACCTGAGGCAACTCAGCTTGGGGCTGGAAGATCCACTTTCAAAATGGTTCACTAACAAGGCAGGCAAGTTGATACTGGTTGTTACTGGGAGCTCAGGTGGAACTATTAAAGCCACTTGTTTCTTCACAGCATGGTGCCTAAGAAGATGTGTTGTAGGCATAATCTTGCATAATCTCTCCTCAAGTGTGGGCAGAATGTATGAATATGATTAAATATCATTCCCATGATTATATGACGAAAGATAATTTGAAGATAAGATTAAGGTCCCAAATCAGTTGGCCTTAACATGGGGAGATTCTCTAAGTGGGCCTGACCTGATGACATGAGGTGTTTTGTTTTTGGTTTAAGACGACAGAAATTTATTTTCTCACAGTTCTGAAGGCTAAAAGTCCAAACTTCAGCCTCTTTAATCTTCCATACCTAGGCTTGTGGCCATATTACTCCAGACTCTGCCTCTGGGGTAACATTGCTGCCTCCTCTTCTGAGTGTCTTCTCTCCCATGTGAGCCATTTGAATCTGGGTCTGTTAGTCAGAGACAGAGAAAGCCAGAGATTGAAACTGTGAGTGGGACTTGACATGAGGGAGAGTCTCTCTGGCTGACTTGGAGCATGGAATGGCCACCTGGCAGGGAATGTAGGCAGCCTCTAGGAGTTGAGGGCGTCCTCAGCTGACTGCCAGTGAGGAGAGGCAGACCAGAGCCCTGTAGCCACAAGGAACTGAATTCCTCCGACAACATGCACACCTTTTGAAACCCTGAGCAGAGAACCTAGCCATGCTCTGCCCAGAATCCCAACCTACAGACTATGAGCTGGGGTAAATGGCTGGAGTTTTCTTTTCATACTTGAGATTTTTTATTTTGTATTGGGGTGTAGCCGATTACCAATGTTGTAGTAGTTTCTGGTGAACAGCAAAGGAACTCATACATACACATATATCCATGCAGGTGGTGGTCGTGGTAAAGAACCCGCCTGCCAGTGTAGGAGACATAAGAGACGTGGGTTCCATCCCTGGATCGGGAAGATATTCTGGCGAAGGAAATGGCAACCCACTCCCCTACTCCGGTATTCTTGCCTGGATTATCCTCATGGACAGAGGAGCCTGGTGGGCTATAGTCCATGGGGTTTCAGAGTTGGACATGACTGAGTGACTAAGCACATACGCATTCTTTCCCCAAGCCCCTCCCATCCAGGCAGGCACATGGCATTGAGTAAAGTTCCATGTGCTATGCAACTGGTTCTTGTTGGTTATCCATTTTGAGTATAGCAGTGTATACATAACCTTACCAACTCCCTAATTATCCCTTCCTCAAATAGGCAACTATAAGTTCTTTTTCCAAGTCTGTGAGTCTCTATTTTGTAAGTAAGTTCATTTATATCATTTCTTTTTAGATTCCACATATCAGGGATGTCATATGATATTTCTCTTTCTCTGTCTGACTTCACTCAGTATGACACTCTAGGTCCTTCCACGCTGCTGCAAACGACATTATTTCATTCTTTATAATGGCTGAGTAGTATTCCATTTGTATATGTACCACATCTTCTGTATCCATTCCTCTGTTGATGGACATTTAGGTTGCTTCCATGTCTTGGCTCTTGTAAACAGGGCTGCAATGAACATTGGGGTGCATGTATCCTTTCGGATCACATTTTTTTTTCCAGATATAGGCCCAGGAGTGGGATTGCAGGGTCATATGATACCTCTGTTTTTAGTTCTTAAGGAACCTCCATACTGTTCTCCATAGTGGCTATACCAATTTACATTCCCACCAACAATGTAGGAGAGTTTCCTTCTCTCCACACCCTCTCCAGCAGGTTTTTTGTTGTTTGTTTTGTTTTTACAAATTGTTGTTTGTAAATTTTTTGATGATTAAAGGCTGTTACTTTAAGCCACTAAATATGTGATAATCTTTTGTGCAGCAGTAGAAAACTAATAGCTGTATTAATTGGCTTTTATGATCTCTTCTCAGAAGTCCCATAACATAACTTTCTCCAGACAAAAGCCCACCCAGATTCAATGAGACGGGACATAGACCCACCTCTCTAAGGCAGGAGTGTCGAAGTCATACTTTCTAAGAAGAGCACGTGGAATGAGAACTATTGTTGGGGCCACCTTTGGAAAATACTGTCTACCATATTTTTTAACCTGAAATGACATAATTATAGAACACTGGATCTCATGGATTATCTGTAAAATAGGGGCGATAATGGTACTGACCTCAGCAGTATTGTGAGATTTTAGTGTGTTAATCCATGGTCAGTACTTAATATAGGACCTGGTATATAAGAAATGCTCAGTGAATTTTAGCTGTTATTATTATCATCATCCAGTCCAGCCTTCTCATTTTACAAATAAGGCAGGAAGCTTTAAGAGATTGTGTTATGTGCCATGGTGACACAGGGAATTCATGGTAGACCTGGATTGAAATTTCCTTTTCTCACATCAGTGCTCTGCACAAATCACTTTAACGTCTGATGTGTTTCTGTCTTTCCAACTGTGTTCTAAGTTCCCTTAGGCCACCAGGGAAGTATCACCAAATGAAATATTCCTTCTCCCCACAAACCTTTCTACTGTATTACCTGGATGTGGCCCAAATTGAAGAAGATAAGATCTGCCTGCTCATGTTGTTTTTGTGTTGTGAAAGTCACTCAGTCGTCTCCTACTCTTTGTGACCCCATGGACTACACAGTCCATGGAATTCTCTAGGCCAGAATAGTGGAGTGGGTAACCTTTCCTTTCTTCAGGGGATCTTCCCAACCCAGGGATCGAAGCCAGGTCTTCCACATTGCGGGTGGATTCTTTACCAGCTGAACCACAAGGGAAGCCCAAGAATACTGGAAGTGGGTAACCTATCCCTTCTCCAGCGGATCTTTCCAACCCAGGAATAGAACCGGGATCTTCTGCATTGCAGGCGGATTCTTTACCAACTGAGCTATCAAGGAAGCCCATTCACGGGGAGCATTTTAAAGCAGAGAAATGGAGGTAGAGACAAAGTTTAAGTGACATCCCTAGTAGAATCCCAGTTGGTAGATGCCTAGCTAAATATAGTCTTTGTATAACGTTTGTACCTGGAAGATATTTGTTGGTTTTTGCAGTTGAAATGAATGGGCCAAATGGAGGGTAAGAGATTGTAATGCAACTTAGATGGACTTGAGAAAGATACAGGGCAAGGGATGAACAAAGCTGTAGAGAATCTTACCTAGCAAAGATAGTGATCAGTTTTAGAATGAGAGAATATCAGTAATGCTGTCCTGGGATTACCTTTCCCCATGGAGAAGTTAGACTTGCTGTATATTTCACTGTATTTTAATAGATGAGACAAAGCAGCTAAAGATTTATGGTTATTGTAGATAGTATTGTAGATAATATTATCATTAATGCCATTGAAAGTGGCTTTTCTACAGTCTGTGCCACCTCGCCAACATAAAGCATTCAGGGTCTCCTGTGTGGCTCCACCTCGAGACACATAAACATGGAGGGCAAGTTCACTATCACCTTTCAAAGGAAAACACTGGGGACTTCCCTGGTGGTCCAGTGGTTAAGAATCCACCTTGCAATTCAGGGGACACTGGTTCAATCCCTGGTCAGCAAACTAAGATCCTACATGCTTCATGGCAACTAAGGCTGTGTGCCACACCTACGGAGCCTGCACTCCACCATTAACACCCAATGCAGCCAGATTAATTAATAATTTAAAAAAGAAAGGAAGACAATTGGAGAAGACTGGCAAATACTAAGATAGATTTTCTACCTTTCCGCAGTCTATTGAAAATGCGCCATTGCATACTTTCTTCCAACAAAGATTCCAGGTCATAGGTCTCTTGCCATCTTCCTTGACATTAAGGACCTGGACCCATGTGACTCCTCAGGGGGTTCCAGTGAAGTGGACCATGGAGAGCACACCTTTTGATTTTATTTTCTTTAAAATTTTTTACTCTGAAATCATCTGAAATTCACAGAAAAGTGAAAATAGTTTAAAACAAGAATAAGAAAGCAGAAAGTGTGAAAAGAACTCATGTATATCCTTTACCAAGATTTACCAGCGCTGTTAACATTTTGACACATTTGCTTTATGATTTTCTTTGCCCCTAAGAACGGAAGAACTTCAGTGTCTTATTTCCTAAGCATCTGGATGCTCGTGGAGTTTCTTTTGTATTACCGCAATACACCCATCAACAGTAAGGCGTTTACCATTGATATGTACTGTAATCTACAATCCTTATTCTCATTTTGCCAATTGTCCCAGTAATGTCCTGTATAACAATTTTCTGTTTCTAGTCCAGGATCCAGAGCAGGGTCACACATTGTTTTTAATTGACTCTGTTAATCTGTTAATAAAACAACTGTCTCTGTAATCTCTTGTAATCTACAACAGTTCTTCAGCCTTTCCCCAGCATTCATGACGTTGACATTTGAGAAGAGTACAGGCCCGCTGTTTCCTAGAATGTCCTTCAGTTTGGGTTCACTACATGTTTCCTCATGACTGCCTGCAGGAAGTTCATGTTTAGCGGGAGCCCCACAGAAATGACATCCTATGCCCAGCGAGGCACCTTAGGAGGCATGTGACTGTTTTTAGTGAGATGGGTGGCGTTCTGGTGACGCATGAGACTGAAGTGATGTTCCCTAGATTTCTCAAAAATACAGTATTTTCCCCTTTGTAATTCATAATTTGTGGGGAGATACTTTGAGCCTATGTAAATATCCTCATCAAATATTTAACTACTAGTTTTAGCATCCATTGATGATTCTGCCTGAATCAAGAATTAGTATCACAGGTGGGAATTACTTGGTGGTCCAATGGTTAGGACTCATTGCTCTCACTGCAGGGGCCCAGGTTCAATCCCTGCTCGGGGAACTAAGATCCTGCAAGCCACACAGTGCAGGAAAAAAAAAAATTACAGTCATGATGGCAACATTTTATTTTATTTTTTAATGATTTTCTGTCTTATGTTTTAAAACAAAAATCAGAAATTGTATTTCTTTAGAGCTGCCTGGCATGCTGGCCAACATTTATAAAACATGAGAATATTCCTAAATTCCTAAAACTGAACATTTATGATTTAGGTATTTTATAAAATTTGGGGGCCACATTTGATGCTGATGTCCTTGGAATATTTGCTCTCACCTTCTACCAAAGGGAATAAATAGAATACTGCCTCCAGAAAAGCTGGATAAATAAGACAATAGGTGGATATATTGGTTGTGCTATTTTCAGTTACTGCAAAAATTAATATGAGAGCCATCTGTGGCCCTGATTCTAATTTTTTGCCTTATGCAATTTTTCTTTTCCCCCACGTGTAAATACAATGGCTGAAGGCTGGGTGGTTATCCAGCGTATTCTTGTAACTCAGAAATATCAATCAAGTGTGTTGTAGCTCAGCTTCTCTAGCTATAAAACACCCCGTGTTCTGGCCTGGTCCCCTTGTTGCAGTCGAGTGGCAGGAGAGGATCATTGGTTCCAGCCCGCAGTGGACCATGGCTTCCTTGTCATCTTCTGTTTCATTTCTGCCTGATTACTATGTCCTCAGTCAGGTCAGTGGTGAAACAAGCAAAAGGCTGCAGGACTCCCCCATCCCTCTCCTGCCAGGGCTTCATTCCCAGGGTCTTGTCATAGGAAATATGCAGTGCCTGTTACTCATACTTAGTCTTGGCACCAGAAATGAAAACCTTCTGTTATTAACCTTTTACTGAAACCATCCTCAAGTAAATCTTAGAAAAATTCAGTTTTTTAAGACATTATTTTGAAAATATTTCACACTTAACAAAAAACGTTGTGAGAATGCAAAAAATTCTCACATACCCTTTCCTGAGATCAACCAGCCTTAGGGTTCTATCTGGGAAGCAGGGCCACCAAGCTTAAGAAGGGGTTTGTTGCAGCAGACAAAGCTGGGGGGTTGATGTGATGGGGGACCTTCTCCTGGAGTGAGGAGAAGTTGCCAGCCAGTCAGTGTAAGGAGCCAAAGCGGGCCCTGGGCCCTGAAGAGAGACTGGCCAGGAGTCTAGTGTGAGCCTGGGGAGGGGCACAGCGGGGTATATACTTGCCCATGTGCTAAGTCCCTTCAGTCGTGTTCGACTCTTTGCAGCCCCATGGACTATATAGCCCACCAGGCTCCCCTGTCCACGGGATTCTCTAGGAAAGAGTACTGGAGTGGGTTACTATGCCTTCCTCTAGTGAATCTTCTTAACCCAGGGATGGAACCCAGGTCTCTTGATGTCTCCTACATCGGCAGGAGGGTTCTTTATGTCACATGGGAAGCCCGTTTATATACTTACCTATTTATTATTAAAGTGATCTCACGGATTCATATTTTATTTACTGGGTTATAATCCTTTGTTGTTCAGTCACTAAGTCGTGTCCAACTCTTGATGACCCCATGAACTGCAGCACACCAGGCTTCCCTGTCTTTCACTATGTCCTGGAGTTTGCTCAAACTCGTGTCCATTGAGTCAGTGATGCCGTCCAACCATCTCATACTCTGTTGCCCCCTTCTCCTCTTGCCCTCATTCTTTCCCAGGATCAGGATCTTTTCCGATGAGTTGACTATTCACATCAGGTAACCAAAGTATTGGAGTTTCAGCTTCAGCATCAGTCCTTCCAGTGAATATTCAGAATTGATTTCCTTTGGGATTAATTGGTTTGATCTCTTTGTTGTCCAGGGAACTCTCAATAGTCTTCTCCAACACCACAGTTCGAAAGCATCAATTCTTCGGCACTCAGCCTTCTTTATTGTCCAACACTCACATCCATACAAAGACTACTGGAAAAACCATAGCTTTGACTATACAGGCCTTTGTCAGCAAAGTTATGTCTCTGCTTTTTAATATGCTGTCTAGGTTTGTCATAGCTTTCCTTCCAAGGAGCAAGCATCTTTTAGTTTCATGGCTGCAGTCACCGTCAACAGTGGTTTTAGAGCCCAAGAAAATAAAGTCTGTCACTGTTTCCATTGTTTCCCCATATATTTGCCATGAATTAATCAGACCCAATGCCATGATCTTGGTTTTCTGAATGTTGAGTTTTAAGCCAGCCTTTTCACTCTCCTCTTTCACCTTCGTCAAAAGGCTCTTTAGTTCCTCTTCACTTTCTGCTATTAGGGTGGTGTCATCTTCATATCTGAGGTTATTGATATTTCTCCCAGCAATCTTGATTCCAGCTTGTGTTTCATTCAGCCCGGCATTTTGCATGATGTACTCTGCATATAAGATAAATAAGCAGAGTGATGACATATATCCTTGATGTACTCCTTTCCCAACTTTGAACCAGTCAGTTGTTTCCTGTAAGGTTGCTTCTTGACCTGCATACAGGTTTCTCAGGAGGCAGGTATGGTGGTCTGGTATTCCCATCTCTTTCAGAATTCTCCACAGTTTGTTGTGATCCACACAGTCAAAGGCTTTAGCATAGTCAATGAAGCAAAAGTAGATGTTTTTCTGGAATTCCCTGGCTTTTCCTATGATCCAACAGATGTTGGCAGTTTGATCTCTGGTTCCTCTGTCTTTTCTAGATCCAGCTTGTACGTCTGGAAGTTCTTGGTTCATATACTATTGAAGCCTAGCTTGAAGAATTTTGAGTATTACCTTGTTAGCATATGAAATGAGTGCAGTTGTGTGGTAGTTTGAATGTTCTTTGGCATTGCCCTTCTTTGGGATTAGAATGAAAACTGACCTTTTCCAGTCCTGTGGCCACTGCTGAGTTTTCCAAATTTGCTGGCATATTGAGTGCATCACTTTCACAGCATCATCTTTCAGGATCCGAAACAGTCCCCTAGAATTCTAGGGGAATTCCATAACCTCCACTAGTTTTGTTCATAGTAATGCTTCCTAAAGCCCACTCTACTTCACATTCCAGGATGTCTGGCTCTAGATGAGTGATCACACCATCGTGATTATCTGGGTTGTGAAGATCTTTTTTGTACAGTTCTTCTGTGTATTCTTGCCACCTCTTCTTAATATCTTCTGTAAGATCCATGCCATTTCTGTCCTTTATTTTGCCCGTCTTTGCAGGAAATGTTCCCTTGGTATCTCTGGTTTTCTTGAAGAGATCTCTAGTCTTTCTCATTCTATTCATTTCCTCTATTTCTGTGCACTGTTTACTTAAGAAGGCTTTCTTACCTCTCCTTGGTATTTTCTGGAACTCCGCATTTAGTTAGGTATATTTTTTCCTTTCTCCTTTGCCATTTGCTTCTCTTCTCAGGTATTTGTAAGGCCTTCTCAGACAACCACTTTGCCTTCTTGCATTTCTTTTTCTTGGGAATGGTTTTGATGAGTGCTTCGTATGCAGAGTTAGCAACCTCTGTCCATAGTGCTTCTGGCACTCTGTCTGCCAGATCTAATCCCTTGAAATAATTTTTTACTGTGCCCTTAATTTGATGCCCCAGTTGGCCCACATTTGGGCAGTGAGAGCCCCTTGAAGCTATCTCCTCTGACCTTTCAACTTTAAAATACACACAAAGATATACCCTACAGGGGCAATCTTCCTTCCAATTTAGTTCATGTTGTCCACCCCCACCCCCAAACTTATAAGTAGAAAACTTCATCGTTGTCTGGTTCATCCTTTCTGTGTTTCCTTTTGCAAACATAAGGAGATATATGCATATTTACTTATTTCCCCTTTGTTAAACAAATGGGAGTGGATGATTTATATACTTTTTATGTTACAGTGTATCCTGGAAACCACCCCATACCACCTCATAGAGATTGTCCACATTCTCTTCCTACAGCTACATAGTACTCCGTATTGTGGGTGTAGCATCATTTATTTAGCCAATAGCTTTGATTTGCACACTTGCGTAGTTTCTGCCATATTGTATGAGTAATGCTGAATAACCTTGTGTCTGTGTATTTTCTTGTTGTTACTGGTGTATTTTAAGAGGAAGGCACTAGAAATGGTATTTCTGGGTCAAAGGCTAAATGTTAATACAGATCTAGTTTTGTTAGATACTGACAATTCATTGTGCATTCTCACAATGTTCAAGAGTGTATGTTACCCCACAGCCTTGTCAGCAGTGTATAAACAGCTGTATTGAGGTATAGTTCACATATAATACAATTCACCCCTTTAAAACGTACACTGGTTTTTAGTTTATGCTCAGAGCTGTGCTATCGGCATGGTCTTCAATCCTAGAACGTTTTCGCTACCCAAAAGGAAACTCGATGCCCATTAGTTCTTCCTCCTCCCTGTACTCTCCCCAGCGCCTCTGACAACCTTCTGACACCTTCCTGATTCTGCTGCTAAGCCACTTCAGTCGTGTCCGACTCTGTGCGACCCCATAGACGGCAGCCCACCAGGCTCCCCCCGTCCCTGGGATTCTCCAGGCAAGAACACTGGAGTGGGTTGCCATTTCCTTCGCCAGTGCATGAAAGTGAAAAGTGAAAGCGAAGTCGCTCAGTTGTGTCTGACTCTGAGCGACCCCATGGACTGCAGCCCACCAGGCTTCTCTGTCCATGGGATTTTCCAGGCAAGAGCACTGGAGTGGGGTGCTGTTGCCTTCTCCGTCCTGACTCTGAGGAGTTGCCTATTCTGGACACCTCATTTTGGTCTAGCTTCTTTCGCTTAGCATTCTGTTGTCAGGGCTGCCTTCCTTTTTATGGTGGAACACTCTTCTGGTATGGGGATAGACCACATTGTGTTCATCTGTTCAGCAGTTGACGGACATGGGGGTTGTTTCCACTTTTCAGTTACTGTGAATAGTGCTGCTGTGAACATTTGTGTACAAGGCTGTTTCGAATTTTTATTTTTGAAAAATTTTAAATTGGAGCATACTTGATTTTCAATGCAGTGCCAATCTCCACTGTACAGCAGAGTGACTCCGTTTTACACATATAAGCATTCTTTTTCAAATTCTTTTCTGTTACGGTTTATCTCTGAATGTTGAATACATTTCCTTTTGCTATATGCTAGGACCTTGTTGTTTATTCATTCTATATGTAATTGCTTACATCTGGAGTCCCAAACGCCTAACCCTTCCCTCTCTTAATCCCCTCCCCTTTCGCAAACACAAGTCTGTTCTCTGTGTCTGTGAGTCTGTTTATGTTTCGTCAACAAGTTCATTTGTACCAGCTTTTAGATTCCACATTTAAATGACATTATAGGATATTTTTCTCTTTTCGACTTACTTTACTCAGTATGACAGTCTGTACGTCCATGCATGTTGCTTCAAATGGCATTATTTCATTCTTTTTATGGCTGAATAATATTCCATTGTATATATGCACCACGTCTTCTTTATCCATTCATCTGTCAGTGGGCATCTAGCTTGTTTCCATGTTTAGTGTTCCTATGAACATAGGGGTGTGTGTATCTTTTTGAATGTTTTCTATTGTAGTAAAAATGATCATATAATATAAATCATAGTATTTTAACCATATTTAACTGTCCAGCTCAGTGGCAAGAAATACATTCATGTTGTTGTGCAAGTCTCACCATCACCCATCTCCCAAATTTTTCACCTCACTAAACTGAAAGTCTGTCCCCATTAAACACTCCCCACTCTCACTGCCCACCCCAGGGCCCCTGACATCTACAAGTGTACTTTCTGACTCTATGATTTGACTGTTCTAAGTACCTCATATAAGTGGAATCAAACTATTTATCTGCACCTAGTAAACACTGCATTTTTAAAGTTAATATATGTCTTGGGCTTCCCAGGTGGCTCAGTGGTAAAGAACCTGCCTGCCAAAGCAGAACATGTGGGTTTGATCCCTTGGTTGGGAAGATGCCTTGGAGAAGGAAATGGAAATCTACTGTAGTATTTTCACCTGGGAAATCACATGGACAAAGGAGCCTGGTGGGCTACAGTCCATGGGGACATGACTTAGCAACTAAAGAACAACAATAACCTATATGTTGAAACAGATTGTACTTTTTCCCCTCAGTACTGTGTACTAGGTTCTCATTAGTTATTTATTTTATACGTAGTAGCGTATATATGTCAATCCCAGTCTCCCAATTTATCCCAGCCCCCATTTTCCCCTCTGGTTGTCCATACGTTTGTTCTCCACATCTATGTCTCTATTTTGGCTTTGCAGTTAGGTTCATTTGTACCATTTTTTTAGACTCCACATATATGCATTAATATATGATAGATAGTTGTTTTTTCTGACTTACTTCACTCTGTATGACAAGTTCCTGGTCCATCCATGTCTCTACAGATGGCACAATTTTGCTCCTTTTTATGGTGAGTAATATTCCACTGTATCTGTGTACCACATCTTTATCCATTCATCTCTTCATGGACATTCTGGTTGGTTCCATATCCTCAGTTCAGTTTAGTCGCTCAGTCGTGTCTGACTCTTTGTGACCCCATGGACTGCAGCACACAGGCTTCCCTGTCCATCACCAACTCCCGGAGCTCATTCAAACACAGGTCCATCGAGTTGGTGATGCCATCCCACCATCTCATCCTCTGTCGTCCCCTTCTTCTCCTGCCTTCAATCTTTCCCAGCATCAGGGTCTTTTCAAATGAGTCAGTTCTTTGCATCACATGGCCAGAGTATTGGAATTTCAGCTTCAACATTAGTCCTTCCAATGAATGTTCAGGACGGATTTCCTTTAGGATAGACTGGTTGGATCTCCTTGCAGGCCAAGGGACTCTCAGGAGTCTTCTCCAACACCACAGTTCAAAAGCATTAATTCTTTGGTGTTCAGCTTTCTATATAGTCCAACCCTCACATTGATACATGACTACTGGAAAAACCATAGCTTTGACTAGATGGACCTTTGTTGGCAAAGTAATGTCTCTGCTTTTTAATATGCTGTCTAGATTGCTCATAGCTTTTCTTCCAAGGAGTAAGCGTCTTTTAATTTCATGGCTGCAATCACCATCTGCAGTGATTTTGGAACTCCAAAAACTAAAGTCAGCCACCGTTTCCACTGTTTCCCCATCTATTTGCCACGAAGTGATGCAACCAGATGCCATGATCTTAGTTTTCTGAATGTTGAATTTTAAGCCAACTTTTTTACTCTCATCTTTCACTTTCATCAAGAGGCTCCTTGGTTCTTCTCTACTTTCTGCCATATCCTAGCTCTTGTAAATAGTGCTGCCATGAACACTGGGGTCCATGCATCTTTTGGAATTGTGGTTTTCCTCAGGCATGTGCCCAAGAATGGGATGGCTGGGTCATGTGGTAGTTCTACTTTTAGTTTTTTAAGGAACCTCCATACTGTTCTCTTTAGTGATTGTACAAATAAATATTCCCACCAACAGTGCAGGAGGGTTCTCTTTTTTCCACACCCTCAGCAGCATTCATTTCTTGTAGATTTTTTTATGATGGCCATTCAGACCAGTGTGAGGTGGTACCTCACTGTAGTTCTGATTTGCATTTCTCTAATAAATAGTGATGTTAAGCATATTTTCATGTGTATGTCTTCTTTGGAGAACTGCATGTTTAGGGATACCACCCATTTTTTAATTGGCTTTTTAAAAAAATATTGACCTACATGAGCTGTTTGTATACTTTGAAGATTACGCCCTTCTCATTTGCTTACTTTGCACCTTTCTGAGGGTCATCATTTTGTCTTGTTGATGGTTTCCTCTGCCGTGCAAAACTTTAAAGTTTAACTAGGTCTCATTTGTTTATACTGTTTTTATTTTCATTATTCTGTGAAAAGAAAGTGAAAGTGAAGTCACTCAGTTGTGTCCAACTCTTTGCGACCCCATGGACTGTAACCTACCAGGCTCCTCCGTCCGTGGGATTTTCCAGGCAAGAGTACTGGAGTAGATTGCCATTTCCTTCTCCAGGAGATCTTCCCAACCCAGGGATTGAACCCAGGTCTCCGACATTGCAGGCAGATGCTTTACCATCTGAGCCACCAGGGAAGACTCTCATCATTTTGTAGGGTGAGTCAAAAAAGATCTTGCTGGAATTTATACTAAAGAGTGTTCTGTCTTTGTATTCCTGTAGAAGTCTTCTCTATCGGGCCTTATATTTAGGTCTTTAATCCATTTTGAGTTTATTTTTTTGTGTGTATGGTTTTAGAAAGTGTTCTAATCTCATTGCTTTACATGTAGCTGTCCAGTTTTCCATGCACCTCTAATTGAAGAGGCTGTCTTTTCTCCATGGTATATTTTTGTGTCCGTTGTCAAAGATGAGGTGACCATAGGTGCATGGGTTGATCACTGGGCTTTCCATTCTGTTTCATTGATATGTATTTCTGTTTTTGTGCCAGTACTCTACTGTCTTGATGACTGTAGGTCTGTAGTATAATCTGAAGTCAGGAAGCCTGATTCCTCTAGTTGCATTTTCCTTTCTCAAGGTTGCTTTGGCTGTTTGGTGTCTTTGTGTATCTGTATGAATTGTGAGATTTTTGGTTTTAGTTTTGTGCAGAATGGCATTGGTAATTTGATTAGGATTACATTGAATCTGCTTATTGCTTCGGGTAGTTATCGTCATTTTCATGACAGTATTGATTTTTCCATTGCAAGAGCATGGTATGTCTCTCCATCTGTTTTTGTCATCTTTGATTTCTTTCATTACTATCTTATTGTCTTCTCAGTACAGGTCTTTTGTCTCCTTATGTAAGGCTATTCCTTGGTATTTTATTCTTTTTGTTGCAGTGATAAATGGGATTGTTTCCTTAATTTCTCTTTCCGATCATTCATTGCTAATGTATAGGAATGCAACAGATTTTTGTGGATTAATTTTGTATCCTACAACTTTACTAAATTTGTTGATTAGTACCAGTAATGTTATGGTGGTATCTTCAGGATTTTCTATGTATAGTATGTCATCTGCAAACAGTGACAGTTTTACAACTTCTTTCCCAATTTGGATTTCTTTTATTACTTTTCTTATCTGCCAACCTGGCTAGTGCTTCCACAACTGATTTTGAATAATAGTTATGAGAGTGGACATCCTTCTCTTGTTCCTGATCTTGAAGAATATGTTTTCAGTTTTTCACCATTGAGAATGATGTTTCCTTTGTTTTTGTTGTATATGGCCTTTATTATGTCGAGGTAGTTTTCCTCGGTGTCTAAATGGGAACTGAATTTTTTCAAAAGTTTTTTCTACATTCGTTGACATGATCATATGGTTTTTATACTTCAATTTATTAATACAGTGTATCACACTGATTTGTGTTTATTGAAGAATCATTGCATCCCTGGGATAAATCCCACGTGATCATGCTTCTATGGTCCTTTTAATATGTTGTTGAATTATTTTTGTTAGTATTTTTGTTGAGGATTTTTGGATCCATGTTCATCAGTGATGTTGGTCTGTAATTTTTTGTGATATTTTAATCTGGTTTTGGTATCAGTGTGATGGTGGCCTTGTAGAATGAGATTGGGAATGTTCCTTCCTCTGCAATTTTTTTGGAAGAGTTTTAGAAGGATGGATGTTACTGCTACTGCTGCTAAGTCACTTCAGTCGTGTCCGACTCTGTGCGACCCCATAGACAGCAGCCCACCAGGCTCCCGTGTCCCTGGGATTCTCTAGGCAAGAACACTGGAGTGGGTTGCCATTTCCTTCTCCCATGCATGAAAGTGAAAAATGAAAGTGAAGTCGCTCAGTCGTGCCCGACTCGTAGCAACCCCATGGACTGCAGCCTACCAGGCTCCTCTGTCCATGGGATTTTCCAGGCAAGAGTACTGGAGTGGGGTGCCATTGCCTTCTCCAGAAAGATGTTACAAATGTATATTCACTAACGACTGAGCCTCAAAATATATGAAGCAAAGATGGACAGAATTCCGCCTATGTTGATCTGCTGTGAGAATGCATGTCAAGGGACTTTCCTGGTGGTCCAGTGCTTAAGACTTCACTTTCCAATGCAGAGGGTGTGGGTTCAATCTCTGTTTGGTGAGGTAAGATCTCATATGCCGCAAGGTCAAAAAAAACACAAACAAAACAACATTGTAAAAAATTCAATAAAGACTTAAAAAATGGTCCATTAAAAAAAAAAAAAAGGAAGAAAGAATGGCAAATATCTGTTCTACAGCATGTCCACAGCAGGTTCTCACAGGGTGATGCAAAATGCTGTCCAATGGGAACAAGACCAGTCTCCATTTTCTCGAGTGATCACCACTTCCCAGACCCCATTCCAAATGCAACTCCCACATCCAATCCACATCTAGCAACAACTCTAAGAGGCACAAGAGTAAAAGGAGGCTCAAAGAGACTAAGTTATTTGCCAAGGTCAAAGACTCAGGAAAGGCATGCAACCTCACACCCTCTTCATGCCTCTCCCGTGCTGCACGGGGCTTCCCATGAGGCCAGCCAAGAAAAGCAGGTCAAGAAAGACACCATTCAGTCACTCTCTGTGTAATAAATTCCTTAATTAGTGTTACATGTTTCGTGACAGCTCCCCCAGTCAACCAAGCATACACATGCTGTTTCCCGTAGATTCTGACTCATGCGGATTTCACTAGAAAACCAGGAGCAGTCTGAGCCAAAGCTAATTCTAATCTCACAAGCAAGCAGATTCTAGGCTTCCCTTTCATTGAGGCTGAGCCTTTATACTACAAAGCTGCTGTCCAGAAGAGCAAAGGAAATCAGAGTGGGAGACAACAGACAGGTATAGGAGAAAGCACAAGGCACAGTGAACCCCAACAAACAAAGGAAGATACATACAATGGCGAGCTAGAGATACTAGCTGGACTGTAAGAACCTTCAGGGCAAAGGTTGTTTTTGTTCACTTGTTCTCTCTTGGGTAACTAAAATAGGAATGCTTGGTACCTAGAACATTATAAATGAACATTTGTGGAATAAAGCAAAGCATT
Source organism: Neotragus pygmaeus (assembly GCA_006410875.1). Taxonomy (NCBI): domain Eukaryota; kingdom Metazoa; phylum Chordata; class Mammalia; order Artiodactyla; family Bovidae; genus Neotragus; species Neotragus pygmaeus. The sequence continues at coordinate 144,772 of SJYV01014953.1, forward strand.
ATTAGGAACAAGGGAAAAAAAAAACCCTAAAAAAATCAAATGTCCAGCAGAAAGATAGACATTGTTCTGTTAACTGAGGATTACTATTGCAGCTGTTAAAAATGATGAGCAATAGCTGAGAAGGTGTACTATCCATTATAAACCCGGCTGTAGAAGCAGACTTAAAAGAAATGAGAAGTGTTCAGAACATAAAGTGAAAGAGTAGACAGTAAAACACCATGGACAATATATCCCTTCTATGCCTGTCTGGAGACCATGTCTTTCTCAGACATAATACGTACAGATAGAACACTAGCAAGATGAAGAGCAAAATGCCAAGCCACCGCTATCTCTAGATGGTGAGATGATTTCTTAAATGTTCCTCTGTGTTTTACTTACAATTACTTTTTAAAAATTGCCTTTCCCCAGCTCTACTCTAAATGTTTGATAGAATTCACCTGTGATGCCATCTGGTCCTGGACTTTTGTTTGTTGGAAGATTTTTAAACATAGTTTTAATTTCATACTTGTGATTGGTTAGTTCATATTTTCTGTTTCTTACTGGTTCAGTTGGAAGATTGTACGTTTCTAAGAGTTTGTCCATTTCCTTCAGGTTATCCATTTTATTGACATATACTTACTTGTCCATGCATGCTCAGTCATTCAGTAGCCTATCAGACTCCTATTTCCATGGGAGTTTCCAGGCAAGAATACTGGAGTGAGTTGCCATTCCCTTCTCCAGGGGATATTCCCAACCCAGGGATTGAACCCACATCTCCTGTGCTGGCAGGCAGATTCTTTACACTGAGCCACCTGGGAAGCCTCATAGTTGCTTGTAAATAGTCTCTTATGATGCTATTTCTGCAATATCAGTTGTAATTTCTTCTTTTCCATTT
>SJYV01014958.1:0-33632 GCA_006410875.1 Neotragus pygmaeus
TTCACTTTCATGCATTGGAGAAGGAAATGGCAACCCACTCCAGTATTCTTCCCTGGAGAATCCCAGGGATGAGAGCCTGGTGGGCTGCCATCTATGGGGTTGCACAGAGTCAGACATGACTGATGTGACTTAGCATCAGTATTTAACTTAATTAAAGGAATGTATGTTGTGTGTTTACCTTGCATCAGACATAGAAATGAACAAAAAGAATCATGTTCCATGGAGCTTTCATTTAAGGAAAGGAGATGGATGATAAACAAATAAATAAGTGGATATTTTCAAATAATGGTGATAGTTGACAAATAGAGTCAAGTCATACAAAATGACTGGGGATGATACTGGTCAACTTTGGATAAGGCATAAAGGAATCTTCTTTAAAATGACATTTGATCTAAGCTCAGAAAAACTCTGAAGCATGAAACAATCAGAGGGAAAAGCATTTTGAGCAGAGGAAACAGCACCAATGCCTCAAAACAGTGTGAGACAGAATCTGCCAGGTGAGTAGGAACAGGATACCTCAATCAAGTCTTTGTTTCTATTTTTGATTAATGAATCCATGCAGTATACATAGTTCTAAGTTTGACTTCTATAGAGAATATTTTTTCCCTGATATTTTCTATATGATTGATGCTAGTTTATAGAAAAGTTATTGATTTTTAGAGTATTTCTTTTGAAATGGTCACATTACTTAACTGGTTAATTCTGCAAATTCTTTAGTTTATGCACAAATGGATTTTCCCTTTTTCTCTTGTGTTTTTGAGATAGACACCCAAAACAAATGTAGTAATACTATTTTTTGCAGTCACATGCATTTTGCATCTTCCTTTTAAAAGGTCATTACACCTTTGATTTCTGTTTCGTAGCCTAACACTCGTTTTATTTTCACACATCTCAGTAGGAGTTATATTTCCCTTCTATAGTTAGTTGCATTTTTGTTTAAAATGGAAGGCATGGTTCTTTTTTAAAAAATATATTTTCATGGTGAATATAGGAGTGTTTCCCTATTTGGATCTGTTATATGTAAAACCACTCTGGAGTATTTGCTTCTTTCAGCATTTATTTCTCCTCTAAATTATTCCCTTCAAGTGTATTAAAAGATCTCAAATTTATGTGTTAAAAGGAATCACTGGCTGTTGGATAGGGGTCACTGGGCTCTGGACAAAGTTTACTAGCTACTTGCCTTCAAAATCTGTCTAGGAGTTTACATTATAAATAATAATTTGATTGTCTTAGAGGAAAAGTGAAACTTTACTACAAAGTTGCAGAGAAAAAACAAACAAACAAGAAAGGCAGACTGACCCAGTCAGCTTCTTGAGAATGTGATTGGAAGTCTGTACCATCCCATTTTTGCTAGGCGGTTCCTGACTGTGAGGAATTGGCTCTCTCTGTCCCTGGGGAAGCTGTACTGTATACTGACCTGAATTCAGACTCTGTGGTTGATTTGCTGTGCAACTTTGGACAAGCTGGTTAACTCCTTTGAGCCCCATTTTTCTTCGAGGAGGCTATATCCTGTAGCTTCAGGGGCTGCAATTAAATTAAAGAAGGTACCCTGTTTGAAGAGTCAAGCATCTTACTGTGGACAGAACAAGTCCTCAAATATACTAGCAGTTCCTTCTTTTTCCTTCCAAGCCAAAGGGACTTCCTGCTGCTGCTGCTGCTAAGTCACTTCAGTCGTGTCTGACTCTGTGTGACCCCATAGACGGCAGCCCAGCAGGCTCCCCCGTCCCTGGGATTCTCCAGGCAAGAACACTGGAGTGGGTTGCCATTTCCTTCTCCTATGCATGAAAGTGAAAAGTGAAAGTGAAGTCACTCAGTCGTGTCCGACTATTAGCGACCCCATGGACTGCAGCCCACCAGGCTCCTCTGTCCATGGGATTTTCCAGGCAAGAGTACTGGAGTAGGGTGCCATTGCCTTCTCCAAGGGAATTCCTAGCTCCTATATAATCTACAGATGGTTTCCGTTTGCCATCTCACAGGGAAAGCAGCCCCTCGGTGCCTGGGAAGCATTGACACTGGATGCTTTGTTGTGACTGTTTTTGTCATCATCATGAAGAACATCATCATCACCTCCATGGAGATGAATCTAAGTCATCTGGGTCAGCACGGCTTCTTAATCTCCAGACCAATTATGTATCTTGAAATATTAAAGCATGAAGGTAGTTACAGGCAAAAGAGGTGCTGCGTTTCTCACACACTACAGGCACTACAGGGGTGAGCATATTATTGAACAAAGCATCCCCTTTGCCTCTGTCTCTGCCCTCTGGAGACTCTTTCCCCACTCCACCGTCTCAAACCCCCTCTGCTCACCAGCCTGTACCTGTATTTATCAAAACTGCTCTTTACACGTCCTGAGACTGGACTGCCACTCTCTCCTCCCCACCCCACCCCCAAGCCCAACACACCAAATTTCTGTAAATTGTATGAACTGGTGTCCAAACTCGGCCATAATTTTTAACCATCTCTTTGGGTGCCATGTTTCTAGAATTTATTATTTCCTTTTCCACATCATTTCACAAAGAATGGGCTATGTACGAAATGAAATGTAAAATGGAAGGAATGATCAGAGAAATTTAAAGCACAAATGCCATTAAAATTCATGTTCCTGGACCTGAATGGTTGTGTTGCAATGATGTGGGCTGGTGGTGCTTCCTCAGGTGCAGCAGTCCCTGTGCTGCCTTGTAGAGACTGGCTAATAGTGACTTGAGTACTGTCCATCCGCCACCAAGCCCCATTCATACAGGCCATTCTTGGCTCGCATGCAGACTCTCCACAATGAAAAAAAAAAAAAAAAAAAACAAGCAAAAAGCTCTGCTGCTAAACTACTGATCTCTGACATGATGTCAAATAATCCTATATATCGAGCTTGAAAGCTCAGCTCCTACACACAGCTCTCCCAGAACTCAGTTTTCCACCTGGAAAATTGAGAAAAGAACATTTCCCAAAATAGGAGCTTTTTGAGGGTGTCAGTGAAATAGTATTCATTTTATTTTATAAAGAAAACATTTTCTTATAAAATAAAATTTTATCAATTAAAATTTTTATTTGTAAAATAAAATTCATTTTATACAGACTGGCACTTTGTAAACATCTAATAAATGATAACCCTCATGGATTTATTTATTATTTCTTGAGTCTCTAAAATAAAATGATTGCCCTCCGTTGAATGTTGACAGTTTGTACTCTGAGCTGTGGTTTCAAGGCCCAAGCCCTCGTCAATACTTGAGAAGTCCATTTGCTTATTTAAAACTTGAAAACAATTTTCTCTCTAGTGAGCTAATATCGGTGCACCAAAAGTAACTTTCTTTTTGCAACCTCTGCTTGCTCCATCTCATTTACCCAACCCTGCTGCTGAGGGCACCAGCCTTTCTCTTTGAGCCAAAACCATAGCGGTTTAGGAACCAAGCCTGGGACAAAACGAGCCTCTCTGGGTTGTTCAGTGGGGTCTGGATGATGTTCACTTGCCCCTGTTTCACTGTGTGCTTGCATTAGGGATAGATCTAGGACTCCAGTGACCAAGTAAACACTGCAAAAGATCAGCCCTAACTCCTGGGTGGTCAGACCACGTCACTGCATATCTTAGAGCCTGGTAGTCCCAAGAAACAGAGCCTGAGATGGAGACTCTTATGCAAGGGACTTATTGAGAAAGAAACAAGAGTGAGGAAAACAGGGAAAGACAGGGGAAAAACCGTTCCTACGAGATCAAGTTGCAGTTCTGCGTGGAGTCTAGCTTATGCCTGATCCCATGAGAGCTGCAGAGTATGAACTGTCCTGCAAGGTCGATGCCCTTTGGGACCCAGGCACTGGGCCTTAGCTACTACGTGTCTGTTGTCTGTTAGCTGCAGGTCATCTGTGTCCTGGGTGGGTGGGTGGAGAATGCAATTTTTAGGACAATTCTCCATAAAATCATTCAACAGCCAGCTCTTGGAGTAACTGGAGGATGGGTGCTCTGGCTCTGTAAAGCAAATCTCTGCAGAACTCTCAAAGTGACTGCTAAACCGACCCTTCTACTTGGGTCCCTGATGCATACGTGTGTTCCCATTTTATGTAGAAACGAGGACTTGGTCACAGTTCTCAAAAGAGTGCCCAGAAGATTCAGCAGCTTTTCAGAACTTGATTCTGCACCTGACAATCTCCTACAATACGGACTGCTAAGATCATTTATTACATTCGTTTATTTAACTCATATCTTTTTCAGCAGATGATAAACTTCAGCCTGATAAGGACTCTGCACTGTAGGCCCTGCACCCCGACCATTACCTAGCTTACAATAGATGCTCAGTAAAAAATCGTGGGCAAACATATACAAACACACGTGTCACACAGATACAACATTACAGAGACATGTAATATTCAGTGACACATAATAATTCTCAGAAAAAGAGCAGTGTAAGTTCATGTCAAGAGAAAATTGGCTATAACTGTAACATAATCTGCTTCTGTGTGCAGTGGAATTGGCACCATCCATCACGTACATCATCACACAGAAGAGACCTAGTCCTTTCAGTTAATTGTCCTGATTGCTGACCGTGCTGGAGTTCACTGTGAATAAAAATGGACCCCCTACAAAATGACTGGTATCTCAGATATATAAAGACTTAGTAGAAGTCTGTAATAATGGATTTTCTTCATCTCAAGGGACTGTAGTTATCCAAGCAACCCTAACCTGGCCCAGAATAAAATCCCAAGGAAGATCTTAAGGCGTTTGATTTTCCCTTGGGTGGTAAACACAAGCAAGAAAGAGCCATATTCCAGTACTCACACCGTGAAAGGAAGTTCAAGGGATCTCATATCCCTTCCTGGTATGCAGAGCACACCTGCCTCTGGTCCACCCTCAGTTCCAAAGTCTCTTTCCAGTCTATTGCTCCAGTCCAAATTTCCAAAACTCTCTTTTCTCTTCAGTTCTTTGATAGTTCTCCTCTCTGCATGCCCAAGGCATAAAGAGAGTAGAATCAAAGTTCAGCCAGTGCAGCTCAGGATGATGGTATAGAAACAGAACCACAACCCCATAGTCCAGGCTGTCCCCAGAAGTGAATGGGTAGACAAAAATTGATTGTTCAGTTGCTCAGTGGGTCTGACTCTTTGTGACCCCAGGAACTGTGGCCAGCCAGGCTCCTCTGTCCAAGGAATTTCCCAGGCAAGAATACTGGAGTGGGTTGCCATTTCCTGCTCCCAGGGATTAATCTGAGTCTTTTGTGTCTCCTGCATTGGCAGGCAGATTCCTGCCACTGGGAAGAATTCTTGCCCCACCTGGGAAGACAATCCTCTGCTTTGAGTCAAAAATCGCCCTCCTTATTCTCCAGTTCTCACCTATGTGCATACACAAAATAAGTTTCTGGTTTTCCTCATTGCTGTCATTTCTGAGATGATGGCAAGCGTAAGCATGTTGCCTGCGTGCGGTAACACACAAAGCTAGGAAGCAGGACTCGAAACTAGAAGCAAAAATAAAATCTTGTTTAGATATAGGGAGAGACTGACAAGCAGAGCTTGAGATTCAGAGAATATAGCTTTCTAGAAGGGAAGTCTGGAATCAGGCCTTAGAATTTGCTACAAGTTAAAGGGTAATGGCCACTCTCAGAGCCAAAGGACTCATCTTGGTTAGGGTTGCTGCTCCTGAGGCTACAGGAGCACGCGGTGCCCCAGTGGCTTGATGAGGCTGGTGTAACACGGCAACCTGGGAGACAGCAGCGCCTCCGACGGGCAGGCTTGATTTGGCAGCTCAGGCCATATGATGCTGGGTGCTGGGGCACTCATGCTTTGCTTTCAAGGAGCTCCTGAAACCTGGCTTCCTATAGCATCCTCCCGAACTAGATCTAGGGATGCTGAGCCTGAATTTAGGGTTAAGTTCACCTGTGAGAAGCCAAGGATATAGTGGGTAAGCCAGAAATTATCAAATTCATCTTTCGAGCTATTGAAGGTACAGGTTTCTCAGCCAAAGCTGTGTCTTCATTATGCTAAAAATCTCCAGCCAGCATTGCCGCTGCCGGTACTTAACTCAGAAGTATTTATCCAGCACCTCCTGTTTGCCAGACACTGTAGAAGGAGCTGAGGCTATTCACACAGTCTTAATTCCTCCCTGTGCTGGTTAATTTTATAGATCTGCTTGATCTGATAACAAGACTCAGATATTAGGTCAAACACTATTATGGATATTTCTATGACACCATTAGTTGGAAGAGATTAACATTTAATGGTAGACTTAGTAAGACAGATTGCCCTTCTCAATATAGATGGGCCACATCTGATCAGCTGAAGACCTGAACTGCTCCTCCTGAAATAAGTGGGAACTCCTCTTGTTTGTCTATGATTTGAGACATAATTTCTTTCTGCCTTTGGACTCTAACTGAAATGTGGCTTTCCTGGCTCTTGAGTCTGTTGACCTTTGGACTACACCATCAGCTCTCCTGGGCTGTAGATTGCAGACTACAGATCTCAGGACTTTTCGGTCTCCTTAATCATGTAAACCAATTTCTTCTAACCTCTCTCTCTCTCTCTGTCTCTCTCATTGGGAACCTTAAAGAACCCTGACTAATACACCATCTTCAATTTCATAGTCTAACTACAGATATTTCATGTGGGAGACATAGAATGCCTACAAGAACCTGTCAATGCAGTAATATGTGAAAACGGTTGCAGTAGAGGGTGGTCCTGGTATGTATGGAGTTCAAGCTTGAGGAAGGCAGAAGACTCCAAATAAAAATTTTCCATTGCAAATGCAGACGGTTGTGCCTGGTGTGCAAGGATGCCCCTGCACCTGACTGGTGCTTCCCTACCTCTTATCTCTTCAGCATCATTTCCCCTCAGCTAAAAACCTGGGCTTTCAAGTTGAGCCATGCTGTTTGCATGCCACCTCTCCTACTTATGAAGTATAGGACTTCAGGTAAATTGCTTGACCTCTCTTTCCTGACAAACGTTAGTTTTCTTATCTGTACACTAGAAATGTTAATATCCACCTTGCAGAATTTTGTAAAAATCAAATAAATGCTATACTTAAAGCACTGAATGCAATGCCTGTTACATTAAAAATGACCCATGTTAACAATTTTCAACATCTTCATTATCCTCATCACCACCAAAATTCTCAGCATCATTTTACCATTATCATTACTGAACCACCTGCTTTCCTCTTCATCATCATCATCGTGGTCAGCACCACCACCAGCATAGTCATCTATTCCATTCATCATCTAGTTCATACATTATATGTGTCAAATAAAATAAACCCCTCCTCAGATTATTTTAAATAAAATATACGTCTTTGGGGCTTATATAATTGTAGAATTCATAGTCATCTAGTCTGAGGTGAAGAGTGATCCAGCAACTCAAACAATATCACATGGACCCATTTCGTCTCTGTCTTTCTGTTCCGATTTCCTGCCATAGTTCTGGCAGTCCCGGATCCTTCCCTGTCAGTTTAAAAATAAATGGCTGACACACTTGTAGACCTTACAACCTCATACCACATTATCCAGAGCAAGAGTTCTGAGAGATCTGTGGAGGAGAGAGGAGGCTTCTCTTTCCCAGAGTGCATGCGTGCTCAGTTGCTTAAGCCAAGTCCAACTGTCTGTGACCCTAGGAACTGTAGCCCGCAAGGCTTTTTCATCCATGAGATTCTCCAGTTAAGAATCCTGGAGTGGGTTGCCATGCCCTCTTTCAGGGGATCTTTCCAACCCAGGGAATAACCTGGCTCTCCTGCATTGCAGACAAATTCTTTACTGCTGAGCCACCAAGGAAGCGCCCTCTTTCCCAGAATCCCCAGAAAAGGCCTTACATTTCATTGGCTTTGAGAGGGTCATGTGCTCATCCATGAACCAATCACAGTGGCCAAAGGTGTGAGTACAATAAGTGATGAAAACAGTGACAGCCTCTCCCTAAATCTAAGGACGGAGCTCAACTGTACTGACCTCGCAAGCCTCAGAGTGTGGCTGGCTCCCTGAATAATGTTCAGTGCTATCTCCTGAGGATAGTCGGATGGAGAGAAGAGAGCAAACTCCGCAGAAGTTTCGCTACATTGACCTTCTCGGTTGTGCCTTTGAATCTGCTTTTGTTCTCTCTGCCTCAGTCAACTCCCTTACCCTCGTCTCAGACTAGCTCTTCCACGCCCAGTTCAGTGCCGCTCATGACCCTCCCCACCCTGGGCTACCTTAGGGGTCCCCTAAAGCCTCCTAACAAATGCCTGCTTTTCTCCCAGCACTTGGAGATGACATTCCAGAGACAGGCATGAGTCTAGAGAGCCATGCAGAGGTGGAATCGTCATAGATGTAATCAGAGATGGAGCTCAGGAGTGGCACTGAAAGGGGTTTCCCCCAAATCATGAAGCTGATCATTAACTGCTACCGTGGAGCTTGCATTCCTGCAATCTTCCAGGTTGTTGTTGTTTTTTAGTGGCTAAATGGTGTCTGACTCTGTGTGACCCCATGGACTGTAGCCCACCGGGCTCCTCTGTCCATGGGAGTTTCCATGCAAGAAGACTGGAATAGGTTGCTATTTCCTTCCTTCCGGGGCTTTTCCCAACCCAGGGATTGAGCCTTCGTCTCCTGCATTGCAAGTGGATTCTTTACCACTGAGCCTGATACCCAAAATACAAGTCTGTGTCAATGTTGCAATATACACAAGAAGGAACCACCCTGGCCATAGTCACAATGGAAATTAATCAGGATGCACGGCCTTGGCACCTTACAGATCGAACCCATGGCACTCCTCATGTCATTATCGCTCCTTATCCAACCAGCCAGGAGGAAGCTGTGCTTCTCTCATTTTGCAGAAGGGAAAACTGAGGCTCAGAACACTAATGGGATTGGTTTGGGGCTACTAATAATTGTTCACCTGCTGATTTGAACTCAGATTGCTTTTTCTACGGTCCTTAATACAACTTGCTCACTCTCCTTCTATGTCAAATGTGAGCAGCATTAAATGGAACTTTCTCTAAAAGAACATTTTCATTCAGAAATTGAGGCAAGTCATTCATGGCATTGTATATACCTCTGTGTGTGTGTGTGTGCATGTGGGCATATATGTGTTTGTATATATATGTATGTGTATATATATATATGTGTGTGTGTATTCATATGTATGCTAGAGCATAAAAAAATATAAAAAATAAACAAACAAACAAAAGCACCCCCCAGAAGTCAAAAAAGAGAATGATTTCCAGTAGGTTCCTGCAGAGCCCTTCTCTTTATTCCTGAGAGGTTCAATTAACGGGTGCAAGCCATAAACCAGTGCGTTTTCCCCCTGCTATGATGCATTGTTTTTAATCTTACCGCCTTGTATTATATCGCATTCCTATAATTCTTCCGACAGGAAAAGGCTTGTTTCATAAAAATATAGTCCCCCGCATTTGAAATATAAGTTCACATGCAGGCAACATATATATCACCGCGCCGGCAAACTAACTCACTTACTTAATCCACTAAACTTCAGGTGCTTCCTATATTATGTGAAATGGCTTGAAACAGGCAGCAGCTGCCAGGACCCATCACCGCTTCTTTGCTCAAGAGAGACAGGGAGAGGGGAGGTGGGGGAGTGGAAATCCCCTCGGTGGATGCCAAATAACAAGTCTTTCATTATCACCCAGTGTCAGGACACTGGGTAATGTTCATTGTGCATGCACAATAAATTACTATTTACCTGGCAGCGCCTTTGATAAGCCCGTCTCCTCTCCCTCTTTCTGTCCACGCAGCACGGAGCAGTGAAACCCCTTTGCCTATAATTCTTATTAAGGTGATACCTTTTCTGAATAAGAAAGTACCCGCTTCCAAACCCTGGCGCTCTCTGGGGTTTTTGAGGGACATTGTTTTTATTGGTTCCCTTTTATTTCTCCCTCCCCGCTGTGTTTTAATGCTATAGTGACTTCTGTGTATACAACTCTCATATTGAAATGTCGGCGGCTGCAGATATATGCAATATTAAAGAGCGCTTATGAATTTTTGACATCTAATTAGTCGCTACCCAGTTAACATGTCAGGACTCAGAGGGATTAGGGAGGCAGCCCTTTCTGAATAAGTTACAGCGAGGCCCCTGTCCTTTTCATGTATTATTCTTTAATGTAGGTGGTGATTATTTGGCTGTGATTAATTGATGAAGCTCATTGGTCTGGCAAGTGGTACCGAATTCCCCATTCTTCACTTATTTCTCTCAATAGGGCTCTGCCACTTACTCGGAAGGACTCCCTTCCTTCCAGGCAGCCTGTCCTCTCAGTCCAGCGCTCCGGCTCGTCCCTGGGCCTGGCCTTGACCTCTCCCAGCTCTTGACTCATGCATCGGCCGTGGCTTTTGCATCCCGCCTTCTCTCGAAGGCTTCTTCTGGTGGCCCCGGCCCCTAGAAACCCCATGGGACCCCTGCCCCCGAAGAAAAGCTTCTGGTTGCTCTGCTATCTCCCGGCCGATGTTTCAAGCCTTGCCCCGGTGCCCTTAACACCTGTAGCATCCCAGTGGGGTTCAGTTTCCACAGAGGTTCAACTGTCTGCCAAGATGCCAGGTGACAGGCAGGGCCCTCCGAGGCCACTGCTGCCATTGTCTCCAGCGGCGGGGCCCCGGGAAACCCCCCGTGCTGCGATGTGCAGTCTGATAGCCCTCTCTCTGCCCCGAAGGGTAAGTGACACCAAGCTCTGGAAGAGACCGCCTTGTAAGCGGAGGTCTGTGGGAGGAAGTGCCCCGGCTGCCCGGAGGGGTGCCTGCCCTCTGGTGTCCGACATCTCAGCTGTCACCCTGAACAAGTGTGAAGGCGGGCCGGAAAGAAACACCTTAGCCTGTTCAGTGCTCGCGAAGCCCAGGCTCTGCACACGACTGGGTCCTCTTTGGGCTTGTGAAAGTTGGGTTTCTGTTGTCTTGGATTTGAAGATGGGCATGACTTTTAATTTTTAAGAGAAAACAAGGAAGGGGATGGTTTGTGATCTACAGCCCTGTATTTGTTGCAGGGGTGGGGGATGCTATTAAGATTTGTCTTCACTTTATGAATCTCCTTCAACATACTTGTGTACGCACACAGCCACATACACACTCAAAGACATGCATGTGAACACACAGGGTATGCACACAAATACACACATATATGCACACACAGACACACACACCCAGTCAGAAAGAAGCATCTACACACACAGACACATGTCCCATGCACATGTACAGCCACATACACACTCATAGACATGCATGGGGACACACAATGGATATAGACAAGCATACCTACATATATACACAAAGACACACATACCCACGCAGAAATGTAGGCATCTGCACACAGAGACACACATCCCATGGACACACACAGACATTCACTAACACACATACACACATGCACACACACATACACACTTTCTCCCCTGTGGCTTCTCAAACAAAGGCTCTGCCATCAGACTTTCATACCCCAGCCTCCGGGTTTTATGGGCAAATAATTATTTCCTGCAAAGCAGAATCACCCCCCTTATGAACCCCTCACCATTTAAATCTATAATTGGGGCAGGAACAGAGCTGTGGTGGATCTCCTTTTTAAATGCACTAACTCTGGACAAACCATCCTAAAAAATGTATAATTATAAATAAACCTTCACCTACGTCAGCTGGCGGGGTTTTTAATTACCGCACTTGATGTCAATCAAGGCCAGCACTGGGTGCGCGTGCGACGGGCAATTTCAGAGAAATTTCACGGACATAAGCTGTCGCCTTATTCCATTATCTATATTTAAAAGAGACGGGAAGAGATGAGGCGGCAGCTACCAGAATGGGAAAGGGAGAATGTGGCAGGAATGGTGTGGAAGGCAGTTTCCCCAAAGGGCAGTGTCCTGCCCTGGAGAAAGCTGGACTCCACGCAGCTGACCGCTCTTTGTCTCCCCAACCCTTTTCCTCCAGGAGATGAGCTGGGAGTGGGGTGTCTATTTGCTGTTGGAAGGGGATGGGGTGGATGGAGTTCTGCAGGGACAAGGCTGGATGAGTAGGGTGGTGGGGGACCAGGCAGAAAAGCGGGGAGCACAGAGAGCTAGAAAAGAGGGGTGCTGGCAGGGAAGGAAATCAACTGATGCAAATTCACTTTCTCCTTGACGGCGGATTCTCTCTGAAGGAAACACTGAACTTTGTAGTGTTAGCAGCAGCTGAAATTTAGAATTATTGTTTCCTTCTAACAGAAGACTCATTTTCCACGGCCGCATTTGCAGCATAATAAGCTTTTTGTTATTTTTTCAATTAGAGTCAATTGACCTAACAAAATGCTTGGCAATTAAGTGATTTTTGTAATGGTCCGGGGGTAATTTAGTCGAGCTTGTCAGCTGTGTTTCATGAAGCCGAGATGTCTTTTTTTTTTTTTCCCCACTGCCTCTCTCTCTCTCTCTCTCTCTCTCCCTCTCTCTCTTGAGCATAATGGCTCATAATTTCGAAATCTTTTCCTTCTGTTTCCCTCACAATAATTCGCAATTACAGGAAGTTGTTGGAGGTGATTTTTTTTTCCTACCTTGCCTTTTGAGTCAGTAATTTTAAATAAAATGTACATACTTATAAAAAGGCAGCTATTACTGAAATCACTTTTTGTGTAAACTCAATTATTTTATGAATAGTGACACCAGCTTATACTGGGTCCTGCTCCTGAAAGCTGAGGCATTATTATCTTCAGGGTAAAAGGTTTGGAACACTCAGAATACACTTTCCAAATCAAACCAACGTTCAGTAATGTAAACACAACTTGAGGAGACAGGAGGCATCAGGGTTACCTGGTCATGAAAAATGGCAGCAGCTACATCTCCCGTCTCCTGGCCGCTCCCACCCCTCCACTAGGACTGAAAAGAGGGTCTCAGGCTCTGATTTATGAGGGAATTCCTCATTTGCCTAATTGATTCATTTTCTTAAGACGACATCTGGAGTTACATTTCCTTTTTAAAAGGCTGCAGTTAGATCTGATGACTGGATCAGATGTTCCTTCATTGTACTATTATCTGTTTATACCTATATTAAAAACACACACACACACACACAAAATTCAGTTTGTAACTGCATGCACACGTACATATACCAACAGCCAGGAAGCCGTGCGCCCTTGTTCTTTCAGAACAAATTTGACAAAAGTCACTTTTGACAAGGCAAGTCATTATGGGGATGTGTGTTATCAAGATTCATCTCTTTTAACCTTTAGGAGGCTTGAGTCTGCTCCTGCGTTAATTTTTGTTTTTTAAGACAATCTCTGGTTTCTAGCCCTGAGCTAGAATCTCCTGTTGACTTCAGTTTGCCCCTTTGTGAAAAACAGCTCAGAAGCCGCCCACCTCACACCTTGGCAGGAAACTGCCCAGTAGGGGGCAGTAGAAGAGCAAGCCAACCAAACCCCATCTTGGCAAGCCCTACAAGAGGGGCCAGACCACCAGCCCTGGGAAACCCATCCCCTCCTGCCTCATGTGTGGACACAGAGCTCGAAAGATCCATTAGTCCAGATCACTGGTTTTGAATCGGTCTCCCAGTTCTGTCTGGGAAGCATCTAATCAAATGCTCTTCCTTCTCCTCTCTGGGTGTCTGTCTTTCCAAAGGGGCTCCTTGAAAACTGTGGCTGTTGTCAGCTGGGTGCTACAAGCTTTGGATGCATTCCCTGCCTGGGTTGCTCAGGCCGCTTGTGGGGATGGGAGACTTCTTGAATCCTGGAGGCTTTTGCAAGGCCTGAGAAGACAAGTGTTCAACACTTTTCACCTTATGCCGGTTTACTTGACACTTAAATTTGGCTATCATTTCCTTTTCTTGCACCTCAATTTCCCCAGTTCTAAACTGGGGAGAGGTCAGGAGGTCAGGCTAGCTGCAATCTGCCAATCGATTAGGCGTTCACTCGTTCTTGGCTACATGCATTTATTCTTTGCTGTCTGCATTCTTTCATTATTTACTGTATACATTCATTCGTTCATTCTTTAGTAAAGGCATATTCATAGACAGAAGACATACTCTGTATTAACAAGGTTGTCATATTCTTGAATTTGATTTGATTATCTTTTGAAATATGGAGTCTTTGTTTAACTCTGAGTGGTTCTTTTTCTTTTCTTTTTTTTCTGGTTGACTAATTTGTCCTTGGTGAAGGCATAAAGAGATTTTTGGAGAATTCAGTTTGTATCGTAGCTTTTAATGTGGTGTGTGCTTTCCACATACCTCTTGTATTTAGAGACACTTGGGGATCTCTCCTCATTTCCCCAGTGGTCTTGGGCAGCCCCGGGTCTGGTTTAGTTTAGATTCTAAGTTCTCCTGCATTGGTCTGGGCTGGAGCTGGGCCCAGCTTCTCAAGGCTTTGATTAATCCACTGCACCTCTCATTTCCCCGACCATAAAAGAAGCTACAGTTCTGAATAAGCATCTTGCAGAAGAAAGAAGCCAAAGCAGAAAGTATTAAACTTTCATCCAACACCATAGGAGAGATGTAGTTATTAAATTTCAGCTGCTTATCAAACTGATATGAAAGTCATTTTGCATGATTGCTTTGCATCCTCAAATCTTCTGCTTTTATTTGCAATGCATCTCTGTGCTTTCTTATTAGAAAAATACTCAAAGGATAAAAAAAGCTGATAATATTATTCAGTTTTTACAATTAGGTAGAAAAAAACATTCAAAGAAGTGCTTTTTTTATTGCAGCTGGTAATAATATCAGGGGTCCTCTTGATCGCCATCTATACTCACTCTTCCAGGTGACACTGGTTTTAACTTCTAACTGCTGCTTACTGGTTATACTGGCTCTAGGCAAGAGAGGCTATTTCTAGTCTTTTCCTTGGAACATGCAAATCTGGTTTATGAGACATGGAGACATTTACTGAGTCTCCTGCATTTGCCCACTTTCATCTTTATGGCAGGCCCACTGTGCTTATTGGACCCCAGAAAGAGACTTTTGCTATTCATTCAGTATTCCTTTGTCAAAAAATAACTATGTGTTGGGAAATGTGATCAGTCCTAGGGACAAATCTCCAGGCACCAGTCTACCTACACTTGGATTTCATCTCTTGTTTATTAAATCATCATAGTTTACTTTTAAATATATATACATGCAAAATTATAAATTATGTATATAGGTAGGGCCTTTCAATATGTTTTTCCCCCCATCTCTTCACTATGTTTCCATGGTCTGTAGAAATGCCAAAACAATACATTTGCATCTAGCAGCCTATCTTATTATTATTATTATTATTATTATTTTGGCCTTTTTAAAAGCTTTAGGAGTTAGAGATACTTTCTCATTGGATAGCAGTGGAAACTGGAGCCGACAAGTGAAGTGACTTGTTCAAGGTCACATGTCTGGTACCTGATAGCTAAGTGTTTCAAGTTGTATCTGAGTAAGTCTCAAGAGAGTGCTATGTTGACCTTCGTCTCCTGTGAAAGCACCTTCAGCCTCGTTTCCCTCATGGTCTCCATTACCCTTTATTTCCAAGTATTCAAAGACTTACACAGTTAGCATTGCCCAGTAACAGAAGTGAGCACCAAGCCCTCAGAAGCAGAGAGGGGGCAGTGGAAGTCAAGTCACCAACCCCCATCCTCCCCACCTTCCTTCAGAAATTCCATCTACCTCTGCTCCTCTTATGGAGAAAAAAAGACACCCTTACCCTCTCCCTCAGACTGATACTTACAAAAGGGAGGTGCCGCTGAAACCCAATCCTGGAGCATGAAAAGATCCCTCAGCAGAGGAAGTGAAGACCACGCCCAGTGGAAGTCATTCTTACTGAAAGCCAAGAGAGGTCGTACTTAATTCAACAAGACTTAGTGAGCATCTGTGAGTCAGACATGGCTCTTGGCACCTGGAATAAGGAAACATGGACAGGCAAAACTGCTTGCTACAGAGAAACCTACCTTCCAAGTGGGGAGCCAGGCTGATAATAGACATCGTAGCAGGTTCGAAGGCAGCAAGTGTTGCCGACAAAGTGAAAGTGAGCAGAGTGGAGGAGAAACAGAGACCATTTTTAGAATTAAATAGCCTGGTCAAAGATGTGGGAACCAACCTGGGTGTCTCTTTTGGGAAAGTGTTAACCCTCTGAGTCTCATATGTCATGATTGTAAAAGAGGAAGTTGAACTAAATTCAGTTCAGTCAGTTCAGTTAAGTCACTCAGTCGTGTCCGACTCTTTGCGACCCCATGAATCGCAGCACGCCAGGCCTCCCTGTTCATCACCAACTCCCGGAGTTCACTCAGACTCATGTCCATTGAGTCGGTGATGCCATCCAGCCATCTCATCCTCTGTCGGAACTAAACTAAGAGTTCCCAAACTTGGCTCATAGAGGAATATTTTTTCTTTTAAATTTTGTCTATTAGTCTGAACTTATAGATTCAGACTATAACATCATCATGTACCTGGGGCCTAGGAATCTGTATTGTTAAAAAAGAATCAAAAGAGATGAAGGTGTTCATCCAAGTTTACGAAGCCCTGGACCAAGTGTCTGTGTGTACTGTAAGGATATCAGGGTGTCCTCTGTGACCTTGGAATTATTCCTCAACATAAAGATATTCTTTATTCTCATGGTTGTTAATGAGGGTTGACTGATCCAACAGCTGGTAAAACCCAGGTCTTGGCACATCACTGGAGCCCAATATGACCTTCCTATTCTTTCTGGTAGTTCTAACATCAAATGATGCTTCTCTGAAAGAGTGAACACAAGACAAAGACATTTGAAGAACAACTAGACCTATGAGGGTTAAGAAGAGAAGAGAAATAAAAATTGGTAAGGTGATTACCCTGCCAAGAGTAAAAGGACTCTAAGCCATAATTTAGGCAGAACCAGTTATGTCAACAGTGTTAGCAAAACATGCCTGCTATTAACTGAGGTGATGGAGAAAGGGTGGACTTCAGTAATTTCCATAGTCAGTGCATCTTGTATTGGATGGGCTCTGATTTCCTCCAGGTTGCAGGTGATGGAACATGATCTCTGAGCCTAGTGGGTTCCATGCAAGAAAGCATCACCGAGCCTTCTGTTCACTTTCACAAAGCCCTGACATTCAACCTCTGCCCTTACATTGTCTCTGTGGTTAGAAGTTCTTGTTTCATTCATCACATCAGCTCTTATAAGACTGACATTACATTTAAAGGAATAAAAACAAAATAGAATCAGGAATGCCAGAAACCATACACCACATACTCATCTACGAAAGGGTGAAATTATCCATTCTACCTTGGTTGCCTGTGAGGGCTCCCCTCAATCCATCACTCCTTATTTTCTCACCCTGTTCTACATTTTGTAGGGTTTATTCCCACCTGGTAGATCATCAGTTTCATTGTTAGTTGTCTTCTGTACGTGGTTTCTTTTCCCTCAACTAAGTAAAAACTCATGAGATTTGGGACTTGGAATCCCGTACATTTTTATGTCCCTACTTACCACATAACAGGTGCTCAATAAATATATTTTGAATACATGATTTTCAACCTCAGTCAGGTTGAATGTCACCAATATTTTCTTTTCATTCTCTCCTTTCAATTCCTTTTAAGCTGGCATTGTAATGGTATAAACGGCAAGTTGGTAGAAAAAGGAAATTCAATGAAGGAAGAGAATAAATTAAAGGAGAAAGAAAAAGCCGGGTAGAAAATTGAGCATAAAGGTATTTGACTCAGTGCTGTCATCTTTATATATGAGAGTTGATGCCTATAGACTTCATAGATATTATATTTTGAATTTTAATTTGGGACACATTTGTAGAATCCACCCTTTTAAGGCCAAAACAGGATTTTAATGGTCAAAGGCAATTTGCAGATTCATTTCCAAATTGCCAATTTCTGATGTATTACAGGGAAATGAGAGGCTGAGATATATTTGCAATGAGTCAAATATAGATTTTATTTTTAAAAACATTCTTTGATTAATTTCAGGTACTAATTATCTCCTCAATTTAACAACTGTTTCTGTTTTAATGACAGCTTTTTAAATATTTGACTCTAATAAACCTCCCCTGGAAACTTGTTATGCTATTAATTTGATAATATTTTAATGGAATGTTCATTTAGTAAAGAAAACCCAGTGCATATCTAAAAAAGTCAATCTCTTTGAAGAATGTGATCCAAAATTGTACTTTACCCTCTCGCTACCAAAATGACTGTGCTGAGAGCATCCATCCCACCATGTGCTCTGATGGACTAGGGTGATGTCTTTTCTGAGGCTGGGGACTAGAAGAGGGCACTGCAGATGGAAACCCATATGATGTCCTCTAATCCATGTGGACTCTCGTTATGGGAGTGATCTTCACTGCAGTTCAATCTCATATGCAAATACAGCTGGGGAAACTCAGAATTCTACCATTCCCTACGTGTTCTTGACAATGATGACAAAGACGTCTATAAGAGATAATTATGCTTTCCTTTCATTAAGTCATCGTTTGTTCATCAGTAACAGAAGATTGAGGAGAAACAGTGACTAAACAAATGGGTTTCCCCGTTCCTATGGTGTCGCGTCTGGAACTTTGGCCTGGGAATCAGAAGACCTAGCTTCTAAGCCTAGTCTGCTCAAGACTGTATGCTCAAGCCCCCATATCTGTATCTGTATGCTGAGACTTTGGGATGAGCATTAACATTTGAGCCGTTTGCAAAGGTAAAAAGCATGGCTGTGGAACAACTGTTGGACTTGTTGGAAATTCAAGCCAGGAGTCATTTACCCAGTGAGTGTTCTGTGCCAAGCCAGCACTAAATCCCTTCTGGGGAGTGAAATTAAAATATACAGATACATGCATGCATAGGCACATACGCACACACGTACAAGAGTGGTTGACCTCAGGAAAGTTACAAATTTTTGGATACTTGCCACTGGAAAGAAATGATCATATAGAAGAAAAATGTAAATATCCTGTATTCTGAGCTTAACATCACCTTCAGCATCTCTGTGATCATGGGCAAGTGACAATCTGTTTGACCCACATAGTTTTCATCTCAAGGATGCCGATATGGACACATACTTGATGGCACAGTTACAGAGATGAAGGTAATTTGCTTTAATAGACCACAGAAGGCACCCAGGCACACAGTAGGACCCTGGGGAAGAGTGGCTGTGATGACGAAGATGACAGTGATGGAGACAGAAAGATCCAGTATGTCACTCCCTAAATAGGTTCCGTAGGACAATAGGAGATTTCAGCCCAGAAGCTCTAAGTCAGGGACCCAAAGACTATGAGTCACCACTTTGCTTCGTGCCTGTCAGTTCATTTTGGAGAATCCACAGAAATAGAAATGTTCTATCAGACCAACTTGGATTGCCATCTGGCCCACACATTTTCCTGGCACGGCCCGAAGGCCAGCACTGCTATTCTCCCCTCCAAGCAAAACCCCAAGTTTAGCAGAACAAAATCTGCTGCTGAAATACATCAAGCACAGCATCAGTTCATTATCACGATTAGCATATGAGTAGTGTTATAGGTAATTAATATGCATAATAATTTAATCTAGGTTGTAGTAGTTAACAGAACTACTAATGATAAGAAGGTCAACTGGAAGAATACCATTTAATAAAACAGCAACAGTCATTGGGAGGAATTCCAAGGGGCTTTCATATTCATTAGCCCTTTGGGTCTTCTTTTGGGTATATGACTATCCTAGGTTTCCTTCTAAGGAAACAGGCTTTTAACAGTTGAAACTCACTCCACGTGATGCAGTGGTGTGCAGAAAATCCAGAATTAGAAACTCTGTCTTCCATCTATTACTGTAGCAGGTCCTGAAGACAGAGTGAAGAGAAAAGAGAGAAATATTAATCAAATAAAGGATTCTTTGGCTAGATCGCTGAGTAACACAATATGCCAGGGCCAGAGGGGCCTTAGCACATGTTAAATACAACGCTTGCATTGTACAAATGAGGAAACTGAGGCCCTGAGAGGTGAACGATTTACCTCCAGTGAACAGAGCTGTGAGGCAGATTCCAAATTGCTTTTCTTTTTTTAATCTCGGTGTTCCCTTGTGTGGTCCCAGTCTTGAACTGGGAAAACAATCTTTCTAAAATGTTTCTGTGAATTGAAAACCAAATAATCACATTTGCTAAAGATGCATATTGACTTAACCAGTTTAACTCTACACCATGATCTTGTGCTGTATTTCCAAATTGTGCCTCATTTAATTAATTTGTTAACATGTGTTCAGGTCAGTCACTCAGTTATGTCCCACTCTTTGCGGCCCCATGGACTGTAGCATGCCAGGCTTCCCTGTCCATCACCAACTCCCGAAGCTTCCTCAAACTCATGTCCATTGGGTCAGTGGTGCTATCCAACCATCTCATCCTGTCGTCCCCTTTTCCTCCTGCCTTCAATCTTTCCCAGCATCAGGGTCTTTTCCAATGACTCAGTTCTTTGCATCAGGTGACCAAAGTGCTAAGTCCCTTAAGTCGTGTCTGACTCTTTTTGACTTACGGACTGTAGTCAGCCAGGCTCGTCTGTCTGTGGGGTTCTCCAGGCATGAATACTGGAGTGGACTGCTTTGCTCTCCTACAAGGATCTTCCTAATTTGGCAGCACAGTATTAGCGATTATGAGAAAAATAGTATTCCTTGGTCAGTTGCATTTGGACTATTCTGGGTTAAAACGTGAACCAAATAGGCTTTTGTCTTACTGATCCTTCTGTTTTTTCCCTTGTGGTGGTGGTTTAGTGGCCAAGTCATGTCCAACTCTTGTGACCCCATGGACTGTAGCCCGCCAGGCTTCTCTGTTCATGGAATTCTCTAGGCAAGAATACTGGAGTGGGTTGCCATTCCTTCTGTACACAGACAGGATACTGTGTTCTCACTCATCTTTGACCATGAAATCCTTGGCTCTCAGAAAATCCCTGAGACTTGTATTTGAAAGATCCCAGCATGAGAAACTGGAGTGCAGCAGCATTTTCTCCAGGGTTCTTGTCCATTTGCTTTGTAGCAAGTGTTCCTGATACATCAGTCTGCTGTTCATTTCTGAGTCTCTGGCAACTTTTAGAATGTGGACGCCCCTAAAAATACAAACTGCAGGTATAAGGAGATCCTTAACAGTCTAGTTTCATTTAACTGCCATGCTTTTCCAAGCAACTAAATCCACACGACATAAGATGATCCCAAACCTCTTTCTCTGTCCTAAAACTCTCTGTTACTGACATTCATCTTCAATTGCTGTTTACCGAGTACCTACGATGAGCCGGTGTTCGCATGATTTCTTGCTATTTTAAGCTCTTACTTCTGGATCTGGGCTTCCTGTGGTGAGACACCTGAGGAGAAAGCCTTCACAGAAGGGTGAGTATTTATAGGTCTGGAGACTATGAAATTAAGTTGTTGTACCTGAACAAATCATTTCTTACAAATAATCATAATCCTTGAATATCATCATATCAAGTGAACAGTGAAGGCAGCCATATTTCCTAGGTGTCCTAGATAATATAACTACTGAAAAACAACAGACTTTGATGGAATAAGAATATTTTTAATGAAAAAAATTAAGAAGGATGGGAGGCAATGAGAAAAGTCAAAGCATATTAACCAAAATCTTGGTAATATTTGCTGTTCTCAGAGGCACATTTCCTCTACTATTAATCCTTAAAATTTATAGGCTTTGAGTTGGAGAAGTGAGTTCTTACCAGTGGAAAACGTGACTCTGGCTGTGTCTGTCCTGAAAATCTGATTGTCTGTTTGCTTCTTTATGATTTTTTTTTTTTAGGAAAAAATGTTGACTTTAAAAATTGTGTGCAAATAAACAGATGCAGGATGGTTTGGGGTGTGGTCATCTTAACTTAAATTCAAAACATCACAATTCATTTAAAATTTCCAGTCCAGCATAGAAGCTCAATATTGCTTGCTCCATTTTGGGAAAGAAAAAAATAATAAGGCTAGCCAAAATGCTGAGGTTGAAAAAGTGTCAAATGAACTATAACTTTCTTTCCCAAAAGATCTGCACGTATGGATTTTTTTCACTTTGCACTTAAGGCCACGTTTTTCAAAGGCTGTTCCTCCCCTCGTCTCCTCTTTGAATATGTAAAACTGCATGCATCTAATCGGTTCTTCAATTGTCCACTTGCACTTTCAAATTATGGGACAAGTGGCCAATTGGGCCTGCAATTGGCTAATTGCAGTGACAATTAGCCAATTGTGGGAATAATTAGCTGCATGTAGAATTAATCATACGCACAGAGTGGGCGGCCACTCTTTGAAAGTGTAGAACTAAATGCGTTCTAGATGCACATCTGTACCCAGACACAAAAGGGACACAGGCGAGGATCCTAGATGAATCACTCTTAAGAGAATCATTAAAATAAATCTGGTGCTTGGTTAGAAAGGCCACACGATTAACCACTGAGTATCCAGTCTACTGGCTTTCTCTAAAGTTCCTGTGTGGAGTTCTGTGTGAGCAAGGCAAAGAAGGTCCTAGCCTTGAAACTTAATTCTTTAAGTTTAAGCCATCCTGGCTGCTGATGCCCTCCAATTAATTTTTTTTTTTAAACTAAGTCTTTGGATGTATGGTATAGTTGGTGAGTTGTACCAGGCAGCCTCTAACTACAGTCATCAGTAGGGAACCTAATGCGTTTTGATTCAAATACCTGCCCCTGTAACACATGAGTGATACCATCTCACTCATACCTAACATCCAAGCTGGTATGTGGGCATTCCTGGGGGGACCAGGAACAATCCCAGGATAAGCACTATGTGTATCTATGAAGCTTCCATTGTATTTGATGGTAAGCAATATAAAATAATTGTAAATGTTAACAGAAAATTTTGAAAATGGTTAAAGTCGTAGTAATAACGCACATATGGGTTTATTTACTTAATTTCTCTACCACCTAGTTCCTTCAACTATAAGGATAAACAAATGCAACTTAATGAGAACTATGTCACAAGGATCTTTGTAAAGTTATATAAGGTCATATAAAATTATACACTGAAGGTGAAATTATGAGAAAGGGAGAAGACCTGGAACTCAAGACTCAATCAACCAAGAAATTAACACATTAAAACTTGAAATCTCATGTTATAAAGCATTCTTTGTTTATTTCAGCATGTTGCAGAACAAAAGTTACAAAACACTCATCTTTTCAGGTCATACCTTTTACTTCATGCTGGGAAATGCCACTCCAGGTGAAAAATAATCAGTGGAGGACCACTAGCTACAGAAGAAACCCAGGTATATTGTCTACTTCCATCTCTCATCATGGACCACAAACTTCCCTTCTACTTTAATCTTCCATTTATGGCAGAACCTTTTGGAAATCCACCCATTAAGCAGGTAGGTCTCTCCACTGAATATTTTTATCTGTATCCGTCAGCTCTTTCTACAATAATGCTGCTTAACAAACAGCTCCCAATTATTTCCCATTCCATGTTACATGTAAGTGGAAACATGGAGCTGTGTGCTCTGAAACTGTTCAATCTGTCCCTTGGGTCTCCTTACTCCAGGATCTAGGTGAAAGAAACAGCCCCCACCCGCTGCTTGACATTTGCTCATGGCAAAGATCAGGAATAAATGAGTTGGCAGAAACCCACTGCCTCGGACATGGCTGAGTGACTAACACTTTCACTTTCACTATGTTCAGTTCAGTTCAGTAGCTCAATCGTGTCCGACTCTTTGCAACCCTGTGAATCGCAGCATGCCAGGCCTCCTATGTTATCTACCTACACATTATTTCCCCCACGATGATCAGTAAAGTATCAGAGCACAAGATAAATATTTGTCCTCTTATCTCATTACTAGTGTAGAGTTAGTGTCATTTTAAAGAGGAGAAGAAACCTAAGAAAACTTAAGGAAGCTAGAAGATTTCTCCACAGTCACACAGCTATGAAAGTAAAGACGAAAGAGCCATATTCAGACGTCCTTGATTGCTGATTGCATGATCTTAACCTATGAGTGACACTGAACTCATCTTCTTGTTCTTTGGAGTACACGGTGGAAAGAGAAAACGGATGAAGCAGAGTAAGCTTCTACAATGATGTGCTAAGATATTAGAATCAAGAATAGTCCTGCTACTGCTAAGTTGCTTCAGTCGTGTCTGACTCTGTGCGACCCCATAGATGGCAGCCCACCAGGCTCCCCTGTCCCTGGGATTCTCCAGGCAAGAACACTGGAGTGGGTTGCCGTTTCCTTCTCCAATAAGAATAGTCCTACTATAGTGTATTTCTCTTCCTGGAAGATACAGCTGTGATGATACAGCATGTGAGGGTATCCTTGTAGAAGTTAGTGGCAGACACACGTGGATGATGAAGTTGTTTTCTAACAGTGCTTACCTAATTTTTTATATCAGGGCACACACAGGAAATGTTTCTATTGGTGTTGACACCAGGGTGAAAGATAGCAAATATGTGAGTGATCTGGAAAAAGGTGACTGGCCAGAGGGCTCCATTTGCCACAGACCCCCATCTGACCATCTAAAGGCACTGGGGTTCTCTGCTGACAGCAAGCCTATTGAACACGGCCCTGAAATTGAGAAGCACACATGTTCACTCTCGTCAGAATCAGAGGGGGGCAGGGCTGGAGAAACAGACACATCTCAACCACAGGTGGTGTGATCAATACTTTGCATAACATATTTCTCAGTAGTTTGCTGAGTGCTCTTGTAGATATAGTAAATTCTCTATCAAAATTCAACTGAAAGCATCACTGTTGGGATAAACTATAATACAACAATCAGGTCTTTTGAGTCATTAACATTAGGATACAAAAGTACTTAAACGTCAGTATCCTGATTTCTACTGCCAGACTTGAATACTTTTATCTGTAAATCACTCATCTGAGTCCTCAGCTCTCCACATCACAGCCAAGAAACTGAAAGGACTTCTTAGGCACCAGTAACTTGAATTATGCATACACACGTGCATTCTAAGTTGCTTCAGTCATGTCCAGCTCTTTGCAACCCCATGCACTTTACCCTGCAAGGCTTTTCTGTCCATGGGATTTCTCAGGCAGGAAAGCTGGAGTAGATTGCCATGCCCTTATCAACTTGAATCGTGTGTGTGAGATTTTAGTCCTACCCTGCAGACTCAATTCGGAATCAAAAAATACAATAATAATCACTTGCTTTTAAGGTTACTGAAAAGGACAAATAACTGAGATGGCTCATAAAGTTATTATTATTACACAGAAGATTGACTGCTAATAGGCCAACCTGGAAGAGAAAGACAAAAGAGAATTGTTTCTAAAAATTAGAAGGTGGAGGCAGTGACAGATTTTATTTTCTTGGGCTCCAAAATCACTGCAGACAGTGACTGAAGCCATGAAATTAGAAGACATTTGCTTCTTGGAAGTAAAGCTATGACAAACCTAGACAGTATATTAAAAGGCAGAGACATCACTTTGTCAGCAAAGGTAACTGTAGTCAAAGCTATGTCTTTTTCAATTGTCATGTATGGTTGTAAGAGTTGGACCATAATAAAGGCTGAGCACCGAAGAACTGATACTTTCGAATTGTGGTCCTATAGAAGACTCTTGTGGAGAAGGCAATGGCACCCCACTCCAGTACAATTGCCTGGAAAATCCCATGGACATAGGAGCCTGGTAGGCTGCATTCCATGGGGTTGCACACAGTCGGACACGACTGAAGCAACTTAGCAGCAGCAGCAGCAGCAGCAGAAGACTCTTGAGAGTCTCTTGAACTGCCAGGAGATCAGAACAGTCAATCCTAAAGGTAATCAACCCTGAATATTTATTAGAAGGAATGATGCTAAAGCTGAAGCTCCAGTACTTTGGCCACCTGATGTGAAGAGCGGACTCATTGCTCTTGCTGGGAAAGATTGAAGGCAAAAGAAGAAGGGGGCAACAGAGGATGAGATAGGTAGGTAGCCTCATAGACTCAGTGGATATGGAAATGAGCAAATTCCAGGAGACAACAGACAGGGGAATCTGGTGTGTTGCAATCCACGGGGTTGTAAAGAATCAGACATGATTTAGCAATTGAAAAATGACAACAAAGCAAAAAGAAGTATTTCATTCTGGAGGCATTTGGTACAAGGGCAAATGGTCCTACAGTTCCCAAGTTTACGATTGTAACTAAGGGGTAAATGCTATGTACAAAATAACAGTTGAAGAATACTTAAGTAGTTCAGGATGTGCATTGGAAAGTTTTCCCATCATTTTTAAAATAAAGCAAATAAATAAAAAACAAACATAGGACAAAGGAATAGCTTTGCCTTCAGAGGGAGAAAGGGAAGAAAGCCACCCTTTTAAGTTCCTATTTGTTATTGTTGCTGCTTAGTCCCTAAGTTGTGTCTGACTCTTTTGTGACCCCAAGGCCTATAGCTTGCCAGCTTTGTTCATGAGATTTCCCAGGCAGGAATACTGGAGTGGGTTGCCATTTCCTTCTCCAGGGGATCTTCCTGAACCAGGATCAAACCCACGTGGCCTACATTGGCAGGCGGATTCTTTACTACTGAGCCACCACGGAAGCCCTTCTAATCACAATAGAGTTTCAGATCTGCTTTATCTTGGATTTATCAATGAAGTTTAAGGATAGCTCCTTTGCTTAAAATCCCATTGTGAGTTTCAAACTCAGGGATATTCTTTTTCAGTGCCCATGTCTTGAGGTGCTTAGATAGTCCTTCTATGGGACACTTCATTTCCTTGCTGAAGTAAGGTAAGTTGAAGTCCTGTTGTTAAAGGCAGTGATTAAGGGGGCAAGAATGTGATAGTGCTGTACCCATTCACCAGCAAACCAACCACAGAGGCATGTCCTTCTTTCACCACCTCATCGACTGCAAGCCCTTTCCTTAAGTGAGTACAGAGAAGGAAGCTCAGGCTGAGGTTCACACCTGGACCCCTGTGTGAGTGATCTGTAGCAGGCAGACCCAAGGCATTAACTAAATGTTGCTTTTCTGTATTTATAAATAATAACAACTATGTGCCACTAATGCAGCGCCATTTCATTAATGGCATCCAGCACTCAGCAATTTAATTATTCTTTTAGTCACTGAAACATTCATCATAATTTCCCTTGGTTCCAAAAGAGCCCGGTTGCCTCCTGAAGCCGTTAAGGTAGACTTGGTGAGTTGCTTTCTCCTTGAAAAATTTGCTCAGCTGTGAATCTGGGAAAAGAGGGCCGATACCTTTCAAACTTTCATTTGTTTTTGTGATTCATGGATTCAAAAAAACAAAAACAAAACAAAGATTTATTGTGTTCCTGATACGAGTACCTATTGTGTTCTGGCTTCTGCGTCGAGCTGTTTTACTTTAGTGTTCTCATTCATTCATCACTGAAAACTGCGAGTTGGTATCCTCATTCCCATTTTATAGGTGAGAAGACTGAGTGCCAGAGAGTTATTAATAACATGACTCTACCAATGCCACACATTGATCTGAGATTTAAACACAAGTCCAATTCAAAACCCTTATCAGGGCCATAAAATTTGTAGATAATTGCAAAACCACAGATAATAGTTACCCTTGAAAACAATGTATACCAGGCATTTTACATTTATGGTATTTTAGAATCCTTCAGATAACCCAGCAAGTTAGACCACTGTATTCTCAGATAAGGAAACAGACTCAAGGAAGTTGAATGATAAACTAAAGAGCACATAAAAAATCTACAGAACCAGGGCTCATTTGGGAGTCTAACTCCAAAGTCAACCTAGCACACATTAGTATTAATAGAATGCAACAGAATTCTTCAACAGTTATTGTGAATATTAGTCAACATGCAAAGGTAGTTCCCCCTTTTGCCAAAAGAGTTTGATCTCTAGTTTGTCAGAGTTTTGTGATGTTTAAAATGAGATCATTCATAACATTTTTCTATCATGCGTAATGATGAATATGTAACTATTTTTATTGGGTAAATGTAGGCATCTAAACCACTAGGCTTCATGGAGTCAGCCTAAGGAAAAGTCAGATGTACTTTTCAAAGGGAACTAAGCTACTTTAAGAGATTTCGTGGCTTCCCGGGTGGTGCTAGTGAAGTCACTCAGTCGTGTCTGATTCTTTGTGACCCCATGGACTGTAGCCTACCAGGCTCTGTCCATGGGATTTTCCAGGCAATAGTACTGGAGTGGATTGCCATTTCCTTCTTCAGGGGATCTTTCTGACCCAGGAATCAAACCCAGGTCTTCCGCATTGTAGACAGACGCTTTACCATCTGAGCCACCAGGGAAGTCAGGTAAAGAATTCTCCTGCCAGTGTAGGAGACTAACTGACAGGGGTTCGATCCCTGGGTCAGGAAGATCCTCTGGAGGAGGAAATGGCCGCCCACTCCAGTGCTCTTGCCTGGAGAATCCCATGGACAGAGGAGCCTGGCGGACTACAGTCCATGGGGTCTCGAAGAGTCGGACATAATGGAAGCATCTTAGCATGTATTCACAAGCTACTCTAGTGCCCATTTCCATCTAGACTCCATTCGAAAACTAATTACATATTTCTCAGATCTTTAATGATTGTACTATATGACATTGAAATTACATTTTAGGAATTTAGTCTAGGCAAATAATCAGGATACGTGATACAGTTTAAAAGTATTAATTGCTAGGTTGTTATCACAAAAAAATAACAGAAACCATCCTGCAGACTGTCATTGGTTATGCAAATTATAGTGCATTCAGTCAACTGCATTTCATGAAGTCCTTAAAGAGGATGATATACACAGACTCAGACGTATGCACAGGAACACACACAAAGATACACACACACCTAGACGAGAGTGAGAGAATACTCAGGAACACACCGTCGAAAGTGTCTTCAAGTTAGATGAGGAGGGGTAGTGGATGTGTCTTGTTAGAGAGAATATGCGGGTGGATGTGTCTTATGTTTACCAAGCTTCTCTGTTGGCCAAGTTTCCCTTCTTGATTATAACTTCCTTTTCGTTGTTGTTTAGTCGCTAACTCGAGTCTGACTGTTTTGCAACTTCATGGACTGTAGCCTGCCAGGCTCCTCTCTCCGTGGGATTTTTCAGGAAAGAATGTTGGAGGGAGTTGCCATTTGCTCCTCCAGGGGATCTTCCTGACCCAGGGATTGAACCCACGTCTCCTGCTTGGCAGGCTGATTCTTTAACCACTGAGACATCTGGGAAGCCATGACTTCTTTAGCAGTTAGCAAATAAAGGATCACGCCTAAATACCCTGTCATAAAGTCCCGTCCTGCTCTGTTGTTCAGTCGTTAGGTCATGCCTGACTCTTTGTGACCCCATGGACTGCAGCACGCCAGACTTTCCCTGTCCTTTACCATCTCTCTCTCAGAGTTTACTCAAACTCATGTCCACTGAGTTGGTGACGCCGTCCATCCACCTCTTCCTTTGCCATCCCCTTCTCCTGCCCTCCATCTTTCCCAGCCTCAGAGTCTTTCTCAATGAGTCCAACTATTAACCATAAGCATTGCTATAGTTTGAACAGCCTGAGACACCTATTCTAGACTCACAGCCCCCGTGAAATGCATGGTCTCCTCCATAGTGGTGGACATCTGATAAAGGTTGCCTGTATTGAAAGAGACCATGGTGGTAGTCTCCATAACAGAATCTGAAGGGCACTTGTCTTAAACATTTGCAAGTGAATGCAGGAAAAAGCCCTACCTTTTCTCCTTAGGCCATGAGATGGCACAGTAATGGTTTTTGCAACAAAACCGACTTTGTCCAAGGACACTGTTGGTGTAGATAATGTGCCTTTATTTATTTAAACTCTTGGTCTTTTGGTTTTCTGCCAGTTCTTTCTAGAACAGAGTTAATTCAGTACATGTAGGCACCCTCAACCATTTCAAACATTCAGTTCAGTTCAGTTCAGTCACTCAGTCGTGTCTGACTCTTTGCGACCCCATGAATCGCAGCACGCCAGGCCTCCCTGTTCATCACCATCTCCCGGAGTTCACTCAGACTCACATCCATTGAGTCCGTAATACCATCCAGCCATCTCATCCTCGGTCGTCCCCTTCTCCTCCTGCCCCCAATCCCTCCCAGCATCAGAGTCTTTTCCAGTGAGTCAACTCTTCACATGAGGTGGCCAAAGTACTGGAGTTTCAGCTTTAGCATCATTCCCTCCAAAGAAATCTCAGGGCTGATCTCCTTCAGAATGGATTGGTTGGATCTCCTTGCAGTCCAAGGGACTCTCGAAAGTCTTCATTAGGCCTCCTTAATACATTAACAACAAAACATAAGTCTGTGATATTTGATTATAGATTATGTATAGACTATTATAGATTATGTTGATTAGGATCTGTTTATGAGTGAAAGACATTGATGCATTAATTCAGGAATCTTTTTAAATAATTTGCTATACTTTAATCCCAATCGAGTCTGCTGCTGCTGCTGCTAAGTTGCTTCAGTTGTGTCTGGCTCTGTGTGACCCCAGAGACAGCAGCCCACCAGGCTCCACCGTCCCTGGGATTCTCCAGGCAAGAACACTGAAGTGGGTTGCCATTTACTTCTCCAAATAGAGTCTTACCGCCAAAACACCTGGGAAGTCCAGAAATATATGGCATGCTCGCGTATATAGATAAATACGTATACATATACATACCAAGAATAGGTAAGTATTCTAGGTAGAATAGAGTCTAGGTATGTATATGTATACATATTTATCTCTATATGCAAGCATGCCATATATTTCTGGACCTCCCAGGTGTTTTGATGGTAAAGAATCTACCTGCCAGTGCTGGAGACCTGGGTTCAGTCCTTACGTTGGAAAGATCCCCTGGAGAAGGAAATGGCAGCCTACTCCAGTATTCTTGCCTGGGAAATCCCATGGACAGAGGAGCCTGGCAGGCTACAGTCCATAGGGTCACAAAGAACTGGGCACAGCTTAGCAACTGAACAACAACGATGCAATATGTTCCTAAGTCACGTGTAACAGTCGTGCGTATGGATCATGAAAACCAGCTATTGAGCACTTACTGTAGGTACCAGGCCTTGTGTTCCGTGCTCTGTCAGTATCGTTTTGGTCAGTACTCATGGCAAACTCATGGGGTAAGAACGGCTGCCACTCTTTCTATGGCTGGGACACTGGCTGGAGGCGTTGGCCACACGATACGGTCATGCAGTGGATTTCATCCTGACCCTTGA
Organism: Neotragus pygmaeus; assembly: GCA_006410875.1. Classification (NCBI taxonomy): domain Eukaryota; kingdom Metazoa; phylum Chordata; class Mammalia; order Artiodactyla; family Bovidae; genus Neotragus; species Neotragus pygmaeus. The sequence goes on from SJYV01014958.1 coordinate 30,866, forward strand.
GCATGGGTAACTGAAAGTTTCACAGAGTTTGTTTATTACTGCAGAGCACCACGGGGCCTTGGACTATCTTACACTGAGAACTCCTATAACAGGGTCAGTCCAAATATTTTTAGTGGAAAAAAAAAAAAAAACCTCTTTGGGATAGACTCTGGGGGTGGCCACTTGCTAAAAACGGAGGCTTGAGTCCACCCTCCAATGCTCTGTGGTGCATGTAGGTATTTGTACAGCTGCCAGGACAGCGGAAACCTCCCTTCACTTGGCACCATCACCCCCAGCCAGTGAGATGCCCTTGAAGGAGCAAGCCCATGCCGGCTTCCCCATTGCTCACTGGGTTTATCACAGTGGCGAGGACCTTCCTCTCTCTGGCTGCAGTTTCTTCATCAGTAAATGAGTTAAGTGAGGTTTGGACTGTGAGTGCCAAGCTCTTGTACCCGAGGATCCCCAGACATAAAAGCAATGAGGTTTTATTCCCTCTGGCATTGCACACACAGGCAGAGGCACTTAAATGCCTCCATTTGAGATAAGACTATTTACAAAAAGATCCAACAGCCTTACCCTCTTAGAGGATAAGCTTTTTTTAGTGTCTTATTTTTGAGGGGTGGAGGGAAGGGCTTTTTTTTTGTTCGTTTATTTTTCCCAGATTCAACTCATGCTGTAAGAATTAGAGCTCGATTCTTTGATTCTTTTCAGGCCTTCCTGGGACAGCGTCCTGGGTATCCCCAGCACCAGCAAGTGGACTCTCTGTGTCCCAGCATCTCAGGAGACAGCAGGGACAAAGGGCCGCGGGGCCAGCCTCTGAGTCCTCGGTCGGGGTGGTGGAGGCATTTCTCGCTGCCGGTTCTAAGGGGCGAATCTGTGTAGATCAGTGCATTCATTTCCGTCTCCCAGCCTCTCCCTCGGTTAACACCCCAGCACACACAATACCAACGAAGGTGATTATCTCTGCTAGCATAATTCCTCCCTAACATCTGCTTTCGCCCATAACACTCCACTAATTTTTCCCTCATTTCATTACACATAATTTTCTTTCAACACAATCTACATGTATTAAGTGGTAATGACTTTCCAGTTAAGAGCAAATCGACACCAAGGGACCCCCGTCCCCCCCACGGTTGCCTGCAGAGCCTGACTCTGGCTATTAGAGATAAATTCGGTACCTCAGGAAGCTGCAGTGAGGTAATCAATCAATTAAGCGGTTAGGACATACATTATCAAACTTCCACAGTGCAGGGGGCAGGGGGCATGCTGATCTACTTGCCGTGATTTTTTTCTAGGAATTCAAAAAGAAATGAATAAATAAGATGGAGAGCTATTATACAACCAAGCTATAATTTGCCACTCAAAGTCGGGGGCTGGTTTTGTCAGACCGAAGGCTGCAGGGTGAGTGGGAGAGACATGGGCCTTGGGAGTGCACTGTCCAGAGGGTAGGAAATCCAAGGTCTAGTGTTTATTAGGGTGTCCTGGGCACACAATGCAAGCGATGGGGCGGGGGAGTCTGAGAACCTTGTCCTTAAAAAAAAAACAAAACAAGAAACAAACCTGGAATTATAACTCTTACTGCCCAGGTTTGCGACAGGGATTAACTAAGATCACATACACAGCAGCACCAGGCGTGTGGGGCGCCTTCATTATCTTGTACCTCCTCATAGACTGTGAACTTAGGAAGTCTAAGGTAGCTGGAGATCACCCAAATGTTGGCACTGAACCATACAGTAAAGACCACGACCATCATCACCATCATCACCATCATTTTCCTCAGGTTTTTCTTTTTTTTTTAATTTGTATTGAAGTATAGTTGCTTTACTTTGATACAAATCTTTATCGAGCTTTCCTGGTGGCTCAGATGGTAAAGAATCTGCCTGCGATGCAGAAAAGCTGGGTTCGATTCCTGGGTCAGAAAGATCCCCTGGAGAAGGGAATGGCAACCCACTCCAGTTTTTGGCCTGGAGAATTCCATGGACAGAGGAGCCTGGTGGGGTATAGTCCATGGGGTCCAAAGAGTTGGACATGACTGAGCAGCTAACACTTTGATTCACTTCATAATTGCTTCACAGTGACATGTTAGTTTCTGCTGCTTAGCAGAGTAAATCGGCCCTATGTGTGCATATATCCCCGCCTTTGGGGATGTCCTTCCCATTTAGGCCACCCCAGAGCACTGTGTAGAGTCTCCTCTGCTATACAGTAGGTCCTCATGAATTATCTAACACATGCATAATACCAAGAGTGTATCTATGTCAATCCCAATCTTCCAATTCAGCCTACCCCCCTTTACTCCTTTGGTTTTTAAAGAAAAATAGCAAAATGTATAGCTTTTGAACTTACAACCAGAATATTTGCCAGACCCCAATTACCAACTTGACCTGTGTTCCCTTTGTGCCCATCTCATTTACCTCATCTGTAAAATGGATGTTGTAATATTTCATCTACCACAGTAAGGCTTATTTATGGGAAGATGCAAAAGAAACATATAGTGTTTTAAAAATTGTAAATCACCAAAAAATAGGGTTATTTTAAATAAAATAGTCTACTTGTATTTTTTTCTATGCTTGATTTATCTTATAAATATCTTATGTTTCTGCAAAGTGTATTGAATGATACCTGCAAGATAAATCAGTCACAAAGGCAGAGGACAAAAGAAAAAGAAACTCTAGGTAGATGTGTCAACATAAAAACAACATATTTCTAAAACAGACAAAATATTTTCTACATATGTGTCAACCAACGATATATGAATATGCATACATGATATGTAATATTAAATTCTTAC
>SJYV01014960.1:0-45986 GCA_006410875.1 Neotragus pygmaeus
ATTATTTCTAATATTATTATTCTAATAATATTCTAATATTACCTCTAATCATAACACTTTCCTGTCTGGATGACTGTGCCACCCCTCATGGCCACTCTGCCTCTCCCAATTCATTTTCCATCCAGAACTTTTGAGTGGCAGCTTCAGAATGCGAAGCTGACCAGGTCACTCCCCCACTACGATGGCTCCCCACTGCCCAACAGTGGGCACACTGTTGGGTGCTGACTGGGTGCTGACTCCTCCAGCACCCAAAGACCCTGCAGAGTCTGGCCCCAGCAGACAGCTCACCCCTTTGCTCATGGAGCTCCAGCCACAGTGGCCTAGCTCAGGGCCGCTGCCCGCCAGCTCATCTTTTCGGCCTGCGATGCTCTCCCCATCTGGCCTCAGAAGCCTCCCCAGCTCAGCCCTTCCTCCCGTCGGCCCCTGTGGCACCGGGCACTCCATCTTTGCAGCCCTTGTTGTGGTGGCCATTCCACACGGGCCAGCTGGAGTCTTTGATTACGGGCCATCTCTCCCTCCGGATTGTACACGCCACAAGGGGATGGTCTAGCCTACCTGGCCGCCGCTGTCCTCCCAACATACAAAAGCTTCTGAAGGATGGAGAGATGGGATGCTACGGGTGCCTCCTATGGCCAGGCCTCCTCTTCCAGGGTTCCTGGGTGTGGGATCCCCACCAGAGCATCCACATCACATCCAACCAAACAAAAACACCTTCCCAGGGGCCTATATCTTTACTTTTCTTGGCTTGTTTTGCTTGTGGGCTTTTTTGGGGAGTTTTAAGGGGCTCTGGATGAAAGTAACAATTGGTCCTTTTAGGAAGGAAGGGGTGTTGGACTTTTGGGCAGGCTTGGTCTTGCATTTGAATGTCCCTCGACAGGGCGCGTAGGGTCTCCTCTGCCACACCTGGTCTACTTGCAGTGACACCACCTTCCTGGACCTCACAGGTAGTTAAGCACTGGGGCAGTGGCCAACAAACTTGAGAGTGCATGAGATTTCCCCCGGAAGGGCTTGGGAAAACAAAGATGGCTGTTCCCACCCACAAGAGATTCCTATTCTGGGAGTCCAGGGGGAGCCCTGAGAATGTGCTTTTCTGACAAGTTCCCAGGTGACGTTATTAACAACACAGGTGGTCTGGGGACCCCACTTTGAGACCTGCCTTTCAAGCCAATCTTGTTTTCCCGAGCCCCAGAGATCATTAAGTCCCTTTAGTGAGTGCCATGTGGGTCCGGTACTGTTCTAGGTGTAACAGATACAGTGAGCGAGGCAGGCCCATCTTCATCTGGGCCTGCTNTTCTCCAGGGGATCTTCCCAACCCAGGGATCGAACCTGTGTCTCCTGCATTGCAGACAGACACTTTACCCTCTGAGCCACCAGAGATCTGAAGGTAGTAAAAGGGTATAAAATTCCAATTATAAGGTGATTAAGTTGTGGGGAATTAATCTACAGCAAGATGGACTCTATAATTAGCAATATTGTACAGTATATTTTAAAGTTGCCAAAATAATAGATTTTTAAAGTTCTTACTACACACACACACACACATTAAAACTGTGAGGTAATAGATGTTTTAACTAACCCTATTGGGGTAATTAATCATTTTGAAATATATGCATATATAAAATAATTATATAGTATACCTTAAATGTATACTGTGTTATGTATCATTTATACCTCAAAAGAGCTGGGAAAAATACTCAAAATATGCTCAGTTAGGACACTTTTATAATTTACAGTGCTAGGACATAATATAGAATTGGAATAACCCAGAGGAAGAAATAAATCATTGGATACTTTTGAGTAGAGATGGATCCACCTGGCAGCAGCAGGGAGAGAGAGTTCTGGTTCAGTCAGTTAGAAAACAGGCAAGGAGGCAAGCTTGGTGATAATTCTGAGGGTTTTATACTTGAGGGTGGTGAGATTTAGGATATACCTTGAAAGAAGAGCCTAAATAACACCAAAGAAGCTGAAGTTGAATGGTTATATGAAAACTTACAAAACCTTTGAGAACTAACACCTCAAGAAAGATCTCCTTTTCATTATAGGAGACTGGAATGCTAAAGTAGGAAGTCAAGAAACACCTGGAGTAACAGGCAAATTTGGCTTTGGAGTACAGAATGAAGCAGGGCAAAGGTTAATAGAGTTTTGCCAAGAGAATGCACTGGTCATACCAAACACCCTCTTGCAATAACACAAGAGAAGACTCTATACATGGACATCACTAGATGGTCAACACTGAAATCAGATTGATTATATTCTTTGCAGCCATAGATGGAGAAGCTGTATACTGTCAGGAAAAACAACTGGGAGCTGACTATGGCTCAGATCCTGAAATCCTTACTGCCAAATTCAGACGTAAAGTGAAGAAATTAGGCAAAACGACTAGCCCATTCAGGTATGACCTAAATCAAATCTCTCATGATTATACAGTGGAAGTGAGAAATAGATTTAAGGGACTATATCTGATAGAGTACCAGATGAACTATGGAAGGAGGTTTGTTACATTGTACAGGAGACAGGGATCAAGACCATCCTCAAGAAAAAAAAATAAGTGCAAAAAAGGCTGTTTGAGGAGGCCTTAAAAATAGCTGTAAAAAGAAGAGAAACAAAAAGGAAAGGAGAAAAGGAAAGATATACCCATTTGAATGCACAGTTCAAAAGAATAGCAAGGAGACATAAGAAAGCCTTCCTCAATGACCAGTGTAAAGAAATACAGAAAAACAATAGAATGGGAAAAACTAGAGATCTTTTCAAGAAAATTAGAGATACCAAGGGACATTTCATGCAAATATGGGCTTAATAAAGGACAGAAATTATATGGACCTAACAGAAGCAGAAAATATTAAGAAGAGGTGACAAGAATACACAGAAGAATTGTACAAAAAAAGATCTTCATTACCCAGATAATCACGATGGAGTGATCACTTACCTAGAGCCAGACATCCTGGAATGTGAAGTCAATTGGGCCTTAGGAAGCATCACTACGAACCAAGCTAGTGGAGGTGATGGAATTCCAGTTGAGCTATTCAAATCCTAAAAGATGATGCCATGAAAGAGTGAACTCAATATGCCAACAAATTTGGAAAACTCTGAGGTGGCCACAGGACTGGAAAAGTTCTGTTTTCAATGCAATCCCAAAGAAGGGCATTGCCAAAGAATACTCAAACTACCACACAATTGCACTCATCTCACACTCTAGTAAAGTAATGTTCAAAATTCTCCAAGCCCAGACTTCATTAATATGTGAACCATGAACTTCCAGATGTTCAAGTTGGTTTTAGAAAATGCAGAGGAATCAGAGATCAAATTGCCAGTATCCGTTGGGTCATTGAAAAAGCAAGAGAGTTCCAGAAAAACATCTATTTCTGCTTTATTGACTATGCCAAAGCCTTTGAATGTGTGGATCCCAATAAACTGTGGAAAATTCTCAAAGATATGAGAATACCAGACCACCTGACATGCCTCTTGAGAAATCTATATGCAGGTCAGGAAGCAACAGTTAGAACTGGACATGANATTTTAAGGGGTGCCCCAGCCACTGACTGTGACATTTTGTTCTCCCTGGTCTGTGTCTTCTGAGGGAGGGAGTGTTCCAGGGGCACCGGCATCCAGCTGGGGAGGGTTGGGCCTCTAGTTCACTGCAAAAACTTCTGGCTGTTTCCTTTGCCTCTCATCACACGGTGTGGTCCAGCCACTGCCCAAGACCTGTTCTGACTTTAACCGAAAGACATCCAAGGAATGTTCCTCCTGGACTCTACAGTATCTTTTCTCAGCATCACCTAAAAAGTTCAGTAAGGATTTCACTTGGTACCTCCCACAATGCAATCATTCCAAAACCACCTGAAGATTTTTTGCCAGATTGGCCAGCTCATATTATTTATCACTTGCTAATAGTTTTCCTTGGAGAAGACAATGGCACCCCATTCCAGTACTCTTGCCTGAAAAATCCCATGGACGGAGGAGCCTGGTAGGCTGCAGTCCATGGGGTCATAAAGAGTCAGACACGACTGAGCACGCACACACGCACACAGGCCAGGTATGTGCAGTGACAAGATAAAAAGGATCATTTCCTTGGTGATGGAGCTGACATTCTAGTGGGGGAGACATGACAGGCACACAGAATAATTGTAGGTGACAATGAGGGCAGTGAGGAAGCACGTGTGTGGTTAGGCAGACCATGAGCATGGAGAGGGTGCCTCTTTGAACAGGTAGCCAGGGTAAGCAGCAGGGAGTCCTTCCAACCACATCCTGTTCTGTTGTTTCAGGGCAAGGACTGTGGAGTGACTTCTGGCAACATCCAACCAAATGACCCTGATCTAATATCTCCAAGGAGGGCAGGCCTCATCATGTTTAGGAAGATGACCATCTACCTAAGGCTTCCCTGGGGACCAAGACAGAGCCAAAAGGTTCCCAGGCATCATCACACTGAATGCTTCTAATAACTTGGCAAAACAGATCTGGTTATTCCCTTTGTATAGATGAGGAAGCCGAGGCAATGAGGAAGCCGAGGCAACGAGTCAGCCTGTCCCTTCATAGCTGTGTGGCCTTGGGCAAGTTACCTGAAATCTTTGGAACTCAGAGTGCTTTGTGAACTTGTGAGGAGAGATGATTCTGGAAAAGGGTTGGTTATCCGTGTAAGCAGGAGTGTGATCTCTACGTGCACTTAGCTGCCTGGAGCTGATGGTGGTCTCTCTACAAGGCACTGAGCCGAGACCCTGTCATGTCAGCCTGCACAGGAGGGGAGGCTCTATGTTACAAATGGAAAAATTCATGTGCAGGAAGATTAAGTAATCTGTCCAGGGCCGCACAGTCAGTGGGCAATGGGGTCAGGACCCAAGTCCAAGTCTCAAATCGTCTTTCCAGGATTTCTTAAGATCCCCTGGGAAAAGGATGGTTTCACAGAGCAGGAACTGGCAGAGCCCAGCTCAGAGGAGCTGACCTTAGAAACCCTTGTTTATTCACTGAGCTGAGACTCTCCTTCCCTTCCCAACTCTAGGCCTCTTCTTCCACCCTTTCAATTCAGGGCCAGCCCATGTTTGGCCCCATCACCCACTCTGTTGCTTCTGTTTGGGAACTTCCAGCTGCCACCCAAAAACAGGCAAGGGAGGCTGCAGGGAGCTAGACCATGGGAGAGGATCTGGAGAGCTTCTGGATGCATCCATGCAAGCCAAGTCCAGTGGGCAGTACACATGGGCCAGGCCTGGGGGAGGAGCTCAGGAAGTGCTTCTAGAATGGGTGAATGGATGAACAAAGAAATGAGGGACTCCAACCACTTTCCTTCTTCCCATCACCTGTGGGACCTGGGAGAGCCATGCTCTGGGCCAAATCAGGTCTTCCCTAACAGCTCAGCACATGAAACTGACTATGTGCCAAACCAGACCCACTCAGCAAGGAAGCTTCAGGTCTCATTCCTGCCCAAGGCTCTCCATGGCATGAAAAGACTGGACCGACCCAGGTCTTTCCCACCGGGGCTGGATATCAAAACTCAACTGGATATGTTACTGTTGCCCCTGACCAGAACCACATTTTTGTAAACTGAACAGTCAACTGAATGACTGTTTTTAAAGTGTATACATACACCACCTAATTCATATGCATTAAAACTCACAGAGAAGATAGACTCCAGGGTGTTAGCAGGCCTAGTCCCGGGTCATGGGATTAGAAGCTTTGCAAGAAATTTTTTCTCCCTGCTTATCTCTCTTTCCTAACTTTTCTCCAATAAACATGTATTACTTTTGTAAAATGAGAAAAAAGCAACTTTGAGTCAGACTTGACATGTTTATGCTATAGACGGTTTGGAAAATATTGAACTAGTGACAGACTGAAATGAGAAAGCAGAGCGGGAACCAAATTCTCCTCCCAGAAGCCCAGCCTCGCCTGGAAGGCTCTCTGGCTGTGACTCTCAGGGCAGAAAGCGGTTTCCTGCTCCCCTGTCTTCTGCACAGGGTATACAGCCCGGTCAGGGCACACGGCCAGTGACTGACCCTTACATGCAAGTTCCAATGGATCTCTTTCCCTCTGAAAAAACTGCATCCCTAATGAAGAAGATGAATTGACTATTTGATATTTAAAAAAATTCCATCTGCGTCTAGTTGGTCTACAATGTTGTGTTAGTTTCAGGTGTACGGAAAAGTGAACATTATACACATACACACATACACTCCTTTCAAGATTCTTTTCCCATATAAACTACTAGAGTATTGAGTAGAGTTCCTATGCTATACAGCAAGTTATCATTAGCTATCTATTTTATATATCGGTTCAGTCTCTCAGTCGTGTTCGACTCTTTGTGACCCTATGGACTGTAGCACATCAGGCTTCCCTGTCCATCACCAACTCCCGGAGCTTGTTCAAACTCATATCCATCGAACTGGTGATGCCATCCAACCATTTCATCCTCTGTCGTCCCCTTCTCCATTTGCCTTTAATCTTTCCCAATATCAGGGTCTTTTCTAATGAGTCAGTTATTTGCATCAGGTGGCCAAAGTATTGGAGATTCAGCTGCAGCATCAGTCCTTCCAATGAAGGGTTGATTTACTTTAGGATTGGCTGGTTTGATCTCCTTATAGTGGTGTGTATATGTCAGTCCCAGTCTTCCAATTTATCCCTCCCCCATGCTTACCCTCTAGTAACCGTAAACTTATTTTCTACTTCTGTAACTCTATTTCTGTTTTGTGGATAAGTTCATTTGTACACTCCTCTGTCCAACCCCCACCACTTTTATTTAAAGATTCCACATGTAAGTGCTATCATGTGGTTTTTGTCCTTCTCTGACTCCACTCCGTCTGACAAAGTGACTGCGGAGCTGGTAAAGGAAAAGGGGCAGACAGATGAGTGGTGTGTGTAACCCCATAACATAATTGTGTTCTTTCTGCCCTTGGGAAGAGAGGGAGGAGGAGGAAGGAAAGAGGGGGAGGAGAAAAGGGGAAAGAGAATATGTGTAGAAATTTCTAGAGTTGTTGGGTTCTCATCCGTCATGGAAGAGATGGGGAAACCAAAAAGAAGAAGGGGGATGGAATTTCCCAAGGCTGTGCTTCAACTGGCAAAGCTGAGCTGGAACCCAGACCTGTCTGAGACGAAACTGTGAGCTTGCAGCCACAGAGCCACGCTGCCTCCTAAGAATAAGCAATACCATTCACTGAACCTTCCCGTGAGCATTCTGCTAAAGGTTTTGCATGAATGATCTTATTTAGTATTACTCTTAACCTTGACCCTTTTGGGGAGGTATCGCTCCTACTTCACAGATGGGAAAACTGAGACTCGGACTGCTGAGGTTGTTTTCTAAGCTCACACAGCTAAGATACTGGAGGCAGAACTGGCATTCTCCCCTTGGTCTATTTGACACGTACATCTTGCTCTCAATCTCTAAGCTACTTGGCCTCTTCAGGAAATAGAAAGAACAGAGGCTGAGAGCTGAGAAAACCAATGTCCTTGAGCTCCTGAGACAAGACCTAGGGGGTGGTGGGGAATGGACTTTTCCTCTTCCTACTTTTCCAGCATCCATTCGGGACTTCCCTGGTGGTCCGGGTTCCATTCCTGGTCAAGGAATTAGATCCCACGTGCCACAACCGAGAGTTCATATTGTTGTTGTTGCTTAGTCACTAAGTTATGTCTGACTCTTTGGGACCCCATGGACTGCCTGCCAGGCTCCTCAGTCCATGCGATTTCCCGGGCAAGGATATTGGAGTGGGGTTGCCATTTCCTTCTTCAGGGGATCTTCCTGACCCAGGGATCAAATCCGCGTACCCTGCCCTGGCAGGCGGATTCTTTATCACTGAACCACCAGGGAATCCTGTATTGGTATGCTTCAACTAAAAGATCCTGCAGCATGCTGCCAGACCTGGTGCTGTCAAAGTAAATAAATTAACACTCATAAGTGCTAGAAACTCCTTAGAAAGTGAGCAGAGAGGGAACATATCTCAACATAATAAAGACCATATATGACAGACCCACAGCTACTTTTAACACCCTTAAATAAAAGTTTAAAAAATTCAAAAGAGAAATGGTATTTTGTGACCTGTGAAAATTACATGAAATTCAAATTTCTGTGAAATAATGTTTTGTTGGCACACAGCCACACCCTTTGTTTCCACATTGTCTGTGGACACCTCTGCGTCGCAGTGGAAGAGTTGAGTAGTTATGACAGGGATTGACACAGCTGAAATATCTCCTGTCTGGCCCATTACGGAAAATGGTTGTTGACTTTTCTTCTAAGAAACTGGAGTGGGTCAGCAGAAATTGGACTACTAGATCTAGGAGTTTGACAAATTTGAACCATCCTTCTCTGCTTTGAGAACCGGGTGTGGTCAAGGTCAAGTGGGTTTTCCATTCATTTGTTCCCTCATTCATACATTCAACCATTCACCATTCATCCATGCCCTGAGCCAGCACTCCCCTCCAGGGGTGGGTGGGCGGTGTCACAGGTGCAGGGGCACAGCTCTCCGCTGGGGATTCAGCCAGGCAAATGTGGGTCCAGTGTAAATGCAAGGCCAGTGTCAATGCAAATATGGGGAAGTGTAAACGCAAATGTGGGGCAGTGTAAATGCAGGCCAGGAGCTTCTCTGCAAGCTAAGTTCCACAACAGTGGAGATGGATGAACTGCCCGCTGCCACCCTTGACTGGAGGGAGGCTCCATCAAGAACCCACCCGAGCCTGCATGCCGTGACTCTAACCGGGAAGCACACACCAAGTTCATGTCACACAATTTACACGTTTCTGAGTTTCCTACCTCTTCTGCCATTCCCTGTCTGATTTCCCACACCATACCCTACCAGAGCCTTCCCAGGTGGCCCCTGGGCATGAAATTAGCTGGACAAATGTGCACTGGAGTGAGGTAAATCCCAAATTGCTTTAGAATGCCTTTCTTGCAGACCACTGGCTTAGACAGGGCCAACAGGGGGAGGTTACCTGATCCGCTGCCAGCAAAGGATCCCTGTAGCAAAGGACACATCTGTGCAGACCAGTAAGTGCCTGCACTTTGTTTCTATGGGTGCAAGTGCCTCTACCTGTATGCATGCATATGTGCACATGAATATGTGTATATTGTTTACATATGAGTGAATTCATGTGTGTATGTGTGCAAGAAAGCAGTAGTATGTGTATATACTTGCGTGTATGTGTGTGGGGGGTGTCTTTGTATTTAAGGGTACACTTGTGTAGAGTCTGCCTATGGCTATGTTTTTTTGTGACTAGAATTGGGGAAAGGAGAGCGGGTACAGTCATGCCAGCTGCAGAACTGGCCACAGCCTCTCTCTCTCCCCTTGAAAACACTCTATCTTCATTTCCCCCAGCCTCTGGAATGCTCCAATGAAAACCTCAGTTTTTTTTGTCTGAAAACTGGAGGCTCTGGTTATCAGGGGCTGGAGTTAGTGAGTGACTGTTAATGGGTACAGGGTTTCTTTGTGAGGTGATAAGATGTTCTAAAATCATATAGTAACATTTCATGAAATGTAATCTATAAAAATATTGAATAACTATGTTGTACATCTTGCCGAGTCGGAAGGACTTAGCTACTGAACAACAACAATGTTGTACGTATGAAACGAATATTGTAAATCAACTATACTTCAGTAACATTAGATTTGGTGACAGTTTCACAGCTTTGTAAATAAATTACAAACCACTGAACTGTATGGATAATATATATAGATTTTATCTAAAACTATATATATAGATAAATAGATACAAAATCAATAAAGTTGTTTAAAAAAGAAAAAAACTGGAAGTTCACAAAAATTCCCACCCTCCCGCTCACTTATTCTCACGACATTTACAGAGGAGCCCTGGTCTGGGGAAAAACAAAATCCTGATTTCTCAGCCTGGGAAGAAATTTTACCAGGGAGGGATTTCCTCAACTTTCTAGAACCCATGGCTTTGCCAGGCTGACAGCAAAGAATTCTGTGTCTTCTGCACATGAAGCTTTGTAGATAAATCTACATCACTGAGAGGGGGTTAAGACGGGCTGGACGGACAGAATCACTGGGATGNACCAGGGAGGGATTTCCTCAACTTTCTAGAACCCATGGCTTTGCCAGGCTGACAGCAAAGAATTCTGTGTCTTCTGCACATGAAGCTTTGTAGATAAATCTACATCACTGAGAGGGGGTTAAGACGGGCTGGACGGACAGAATCACTGGGATGAACACTGCCAGGAAAATGAACTACCATTTCATTACCCTGAGAGAACTAGAGAATCCAGAGACAGGGGAGTGCACTGGGAGAAGTCAGAAACAGAAATAGAAGAAGAAACAGGAAAAGAGGGGAGAGGGGAGACAGCTCACCAGGGATGCAGCCGCGTCCAGCAGTTAAAAGCTCAGAATTTGGAGCTGGGCAGAACTGGGCTCTGGATCCATGTCTGGACCTCTTAGGTTATAAGCCTCTGGGCGGGTTGCTAAAGATAAACAATGTGGGTGGACAGGGCAGAAGCTACCTTACAGGTCTGGGGGCATTAAATTAGAAAACTCTTGCATGGAAGACAAAAGGGCCTGTGCTCTCCAAGTTCAGCATCCTCTTGCTCCCTCCCGACTCCCCTGGAGACCACTTCTTGGTCTCTGTGGGTATGCAGTGCCACGTGACTGGTTCCGGGCCAATGGAAAGAGACCCCCGGGGCTTTCTGATTGGGGTACAGAGAAGCCTATGGCTGAGTCTGCAGCCTCTTTTACCACGGTCAGTGTGGCGGCCCCATGATGACAGGGGAGAGTCACAAGGCTGGAGTTTGCTGGATCCCTGAATGACTGTGTGGAAGACAGCTCCCCTGGAGCACTGACCAACCTATAGCAAATTCAAGTGAGTGAGCAACTTTGAGTAAGCCAAAGAGATATCAGGGTTCTTTGTCCCTGCAGCATAAGCCTATCCTATCCTGACTATAGGACCTGGTTAGCAGATAATTGATGCAATCCACCAACTCAATGGAAAAGACCCTGATGCTGGGAATGATTGAAGGCAAAAGGAGAAGGCAGCAGAGGATGAGAGGGTTGGATGGTATCATCAATTCAATGGACATGAATTTGGACAAATTCCAGGAGATAGGGAGAGACAGGAAGAACTGGCATGCTGCAGTCCATGAGTCGCAAAGAGATGGACACAGTTTAGCAACTGAACAACAACACAGTAATTAGCAGGAGGGAAAGGTCTGCAGGTGTAGGGCTTTCCCAGCAGGTAGGACAGGTACCACCAGCCCCAAAGAGCACTGACTCACACAGAGATGAAGTGAGCGAAGGACTAAGAAAACAGAAATAGACACAATAGTAAAAATAAGATACTCTGGCTAGGGCCATGCTTCTGCAGCAACCATCACCAGGGAAACGATTTTCTAAGATGGGAACTGCACTTTCCTCTCTGCCAAAGAAGCATGGTTCTTTACCAAATGGCCCACAGACACCTCCATTTGTCTATAACTTGGCAGTGGTTTTAAAGAAGCAGAGGCAAAAGGGAGCCTATGCTCAGCAAGATTCTATTTCATGTTTTTGTTAATAGCTTTCTCCTGCTTCGCACAGATAGAAAGCAAGTCACCCCAGGGATGTGACCTTACCTCTCAATCATTTAAAAACAGAAAATAAATGTCCAGAGAGATTAAAAACACAGGTTCTGTGCCCCAAAGCACTGTCACATGACAATGTGGCATGTTCATGGGAAAGATGAAAACTCCATGTAATCCTATTACAAATATTTCCACGAGTCACCTAGCCTCACTTTGGTAATCTGTTTCAATGTAAAGTCCTGTCATTCCCCACAAACCAATTTAGAAGGTACAGGAACAAAATGTAAGTTTATGCCAATTTCTTGAAGATGGGCGAGAATCGTCACTCGGGTTCATCTGGGGTTCTTTTCTCCCCTTAAACTCTTAATTCCAGGGCATGAAGAGAATTCCTTTTCAATATTCACTCAAGTAATCTTGTCCTTCCAAGCCTCCTTAACTCCCAGAGGCACTCTAGTTTCTATCTGCAAAGCTTTGAGGGCAAAGATGCAGGGATCTTGACAAGCAAAGGCCCGGCCACCTTGACACCCAAGGTTCATGTGCTTTGAGATGCTCTAGGGAGGTTTGTGGGAGGGGATGCCCAGGCCTGGGGCTGGGATGCACATAAGAGAAGTGAGGACCAGCCAGGCCATTCAGTCTATACAGCTCAGGACCAGAGTCCTGACCTCATATTGGTCCCTATCCGGTCCTCTGTGCTACATCAGTTCATGCACACTGCCTGAATGGGTCTAGTTGGCCCCATTTTACACCAAGGAAATGGAAGTTCAGGGTTTAACTCAAACCTTGGAGCCAGCACGTGGAGATGCTGCTTCTTCCACCCAAGAGTAGAACCCAGACCATTCTGTTTCCATGTCTTCATCTTTCCCCATCAGATCACCCCAGCCTCCTGCTCAGACTGAGTTCTGCTTCTGTTGCTCACACCCAGGGAAACCTGGACAAGTAACAAAACTTCTTGGACAGAATTATAGAGAAAATTTGTATTTCTCCACCTAAAATTCATAAGTTGAAACCTAACCCCCAATGTGACGGTACTTGGAAGTGGAGCCTTGAGGAGTTGATTAAATCATGAGTGAAGCCCCCATGAATAGGACCAGTGCCCAGAGCTCCCTCAACCCCTCCACCACGTGAGGTTACAGTGATAAGATATGGAATTGGGGTCTCACCAGACACTGAACCTGCCAGTGCCTCGTTCTTGGACTTCTCAGCTTCTGGAACTGTGAGGAATTAATGTCTGCTGTTTATAAGCCACCCAGTCTGTGACATTTTGTTACAGCAGCCAGAACAGACTAAAATAGAGTCTGATCTATAAGATGGAGAAGAATAATCATTCACTCTTAGGGTGGCCGTGAGCATTTGATAACAAAGTATCATGTTATAGATCCCACATGTCACAACTAAGAGTTTGCATGTTGCAACTGAAAGATCCTGCGTGCCACAACTAAAAATGATCTTGTGTACTACATCTAAAGATCCTGAGTGTCACAACCAAGACCTGGTGCAGCCAAATAAATAAATAAAAATAAATATTTAAAAAATACAAAGTAACACGCTTGGCATAGTGCCTGGCACACAGTAAAACTCAATAATCATTTACTTTTATTATGGTTACTTATCCTTGGGGGTCAAAAGACCTCACACTTTGGTGCCTATTGTACAAGCTCCAGTTGACACCACATGTACCAACTCAACTGAACTATTGTTACTTCGCTAAATGTTACATCTTGTTTCTACTACCTTCTTGCCTTTGCCTATACTGTTCCCTCCATCAAGAACTGCTGCTGCTCCTGCTGCTCAGTCGCTTCAGTCGTGTCCGACTCTGTGCACCCTTCCTCTATTTCTTCCAAATGTCTTATTCTTCAGTACATAGCCCACCTCCCTGTTCCTTGAATTCTCATCACACTTTGCACACTTGTTTCAACCCTTCCTATCTGGGATAATGATTGCTGGGTTTCTCATGAGTTGGGTGGGTGGATGAATGGATGGACAAGTGGATGGTCGGATACATGGATTATTAACAAAGCTGTTTCTGACCATTTTGTTTGGAAACACATGTTTTGGGCACTGACAATGCATACCACCTCATTGGGCCAACAAAACATCATCTCTATCAAGATTAGGAGCTACATGCAAAGCTCTCAGANCTGGAGTTTGCTGGATCCCTGAATGACTGTGTGGAAGACAGCTCCCCTGGAGCACTGACCAACCTATAGCAAATTCAAGTGAGTGAGCAACTTTGAGTAAGCCAAAGAGATATCAGGGTTCTTTGTCCCTGCAGCATAAGCCTATCCTATCCTGACTATAGGACCTGGTTAGCAGATAATTGATGCAATCCACCAACTCAATGGAAAAGACCCTGATGCTGGGAATGATTGAAGGCAAAAGGAGAAGGCAGCAGAGGATGAGAGGGTTGGATGGTATCATCAATTCAATGGACATGAATTTGGACAAATTCCAGGAGATAGGGAGAGACAGGAAGAACTGGCATGCTGCAGTCCATGAGTCGCAAAGAGATGGACACAGTTTAGCAACTGAACAACAACACAGTAATTAGCAGGAGGGAAAGGTCTGCAGGTGTAGGGCTTTCCCAGCAGGTAGGACAGGTACCACCAGCCCCAAAGAGCACTGACTCACACAGAGATGAAGTGAGCGAAGGACTAAGAAAACAGAAATAGACACAATAGTAAAAATAAGATACTCTGGCTAGGGCCATGCTTCTGCAGCAACCATCACCAGGGAAACGATTTTCTAAGATGGGAACTGCACTTTCCTCTCTGCCAAAGAAGCATGGTTCTTTACCAAATGGCCCACAGACACCTCCATTTGTCTATAACTTGGCAGTGGTTTTAAAGAAGCAGAGGCAAAAGGGAGCCTATGCTCAGCAAGATTCTATTTCATGTTTTTGTTAATAGCTTTCTCCTGCTTCGCACAGATAGAAAGCAAGTCACCCCAGGGATGTGACCTTACCTCTCAATCATTTAAAAACAGAAAATAAATGTCCAGAGAGATTAAAAACACAGGTTCTGTGCCCCAAAGCACTGTCACATGACAATGTGGCATGTTCATGGGAAAGATGAAAACTCCATGTAATCCTATTACAAATATTTCCACGAGTCACCTAGCCTCACTTTGGTAATCTGTTTCAATGTAAAGTCCTGTCATTCCCCACAAACCAATTTAGAAGGTACAGGAACAAAATGTAAGTTTATGCCAATTTCTTGAAGATGGGCGAGAATCGTCACTCGGGTTCATCTGGGGTTCTTTTCTCCCCTTAAACTCTTAATTCCAGGGCATGAAGAGAATTCCTTTTCAATATTCACTCAAGTAATCTTGTCCTTCCAAGCCTCCTTAACTCCCAGAGGCACTCTAGTTTCTATCTGCAAAGCTTTGAGGGCAAAGATGCAGGGATCTTGACAAGCAAAGGCCCGGCCACCTTGACACCCAAGGTTCATGTGCTTTGAGATGCTCTAGGGAGGTTTGTGGGAGGGGATGCCCAGGCCTGGGGCTGGGATGCACATAAGAGAAGTGAGGACCAGCCAGGCCATTCAGTCTATACAGCTCAGGACCAGAGTCCTGACCTCATATTGGTCCCTATCCGGTCCTCTGTGCTACATCAGTTCATGCACACTGCCTGAATGGGTCTAGTTGGCCCCATTTTACACCAAGGAAATGGAAGTTCAGGGTTTAACTCAAACCTTGGAGCCAGCACGTGGAGATGCTGCTTCTTCCACCCAAGAGTAGAACCCAGACCATTCTGTTTCCATGTCTTCATCTTTCCCCATCAGATCACCCCAGCCTCCTGCTCAGACTGAGTTCTGCTTCTGTTGCTCACACCCAGGGAAACCTGGACAAGTAACAAAACTTCTTGGACAGAATTATAGGGAAAATTTGTATTTCTCCACCTAAAATTCATAAGTTGAAACCTAACCCCCAATGTGACGGTACTTGGAAGTGGAGCCTTGAGGAGTTGATTAAATCATGAGTGAAGCCCCCATGAATAGGACCAGTGCCCAGAGCTCCCTCAACCCCTCCACCACGTGAGGTTACAGTGATAAGATATGGAATTGGGGTCTCACCAGACACTGAACCTGCCAGTGCCTCGTTCTTGGACTTCTCAGCTTCTGGAACTGTGAGGAATTAATGTCTGCTGTTTATAAGCCACCCAGTCTGTGACATTTTGTTACAGCAGCCAGAACAGACTAAAATAGAGTCTGATCTATAAGATGGAGAAGAATAATCATTCACTCTTAGGGTGGCCGTGAGCATTTGATAACAAAGTATCATGTTATAGATCCCACATGTCACAACTAAGAGTTTGCATGTTGCAACTGAAAGATCCTGCGTGCCACAACTAAAAATGATCTTGAGTACTACATCTAAAGATCCTGAGTGTCACAACCAAGACCTGGTGCAGCCAAATAAATAAATAAAAATAAATATTTAAAAAATACAAAGTAACACGCTTGGCATAGTGCCTGGCACACAGTAAAACTCAATAATCATTTACTTTTATTATGGTTACTTATCCTTGGGGGTCAAAAGACCTCACACTTTGGTGCCTATTGTACAAGCTCCAGTTGACACCACATGTACCAACTCAACTGAACTATTGTTACTTCGCTAAATGTTACATCTTGTTTCTACTACCTTCTTGCCTTTGCCTATACTGTTCCCTCCATCAAGAACTGCTGCTGCTCCTGCTGCTCAGTCGCTTCAGTCGTGTCCGACTCTGTGCACCCTTCCTCTATTTCTTCCAAATGTCTTATTCTTCAGTACATAGCCCACCTCCCTGTTCCTTGAATTCTCATCACACTTTGCACACTTGTTTCAACCCTTCCTATCTGGGATAATGATTGCTGGGTTTCTCATGAGTTGGGTGGGTGGATGAATGGATGGACAAGTGGATGGTCGGATACATGGATTATTAACAAAGCTGTTTCTGACCATTTTGTTTGGAAACACATGTTTTGGGCACTGACAATGCATACCACCTCATTGGGCCAACAAAACATCATCTCTATCAAGATTAGGAGCTACATGCAAAGCTCTCAGATGAAATTTCATAAATTATTTCAACCAGGCAGCTCAGAAGAATCAGACTATGGATTTTATCGGCTCTCCACATTATATGTTTATGCTCTTTTTGGCAGCCTGAAAATGACATTTCTCTCCCAGCCAATANAGCTCTCAGATGAAATTTCATAAATTATTTCAACCAGGCAGCTCAGAAGAATCAGACTATGGATTTTATTGGCTCTCCACATTATATGTTTATGCTCTTTTTGGCAGCCTGAAAATGACATTTCTCTCCCAGCCAATATCTTACCTCTTTTCCCACTTAACAAACATTGATATTTTTTTCCCCCAGAGTTGTCAATTTCAGCTTGAGATTGTATCCTTCTTTGGTGTGCGCACATGAGGGTCTGCTCACTTCAGAGAATCAAAAACACCATACTCTTGGTGTCAGAAGAGCCCTGTGTTGACAAGCCTGACTGTTGCTTCCTCGGGCAGCTTCAAAAGGCACACAGGAGATGGGAGGAGGGAGCCTGGCCTGAGGGCTTTTTCCGGGAGAAGAGCTGGGAAGCAGTCTTTGGAGGATCTTCTCCAAGATCTGGAGGCTGGACAGAGACCCAGGAGCAAGCTCATGGGCCTCAGAGCAACACACAGGCTCAAGTGCTTCATAGTTGAGTAACCCAGGCGTATTTTTTAACCTTTCTGGGCCTCAGTTTCTGAACCTGAGATAAAGGTGATAAGACCATCTTCCTGAAGTCAAGGAAATGCTCAGGTGTGAATCCTACCTCCACCAATACTTTGCCTTCCCGAGTCCCAGTTTTTTCATCTGTACGCTGGGCTTAATGAGCCTACAACCCTGCTCTGAAAATGCATTTAGATAATACATCTAAATTGTAAGAACCTAACAGAAGCAGAAGAGATGAAGAAGAGGAGGCAAGAATACATAGAATAACTGTACAGAAACGTCATAATGATCTGGATAACAATGATGGTCTGGTCACTCACCTAGAGTAAGACATCCTGGAGTATAAAGTCAGTTGGGCATTAGGAAGCATAAAGCTAGTAGAGGTGATGAAATTTCAGCGGAGCTACTTAAAATCCTAAAAGATGATGCTGTTAAAGTGCTACATTCAACATGCCAACAAATTTGGAAAATTCAGCAGTGGCCACAGGACTGGAAAAGGTCACTTTTCATTCCAATCCCAAAGAAAGCAATGCCAAAGAATGTTCAAACTATTGCACAATTGCACTCTTTTCACATGCTAGTAAACTAATGCTCAAAATTTTCCAAGCCAGGCATCAACAGTATCTGAACTGTGAACTTGCAGATGTTCACTAGATTTAGAAAAGGCAGAGAAACCAGAGATCAAATTGCCAACATCCATTGGATCACCAAAAAAGCAAGAGAGTTCCAGAAAAACATCTACTTCTGCTTTATTGGCTATGCCAAAGCTTTTGACTATGTGGATTACGACAAACTGGAAAATTCTTCAAGAAATGGGAATACCAGACTACCTGATCTGTCTCCTGAGAAATCTGTATGCAGGTCAAGAAGCAACAGTTAGAACAGGACATGGAACAACAGACTTTTCCAAACTGGAAAAGGAATACATCAAGGATATATATAGTCACCTTGCTTATTTAGAATCTGCCTGCAATGCAGGAGACCTGGGTTCAATTCCTGGGCCAAGAAGATTCCCTGGAGAAGGAAATGGCAATCCACTCCAGTATTCTTGCCTGGAAAATCCCATGGACAGAGGATCCTGGTGGAGAGGATCCCTATGAGGTCAGGAATTGGACATGACTTAGCGACTAAACCAACCACCACCACCTTGCTTATTTAACATATATGCAGAGTACATCATGCGAAATGCTGGGCTGGCTGCAGCACAAGCTGGAATCAAGATTGCCAGGAGAAATATCAATAACCTCAGATATGCAGATGACACCACCGTTATGGCAGAAAGTGAAGAGGAACTAAAGAGCCTTTTGATGAAAGTGAATGAGGGAAATGAAAAAGCTGGCTTAAAAATCAACATTCAAAAAACTAAGTTCATGGCATCCAGTTTCATCATTTCATGGCAAATAGATGGGGAAAAATGAAAACAGTGACAGACTTTGCTTGGGGGGCTCCAAAATCACTGTGGATGTTGATTGTAGCCATGAAATTAAAAAATGCTTGCTCCTTGAAAAAAAAGCTATGACAATCCTAGGTAGCATGTTAAAAAGCAGAGACATTACTTTGCTGACAAAGGTCCATATAGTCAAAGCTATGGTTTTTCCAGTCATCACGTACAGATGTGAGTTGGGCCATAAAGAAGTCTGAGTACCGAAGAACTGATGCTTTTGAACTGTGGTTCTGGACAAGACTCTTGAGAGTTGCTTGGACTGCAAGGAGATCAAACCAGTCAATCCTAAAGAAATCAGTCCTGAATATTCATTGGAAGGACTGAAGCTGAAGCTGTAATACTTTGGTCACCTGATGCAAAGAGCTGGCTCATTGGAAAGACCCTGATGCTAGGAAAAATTGAGGGCTGGAGACAACAGAGGATGAGATGGTTGGATGGCATCATCAACTCAATGGACATGAGTTTGACCAAACTCCAGGAGATGGTGAAGGACAGGGAAGCCTGGCATTCTGCAATCTGTGAGGCTGCAAGAGTCAGACATGACTGAATGACTGAAAACAATACATTTAGGGGCTTACTGCTGTGCCTGGCTCATAGCAAGAGCTGAAAGGATCACCACCATTCATCAGCACTTCTCATGTGCATGTTCTGAGTCTGTTACAGGCATCACCACCTTCAAGCCTCCATGTACATCTGTGAGGTTGGTCCTCTCATTATCCCCATTCAACAGTGGAGGAAAGTGAGGAGAAAGGATGATATAAGATGAGATAGTTGGATGGCATCATCGACTTGATGGATGTGAGTTTGAGCAAGCTCCAGGAGTTGGTGAAGGAGAGGGAAGCCTGGCATGCTGTAGTCCATGGGGTTGCAAAGAGTTGGACACGACTGAGTGACTGAACAACAGTAACCGGGACCTAGTAGGTACTTCATACTGACGGTCATTACTACCGTTACTCCTGCTCTTCTCGTTGCTGCTGTTACTCCTGCTCTTCTCATTACTACTGTTACTCCTGCTCTTCTAGCGAGAACTACTGCCATCGCCATGGCTTCTACTGATCTCTGGAAACTGAAGTTTGCCCCAGGGAGCCCCCAATCCCATTTGTAACTGGGATTTTATTGGTCAACCCCTTGCAAGTAACAACAGTGATTTTAGCTACCAATTGTTGAGCCTGAACTGTTTTAGGNTGCTCTTCTAGCGAGAACTACTGCCATCGCCATGGCTTCTACTGATCTCTGGAAACTGAAGTTTGCCCCAGGGAGCCCCCAATCCCATTTGTAACTGGGATTTTATTGGTCAACCCCTTGCAAGTAACAACAGTGATTTTAGCTACCAATTGTTGAGCCTGAACTGTTTTAGGTAAAGAAAGGCACCTGTGCTGTTATCACATTTGCTCTTCTCAATGACAGTGGTCACTGAGACATTCTACCCTTTTTGAAGGACGGACACAGCAGCGAGGAAGTGACAGAGGCATGGCTGTGACAGGGTCTGCAAGATTCCGGGTACCCTGTCCTGAAGCTTTTCTGATCCTGAGAGTGGGGAGGAAGCTTGACGTGGCTCATTCTGGGAATTGTGCAGAGGTTCCTCATCTTGACTCCAGGACAGAATGACCTGGAGAGGGCCAACAGAATGACACACAAGCCCCACCCCAGATCAACTGAATCAGGACTTTTGGGGGATGGGAGGGGCGGAGGGTCCAAGCATCACTCAGGATTAAACAGCTCCCCTAGGTGATGTTAATCCTAATGCAAAAAGGTTCAGAACTACTGGAAAAGCTGAAACCACTCATCCTGACTCAAAGGAATAAGAAAAAAAAAAAACACTTTATTTTCACTGAAATTCTTCTAAAAAACTATTTTCCTCCTCACATCTGTTTTTGTTGTTGTTTACAAAACATTTTCATCTCTTGGCTTAATCTGCTATTTGAAACACTTCTGTGGAACAAGGATCCATGTGCCCTGTATAGATCCATGAACAGATGAGGAAGCTGAGGATCACAGAGCCCAAATGACTCTCCCAAGGCCATCCAGCATCAAGCTGGGAAACCAGGGATCCTGACCCAGAGACCAAGAGATCTTCCTCAGACAAAAGGACCAGATCTTCAGGGCATTTAAAGAAAGCCATGGCCATTCCCCTCACAAAAGGTAAGGGACTCAAGAGACCTGGTTTGGACACTTGACTCCAAAGATGTGCTTACTAAGGTTGACCAAAGGGTTTTACCGTGATACTAAAATGGCAACACAGAGCTAACTGTAAAACTAGGTTGGATGGGGCAAGAGAAGGGGAGAGACGTGTTCCTCAGAGAGAGAGCAAGTGAAGGTTTCTGAGGTTGCAAGGCAGGAACCATGAAGGCCAGTGGGTGTCCATCTGCCACCAGCATTCTGTCTGCCTTTAGGCAGTGAAAGTGCTCTGGTAGGATTTCTTGAGTGGGTTAAATCTACCCCACTGTGATCTTGTTGGAACTGTTGATTTGCTTAGCAAACACTTTCTCAATAAATAATGAACAAGTAAACTCCAGCCTGCCACTGATAAATTATCGTGAGTTGAGAGTTAATGGGGTGTAACACAGGCAGCAAACAGCCCTGCGCCTTTTGGTCTGCAGCAGCCCCCCCGCCCAACACCCAACCACCAACTTTTGGAAAACGTGCTAAGCTACCAGAGAGCCTATTAAATGGGCACCTTCTTCTCCCATCCCCCACAGCCCAAGATGACTCTCTGACCAGCCTCTCCTCCTCCATTTATCCCCAGGGTCTCAGTTCCCACACTTCTCAGCAGAGTTCCACAAAAATAGAACCGACGGGGAGAAAACATGGAGGCAAGGATGATTCTTTTAGTCTTGCTGCCTGGTTTTTCACTGGAGTGGTCTGTTTGCTTTTCATATCTGGGACTATGGCCCACAGTTCCTTCCCATAGATGTGCAATCTGCTGACACTCCCACCCATGGATGTGCCTGTGGGGTCACTGATTCTTGGCTCCAGCCCAGTGACACCAGAATGATGCTAACCAGTTTCCCCACTTGGCCCTGCCATCCTGTGCTGCATCAAAGGACTGGCTTTACCTCTGACAAGCTGACTCCATCACATCCCCGAAGAAAAGCCCCAAATACTCATTTTTAGTAAAATGGCAGTGCCTAAGAGAACAGCTCTCAACAATTATTCGCCAAATGGCTTGATGGCTAGATCATTAGATGGCTGAGTGGATGGGTATATGAATGGATAGGTGGGAGGACAGATGGATGGTGGATGGATGGGTAGTTGAAAAGACAGATGTTGGATGGGTGAATATGTGGGAAAGGCAGGTGGGTGGGTGGATATGGGATGGGTGAAAGGGTGGGTGGATAGGTCTGTGAAGGGGGAGAGGGTATAAGATGAATGGACAAATTGATGAGAAGATAGATGGATGGATGAGGCTCATTCACTTTTAAGCATTCAGCTTAGGCCAACCAGGTCCAGACAAGGAGGGGAAATGACCCTACAAAGAGGGAAGTAAGTAATGTTATAATCATTTCACAAACAAGGCAACTGAAAGGTTAAAGGCCTATCTAAGGTCAAAGCAGAGAAACTTCTTGAATTATTGGCTCCTTCCTCCCTCCATGCTCTTTCCTTGTCATATTCAGCACCTGGTGGAAGACCCATTGTTCTACAGGCTGAGTAAACAGCTCCAGTTTTTCATCTCTATACTCCATATCGGGATGGTAAGATTAGTCCCTGGGATATGCCAGCACCAAGGCTGAAAGCAGGAGAGGAAGAAGGTGAACAGGGAGGCCAGAGGAAGCAGAGTTTCTGCTGCAGGAAGGGCTGCAAGGCCAGCAGAGCCAGAGAAACAGTGGCTTATTAACAAGACTGAATAATAATCCACTGGGCTGCAGTGCAGCATCTCCAATTTTGAGAAACTGTCACAGGCAGCTCTTGTTGCTCAGAGAGAGATATGATTCCAGTGACTGAGATGCTATGACAGTCCTCAATGGTCTACAAACACTTCCAAACAAGTCCGCTGAGAATCCTTGATCTGTGCCTCAAATCCCAATGGGCTGTGCTAATAACTGCCTTGGAGGGACTGGCCTCAGCTGGGGAAATGCTGAAGATAGTTGCGACCCCTTCCTTGCCTTTGAAGGTACTTGATCTGTTCCCTGCTCTGCGCTCCTCCGGGTCTTTTGAATGCCTAGAAGAAAAGGAATCCGCTTTTGAAGAGGACTCAGAGACAAACTTTTTGATTAAAGGCAAGAGCAACTTCTCAGCCACAAGAGTCTCTGTTTCAATCAAAGAGAGATGACAAGAAGGCTCAGGAGAGGGGTCCTTGCATCTTATCTGTCAGTTACATCCTAAGGATGGTCACTTCCCCAGAGACCAAAAGGCTTGAACCCCAAGAAAGGGAGACTGAATGCAGGTCCCCTCAACTTTAAACTTGGGTCACTGCTGCCTGCCAATTCAAGCAGAAAGTTCTCTTAGCCAATGAAGTATTTATGTGTCCTAGCTTTGACAATAGAACTAAGTTTAAATCCCTGCTCCACCACCACGAAAGTATCAATCTTATCTGGTAGTGGGGAAAAGTCAAAGTGCTTAGAGGTTTCCCTTGTAGCTCAGTTGGTAAAGAATCTGCCTGCAATGCAGGAGATCCAGGTTCAATCCTTGGGTCAGAAAGATATCCTGGAGAAGAAAACGCAGCCCACTTCGGTATGCTTGCCTGGAGAATCCCATGGTCAGAGGAGCCCAGAAGGCTACAGTCCATGGGGTTGCAAGTGTCAGACACGACTTAGTGACTAAGTCACCACTGAAGTGCTTAGAACACTACCATACATATGCTCAATGCTTCCTAAACTATTGTTATTACTATAAAGTTTTAAATTATCCCACATTTCTCTAGTCATGGTCACTTTATGAAGAATTTTCAGTTCTGGTATTTCATGTGCTCCTCTTAAGACACCCAAGGAATTACGTTATTCCCAGTTTACAGATGAGAGCACTGGGGCTCAAAGAGGTGACATGAATTTGTCAAAGGTCAAACAGTCAGCAAGCAATCAGGTTAGAACAATCACCCAGGACTCCGAACTCTATATCTGATATTCTTTCTGTTGCAGCATAGGACAGGAGTGCTATTTTTGTCACTTTCATTGGTGCAGGGCTAGTAGTAACAAAAACTGCAGCAACAACAAACACTAACTAACTGCAGCAACTAACAAACACTTGGTGTGTGCCAGGTTCTGATCTTAGTGCCTTATATATATATGAGCTCACTTAGTTCCCACAATAATACCAAGAGGTGAAAGCTATCATTATCTCCATTGTACAGATGTAGAAATCAAGGCTCAGAAAGGTGAAATCTTATCAGTACAACAGAAAAACTTGCACTGGCAAAGCTGCACCAGATCCAGACTACTGGTCAACCAGACACTTCCCTATGGGATGTTTTGGTGACCAGCAGCTTGGTATTTTCTGATAAGCTACAAGGTCAATCGCTGGAAGACCCATGGAAACTCAACTCTGACATGCAAGAACTTTCTTAATCAGTTTTAAATTTCTATATGGGGGTCAAGTCCCATAAATCTGACTCCATTCCCAAGACCGAGAGGAGTGGCTGGACTGTGATGGTGAGCTATATACAACTTAGCTGGAGGGCCTTGGGGGGAACAGCCAAAAAGAATACTGCTGTTTGTTACATAGGAAGTTGTTAAGAGAGAAAATCCTAAGAGTTCTCATCACAGGGGAAAAAATATATTTTTTCTATTTCATTAATCTTGTATCTATGTGACATGATGGATGTTCACTAAACTTGCAGTAACCATCTCATGACATACATAATTAAAATAATCGTGCAGTGCACCTCAGACTTACACAGTGCCGCATGTCCATTATATCTCAATAAAACTGGAAGGAAAAAATAAAGAATTAAAAAATATTCAAACAAAGAGGTAATTCGGTCTAAGATGGCACAGGACAGCCTGGTGTATTTAAGGCTCAGACTCTGGGGTCAGAAAGATCAAGTGAGACCCTGACTCAGCTTCACACAAACCATTTCATCTTTCTATGCCCCAGGTTCCCCATCTATAAAATGGGGACAACAATCACTGTCTATAAAGTTCTTAGCACAGAGCCTAGCATGTAGTAGATGTTCATTAAACGCTTCCTTTAATAAATATTCAGAGTGCCTTTTCACAGCAAAGCTCTCTTTCATGTTTACAATGGTTCGACCAAGCCACCAACTTTCCTTATTTTTAAATGGATGGTCGTGGCTGAGTAGGTTTTGAGAACAATACTGTGCAGTCTCTCCTTGGAGCAGAGATTCATTTCTGGTCTCAGGGACCCCACAGAGCCATCAGATGAATTTCGACTCTTTCCTTCGGGAGGTGGGTCTTCCACCTGTGTTTCAGGCCCCTCTGACAGCTGTCACTAACATCTCTGAAACGGTCCCACAATCCTCCTGGTTTGGAAGGTGAAGAGCTCCATTATGATCTGAAGCCTAGCCCTAACCTGGAATGCACATGGCAGGCACCCAGGATCACAGGTGGGGGGTGTCAAAGGGTCACTGGGCAAGTGAATAGGAAATTCAGGTAGGTCCAAAATCACAACCCAACAAATTTCAATGCTGCAGTAAGTCTGAGGGCCACTTTTCCAGTCGTTACCTTGCCTGTCATTTCAACACAGCTGATCACTCCTCCTTTGTGAGAAAAACAAAAAACAAAAAACACTGTCTTCTCCAGATTTCCGTAACATACTCTCCTGAATTTCCTTTGACTCTCTGGCCACTACTCGGCAGTCTTTACAGTAACCCTCTGTTTTCTTCTCACTTTGACCTTTTCCCCCCAGGGCTGCTGGTCCTCAAAGTGGGGTTCCCACNACCACGCTGTCAGCCAGGACACCCCAGAGTCCCATTTCCTCTGTCTGTGTCCCTTAGAGCTGGGCTCGGTCGACGACATTGTTGCTCTCAACCAAATGAGTTCTGACACAGTTGATTCAAGCAGGTGAGAGTCAAAGGAGGCAGCAGCCTGGCCTTCAGGAAACTTCCAGAGGGGTGGGAGCAACTGCTGCTTAAAATCTTCCCCCTGCATTAGGGTAGACTCCAAGGCTTCACCTGCACTTCTGAGGCCCTGTAGCTCCTTCCCCCAGGCCCCCATCCCTCGCTCTTGCTTCCTTGTAGTCCTCAGACATGCCCATTTCATTCCCATCTTGAAACCCAGTCCCCCGCTAAAGGTTCCTCTGCCAAGTTTAGGATTTCCTCTTCTCGTCCTGCACATGTTCCTTCTCAAGATTGCAGAGTATCAAAGAAGAGAGGGGATCGAAGCTGAGCAGAACCCATGGGGCCTTCTGGGGATAGAAACCCTGTCCTCCATGTCCTTCCCTTACCTCTTATTTATAGGAAAATTTTGGCCTCCGAGGCCTTCCCTGGGAGGAAAATTTTAATTAGAAAAGTGAGAAAATGCAGAGACAAAGGAAAACAGCCAAGAAAGACAAAATAATAATAGTTTGACCATTAAGTGAAGTCGAGGACCTTTCTTTAGTTCCTCTTCAATGCAGGAGACCCGGGTTCAATCCCTGGGTCAGGAAGATCCCCTGGAGAAGGGAATGGCTACCCACTCCTGTATTCTTACCTGGAGAATCCCATGGACAGAGGAGCCCAGCCGGCTACAGTCCACGGGGTCTCAAAGAGTCGGACAGGACTGAGCAACTAACACTTTCACTTTCAAGAGCTGTAGATAATATTCTAAGCTATATCCTCTGACCTGTTTTGCAGATATGGAAACCCCTAGGTGGGAGAAGTTAACTACACATTGTCCACAAGCATGCAGATTCCAGACCCACTGGAACCAGAAGGCTGATAATGCTGACTCCCAATTACCTCAACTACCAACCCATCAGGAGAATGTCTATGTATTCAGATGTACATCTGCTCAACTCCAGGTTCTGCCAGTTATCTGTTCTATGATCTGGACAAGGGCTCCCTTAGCATCTCTGGCCTCAGTTTTCTCATCCATAAAATGGGCATCACCCTTATGGCAGAAAGCGAAGAACTAAAGAGCCTGTGGATGAAAGTGAAAAAGAAGAGTAAAAAAGTTGGCTTAAAGCTCAACATTCAGAAAACGAAGATCATGGCACCTGGTCCCATCACTTCATGGGAAATAGATGGAGAAACAATGGAAACAGTGGCAGACTTTATTTTGGGGAGCTCCAAAATCACACAGATGGTGACTACAGCCATGAAATTAAAAGATGCTTACTCCTTGGAAGAAAAGTTATGACCAACCTAGACAACATATTAAAAAGCAGAGACATTACTTTGCCAACTAAGGTCCGTCTAGTCAAGGCTGTCATTTTCCCAGTAGTCATGTATGGATGTGAGAGTTGGACTCTAAAGAAAGCTGAGTGCCCAAGAACTGATGGTTTTGAACTGTGGTGTTAGAGAAGACTCTTGAGAGTCCCCTGGACAGCAAGGAGATCCAACCAGTCCATCCTAGAGGAAATCAGTCCTGAATATTCATTGGAAGGACTGATGCTGAAGTTGAAACTACAATACTTTGGCCACCTGATATGAAGAGCTGACTCACTGGAAGATTCTGATGCTGGGAAAGATTAAAGGTGGGAGGAGAAGGGGACGACAGGATGAGATGGTTGGATGGCATTACCGACTCAATGATCATGAGTTTAAGTAAACTCCAGGAGTTGGTGATGGACAGAAAGGCCTGGCGTGCTGCAATCCATGGGGTTGCAAAGAGTCGGACATGACTGAGTGACTGAACTGAACTGAAAATGTTCAGTACCAGGAGACTGTCCCTGTGCCTTGCTGAAGGCTGGTGGAATCTGTTTCTTCTGGAGGATTCTGCATTTATTAACGTTAAATTATTAACGTTCCTCAGTCAGGGAAATGGTTTTAACAATGAGGATCAGCTATGCTGCCTCCTTTAACTGTAAGAAAAGGCAAGAAAAGCCTCTACCTGGCTCACAGCTCTCCAAGTCCTCTTGTCCTGGCTGATGCAGAATGTAAGGAAGACATTGGGACATTGGGATAAACCTTTATGGAAGGAATGGGGCAGCTTCTTCCTCCCTAGGCTCATACTTGGCAGCTTGCCCTCTGCTGGTGCAGACCCTCATTCACTGTTAATACAGCAGCCACGACAGGTGGTCTTTATAACACAGTGCTTCCTTGTCTGGCCAGGGGCAGTGGGATGGGCGGTGGGAGTGGATGCTGGCACCCGCCAAAGCCACCAGCTCTTTGATCGTGTTGGGAAGTTAGGACAGATAAACTGACATTTCTCTGAACCGTTGTTGTCTTGGCAGCCATCAAAATACTCCCTGCTTTAAAAACACTCTGCAACATCCTTCATGTTAGAAATTTCCCAGTTTTTGCTCCCAAACACACAGGATACTGTCCCTGCCTGCGGCACTGAGCATAAAACTCAGACCTCTCATCTTAGGTCCTACGACGGAGGGTCTCCTGGCAGCTGAAAGAATCACCTGGGGAGGGCCGAGCCCCATCCAGACTAATTAGAGACTCTATGGGAACTACAGAGTCCTTAACTGGGGCAACTTTGCCCCCAGGCGGTGTTGGCAATCTACAGACATTTGGGTTATCACAACTAGGGAGTTGGTACTCCTGGTGCCTAGTGGGCAGGGGGCAGGAAGTGCCTAGAAAGCACAGGACATCCCCCATAAATGAATCGTCCAGCCCCAAAGGTCACAGGGCTAAGGATGAGAAGGTCACAGTGCCGAGGATGAGAGATTGGGGTAGGTGTCGGTATTGTTTTAAACCCTGTCTCCCAAACCAGCTAGAGAGTCCCTTCCCTCCCCAGTCTGGCTCCTGCCAGCTTCTTTACCCTCGTTGTCTACCCTCTTGCCTTCACCCACCAGCTCTGCCACCACAGTCTTCCTTCTGGTCTTTTAAGCACCCTCTGCTCATTCCTACTCCGGGGCCTTCGCATTTGCTGTACTCTCTATGGGGTGTGCCTTGCCTCCATGTCTGCACTGCTGGCTCCTAAAATCAGGGTCCCTGTCCAGATACCACTGCTTCAGAGAGGCTGCCTGGACACCACCCCAGCACCCCCCCCCCTCCGCCACCACACACATCCCTGAACTACCCTGACACCCAGTCCCTGTC
Source organism: Neotragus pygmaeus (assembly GCA_006410875.1). Lineage (NCBI taxonomy): Eukaryota > Metazoa > Chordata > Mammalia > Artiodactyla > Bovidae > Neotragus > Neotragus pygmaeus. The sequence continues at coordinate 28,697 of SJYV01014960.1, forward strand.
TCCAGTGTGTTCCCTTCAACAGACTGGGACCTACTCAAATGATCTCTATTGCTTCAGCATTTACTGCTGTCTCTCCAAACAAAATAGTAGCCATCTGTGAACCCGGTCCATGCTTGTCTTGCTCACTATCGTCCCCTAACATCCAGCAAAATGCCTGGTGCTTAGTAAGAGTTTACTAAATACCCGCTGTTTGGATGGATGGATGGATGGATGGTTGCATGGACAAGACTGGAGAAGGATGGGATTTTCAAACTGGCGGGGGATGAGGTGTACTGATGATGGAGACCTGTGCTCCTGTCCTGGCTCCTTCTTGCTTCTCCTGGTCTCAGTTTCCATGTACGTGACATGGCCAGGGTGGGTTCAGCAGCATCAGGCTGCCCTAGGGAAGCCCTTCTGGAGACATCAGCTTCAGGGATTTGTTTTGTTTCCATGGCATTAAGCTAAGGCAGGTTGGCCCAGGCTCCTGTCATCAGATAGGTAACGCATTACCTCCCTCTGAGGTCCGAGTCCTTTGTAATTCTGTCCTGTCTGTCTTCCTTGGAAATTTCCGTTTCCATTTCCCTCTGCATTAGCTGGACGCATCTGACACCTATGCTGTGCACTTAATAATATTCCCTGGCGATACTCTTTAGGGCAGGATCCCAAGTGTTTGTTGGAATTAGAATGGGAGCTTGGTTGAAAAAGGCTTCATTTACAAATAGACTTGATCCACCAGACTGAGGACAATTCAATAGACTGGAAAATGGCCCCCAGAGATATCCAGCTCCTAACTGCTGGACACTGTGACTGTCAGTTTATACGGCAAAAGGAAGTTTGCAGGTGCCATTAAGTCAAACATCTTGAAATGGGAGATTATCTTGGATTACCCGGGTAGGTCCTACATGTAACCACAAGAGTTCTTATTAGAGAGATGTGACCTGCGACAGTGGAAGTAAGATGCCATGTTACTGGCTTTAAAGGTGGAGGATGCGGTCACAAGCCAAGGGATGCATGGAAGGCAGCTCTAAAAGTTGGGAGCTCTAAAAGCTCCAAAGCCTCCAGAAAACAAAGAAGCCCTGCTTTGGTTGTAGCAAGACCCACTCTAAACTTCTGACCTCTACACCTGTGAGAGAATGAATGCATGGTGCTTTAAGCCATCAAGGTTGTGGCCATTTGTCATGATGGTCCTAGGAAATGAATGGAGGTGGGACCCAGGAATCTGCGTTTTAACAACCTTCCTCCCTTTGGTGGCTCTGATGCAGGAGGCCCTGGTGGACTGCATTTTGGGAAGCATGGTTCCAGGGCTGTTCCAGACTGCTTCTGAAGCAGCACAGGCTCAGAGAACCAAAGAAGGACCCTGCAACCAACATCTGCTTCTACCTGTTCATTGTACAGATGGGGAAACTGAGATCTAAGAGACACTGCAGCAAGGGAGAAGCACAGAGATGCTCTCATTCAACTCTATCTTCATTAGCTTTCAAATTCCATCTGGGGCTTAAAAAAATGAGTGATTGTGCAGATGGTCTATAGCCTTGCAATGATCCTGTAATGACCCAATTGTGAAACGATTTAGCAATCTTGCTGCTAATTGCATTTGTGGCTCTAGCAACTGGGTAACTAGTTGGTTATTACTCACTCCCCAAGAGCCACCCACACCGCATTACAAGGAAGCTAATCTTAGAAATATGTGTTAACTTCAATGATAATTACTAAGTAATTGGCTAGAACATGCCATTGTGATTTTACCCAGAATATGCCAGGTGATTATCTGGTTTTATATTCCCTGTAAAATAAATCCAGGGTCCAGAAGCTGTTCCAGTTGGTTGGCTCGCATCCAGCCATCAACCTCTGCCAGCCAATTGCACAAATGCGAGTGATTAATCAAATTACTCAAATATTTGGTTTCAAACTGAACGTTCAGATAAGAAACCTGGTAGCCAACAAGTGGACGGTGTTGAACGGGAATGAGGAGGGCACCCGGCCCCTCCCTTAGATAAACATGTAATGACACAATAATATGGAATAAATGCCACTTCTTTGGGGCTCATCTGGCTTTTTCAAACAAAATACCAAAACACTTCAGAGACCAATTATATGTCCCAAAGCTGCGGAGTCTTTATCATGGTGCCAGGAAAAGGCTGTGCTATTTGTGAAATCTGCAAGCAGTTATGGTGCTTGGGGAGGGGGACTCAGGATTCTGTGTATAATAGAAAAGGGGCCGCCAACGCAGCTGGCTTGCAGGGGGAGCGACACATTTTCATAACAGCCACTCTTTTTTTCAAGGAAGGCTGCTAACTGCATCCATCCATTTCCAATTAGCCTGCCCTTGGGGAAGAAGGAAGGAGGCATGGGTAAGTGGGTTCCACCATTACCCCTGGAAAAAGTCAGAGTCCAGGAGGTCCTGAGAGGGTCCAGGCACAGGGGAAGAGATGATGGATTTTGAATTTCTAATCTGGGGATTTGAAAAAGAGGGGTTTAGTAGGCCAGAAGGTGAGGAGCTGATGAGAGAGAAGGAATTGGGATGGCAGACTGGTGGGAACAGTGACAGAAACCAGTGGTGGTGGGGAAGACCATCTTCTAATCAGACTTGTGTACCCCAAGTAAAGGGCTGCAGACAGCCTGCTAATATAGATGATACATACCAGGAAGGAGAAAGAAAAGGGAGCTAAGGGGCTTGCTGGCAGTGGTAGGTGGGAAAAACAACCACACACTGGCCCTTTCCCGGCACGAACATTCTCGCAACAATGGCATTCCCAATCCTCCCAGTCAGAGGTAGAGACTGTTCTCCACACCTTGGATAGAGGTTGGCCATGTGACTTACTTTGGCCACTGGACATCAGCCAGTGCAATGCAGACAGAGATGAGAATGCCTCTGTCCATCAGGGCTTGACCTCTTGCTGTCTTGCTGTACTTGGAACTCTGAGACCACCATGGAAAGGAGCCCAAGCTGGCCTGTTGGGGGGTAAGAGGCCATGTGTAGAAGAACTGAGGCACCCCAGCTGACAATCTGTCAACCATCAGACACGTGTCCAACCATCAGACATGTGAGTGAGGGCATTCAAGACTGACCAGCCCTCAACCTGACCTGCCAGCAGACCACAGACATGCAAGACACCAGCCACTGAGCCTGGGTTAGCCCAGAAGAACTGTGTGTAGACTAGTGAGAAACTGTGAAGTTTGGGGGTGTTTGTTACTCAGAAAACCTTACTATCCACTCCTCTACTCAGAGCAGATCAGCCCCTGAATATGATCTGAGCTGATTATCTGATAGCCACTTCTGGTCCTGTGTAGAAGTTCAGTTCATTTCAGTTCAGTCGCTCAGTCACATCCGACTCTTTGTGACCCCATGAATCACAGCACGCCAAGCCTTCCTGTCCATCACCAACTCCTGGAGTTCACTCAAACTAATATCCATTGAGTCGGTGATGCCATCCAGCCATCTCATCCTCTGTCGTCACCTTCTCCTCCTGCCCCCAATCCCTCCCAGCATCAGGGTCTTTTCCAATGAGTCAACTCTTCACATGAGGTGCTCAAAGTATTGGACTTTCAGCCTCAGCATCAGTTCTTCCAATGAACACCCAGGATNGTCTCTTAAATCTACTTCTCACTTCCACTGTATAATCATAAGGGATTTGATTTAGGTCATACCTGAATGTGTAGAAGTGAGAGCTGCCAATTTCTACCTTGGTTTAAGGAAGGGTTGAATGCCCATCCCTATATCTCTAATCCTTTGCAAGCACTTACCATTTGACACACAAGTTCTAGTCAACCCACCAGCTGCATAATCAATGGTGACAGATGATAACACAGGTTCTACCCATCACCCAGGTCTTACAAATGGACTCAAAGAGGGTTTGTATGGATCACAAGGGAATAGATCAAAGACATACCAGATCTTCCCTGAGCCCACAGCTCCCAGCATAGGCTTGTGTACTTGGGATCTTACTGCTTGTGTTGAGATTAAGAATGAGAAGATTCCTAATGGACCCTTGGCATCACAGGCCACACCAAGAACACTGATGTTGTGGCTAGTCCTAAGTGATAGGAGAGCAAAGGCCTCAGCTTAAAAACACATCAAAAGATTGTTCCACAACTGCTTAACTGAATCTACAGTTATTTTTTTCCAGTGCCTACATCTCTGTGTGAGGTTAGAGACAGCAAGTCCAGAAAAGTTCCCAACATCTGATATGTTCCTAATGTCACTTCTCTGTGAACCACCCCTTTTGTATAGCGATAAACCATGGATCTTGAATATTTAAAACAATGGTGGAGCCCTACAAATGTGCTCTGCTGGTTTAATGAAAGCCAGAGTAAGTCATCAGAATGTTGATCCAGGTTCAACAAACTAGGGTCTGTAGGTCAAACCCAGCCCATCGCCTGGTTGCGTTAACAAAATTTTATTGGCACACAGCCACAGACATGCACTTATAGTTTATCTGAGGTTGTTTTCACACTACAGTAGCCGAGATGAGCTGTTGCTGCAGAAAACTTATGGCCTGCAAGGCCAAAAACGCTATTGGGTCCTTTATAGGAAAAGTTTGCTGACACCCAAGTTAGTCTAATCCATTCAATTACATTTGGAGAAAGTGAGTCTCAAAGATGCTTTTTCACAAATGTGGAACACAAGGGGGTTCAATACCAGCTTTTCTTCCCACAGGGAGCTCTCTCCAGAGCACTTCTTAACCAGAGTTATAGCATGAATAGCATTTCTGGAATCTCAAAGCTTCAAACCATAAATGTTGTGATTGGTAAAGCCAGACTCTCTATTCACTAGAATGTTGAATCTACCAGAACCCCCGCTGCTCAGCACTGCCGGAGGGAGGCAGAGCTTTGGGAGCCAGACTCTCTATTCACCAGAATGTTGAATCTACCAGAACCCCCGCTGCTCAGCACTGCCGGAGGGAGGCAGAGCTTTGGGAATGACTATGGCGGTGGGGAACCCGGGCGGGACTGACCTGGTGATGATGGCCAGGTGGGGCGGGCTCATGCAGGCGCCCATGAACAGCACCACGTTCTCATGCCGCGTCTGCCTGTAGGCCATCACCTCCCGCTTGAAGGCCTTAAGCTGCTCCTCGTTGTCCCTCTCGATGTCAATCAGCCGGATGGCCACCTCGCCATGCCAGCGGCCATGGTACACCTGCCCGAAGCGGCCCTTCCCGATGAGCTCGCCGATTTCCAGCTGCTCGAAGGGGATGTCCCACTCCTGGAGGAAGATGCTGGTCTGGCTGGCCTTGCGTGGGAAGCTCCGGGCCGAGAGGAGGGACAGGTTCATCTCCTCAAAGTCGTCCTCCGACTCCTCGGCCTCGTCGTGGCCTTCCTCATTCTATGGCCAGAGTGGGAGAGGGTCAGTTCCCGTCAGCATCCCGCCTGCCCGCCAGGCCCCCACTGTGTGTTGTCCGCCGGCGCACACGTGTCTCTCTCTATTTGCACAGGTACCTCCTGTCTATCATTGTGCTGAAGTGAAGATGCTGAAAGGGAGATCATGAAACTGAAGCTCAGAGGCAGGAAATGCTGGGGGGCAGGGACCACCTATCCTGGTTTCCCAGGACTTCACCTGTTTGGGGACTGACAGTCTCACACTTGGGAAACCGGCAGACAGGGATGGTTGGTCCCTAGGGGAAGTGCCTAGTTCTGGTCAGGCCGCCAGGCAGAGCAAGGGTTAAGAATCAGGTCTCTCGACTCTTAATATTCGATGCCCTCCTACTCGACCATGATGTTCTGACTTGTCTGGTTATTTATGTGGGAGTAAAAAAGACAACAGGCTGAAATACGGACACGCTATACACCTTCATATAACATGTGACAATCCTCAACAGGCAGGGCCTTCACTCCCTTGGAGGAATTTGAATTCATGAGGCAGAAACCAGGAGATGTCAGAGGTACTCGGGATAGGCCAGAGGCCTGGGGTTCCTCTGCAGCTGGGAGGGCAGGAGATACAAGAGTGAGAGGTTCACAGAATGGGCTTAACAGTCAGACCAGATGAGCTGGAATCTGGCTGCTGTGTGACCTTGGGCAAGGTGCTTCACTTCTCTGGGCCTTCCTTGACTCATCATAAAGTGGGGCTAATGACATCTGCCCCTGGGGGTGGTGCGAGGTTTTCCGTGAGGCAAAGATCTGTTGAGTTCTTTGCACAGACCTGACAGCCTATACGAAACAGCTGCCGGGATGGCTGAAAAAAAATACAGACTCCTGGGCCCCAGCCAGATTTTCTGAATCAGAAAATCAGCAGGCCAGAGCCAGGACTCTGCATTTTCACTGCACACCCACGACTCAGGCACACTTAGACGTGACCACTGCAACAGTTAGAAACTCCAGGCCTAGGGATCCGCCTTCCCAGCGTGGCGTCCAGGGGCACCTAAGGCTAGCAGGCCTGGTCCCTTGGCTTCTTCAGCTGGAATGGGCAAGCAGCAGCAGCCTGAGCCCAGTGGGGGTGGTGGGGGCGGGTGAGGAGGTGGTGGTGATTTTCAGGGGCTTGGAGCCTGACAAGACAGCTGGAGGAGACCCCTTGGCCGGGTGCAGTCTCTCTAAACCCCAAACCTGAGCAAGCTACTCCCAAAGGCATGTTCAGGAGAAATGACATGGGAAATACGGCTTCTTTCAGGGTCACTTTCCAGCTACTGCGATCGTTCCAGAAAAGGACATGATTTGCTCTGAGTACCCTGACTCCATTCCCTTCAGTTCAGGACAGAACAGCAGAGCCGAGGAGTCAGGGCTCTGGTTCTCACCCCAAAGGCTTCGTTTATTCCTCTAGGGGTTCTGGCAGGTGGAAAGAGGCCCCAGAACATTCTTAACACCCTACTAAGCTAGAGACCCTGAGGCCCTCGTCTCCTCCTCTCACATATTCTTCAGAAAGTAGTGGGGCACATCCCTCTTGGTACTCACTGGCCCTGAGCTGAATTTTCAACTAAGAATGCAAATCACTTGCCAACTTCTGCAAAACTAGCTTTTCCGTGATGCACACCATGTTAACGGCCCATTAGGCTTGGCGCCAGGAGGGGCCCCTCGCTCATTAGTCGTCCTGGAGTTAGAACATCCATCAAGCAGGGCACTGTACCCCTAGTCCACCCCAAGCCCTCTGCGTCATCAAAGACATCAATCGCCTTTGCCAAGTGGGCAGCCCCCGGAAAACGTTGCTTCATTTGCTTCATCACTCTCCAGTTCTCACCTCCGAGGTTGGCTCCACTTCAATTTGAAGTAATGGATTTCCTTCCAAGCTTTAAAGAAAGAAAAATAAACGTGACCCTTGGGTGAAATGATGGGTGCATGCATTGACTTGATCCATGTATGAAACATCTTAAAATGTGAAGCTCTCCATTAAGCCTTTTTCTCCAATTTCCCTTCCCTGCTTGTGTCTAAAATAATCCATAACCTTGCCACCAAGGAGAGGTGCACAAGGACACTGTTTTAAATGGACTTTCTGGTCTGCTCAGGGCTCATTTTTCTTTGTTGGTTTCCCCTAATCTAGCAATTTCTATATAAATTGGCCTTATAAATTCCTTATAAAATGCCATGGATGGCAGGATCCTCAGAGCTCTAGGTGTTCCTTAGGAAAGGATTAATCAGATCTCTACAGTTCTGAATCCTTTGGAAGGATTCTTTGGCTGTTTCTGCACATTCATTCATTCATTCATTCACCCATTTGATTAGAATTAAGAGTCAGGAACAGTGCCAGACCCTTAGAGGGATACAGCATTGAGACTGACATGGCTTCCTGACCTTAAGGAATATTTAAAGTACTAGTGCAGAAAGGCTATGAGTAACAAGGGTCAAAAGTTAGGTATGAACTGAATAAATGGATGGTGATGAAAATGCCCAAGAGAGAGGATTACTGGATGAATTTGAAAGTTTGCAGTGTTTTGAGTTGGACCTTGCCAATCACATTAGTGGAGATGTGTGGGTGAGAAAGAGGAGGAGACAGATTGTATTGGACTGGAAGACACAGGTGTGTGTGTGAGTGTGTGCACGCGTGTGGGTATCCCATGCATTCTTGAGCTGCTGAGCTGCAGTTATGTTCTGAGTATGGGAAGAAACAGGGTATGGGAGCTGGGGGCACACACACCGTGAGTGCTAAGTGTCCACTGAGGGCTGTGTGGGCATCATGGGATGTGCTCTGTGCAGGGGTTGTTCTGTGTGCGTGTGAGCTGGGTGCACATGCAGGGGATTTGTGGGCATGCTGGAGCACAGGATATGTGAGGGAAATGCAAGGCACAGTGTGTGTTAAAGAATTTGGTGGGGGAGTGGGTTTTCAAGGTAGAGGATATTTCCAGAGTGAACTGGAACTGGTGGGAGAAAAGGATCACAATGGCTGCCATGGCCCCTTCCTATTTCCCCAGTGGAAGCTTAGCCGATTCCCCCAAACCATCTCCTTATTTGAGGGGGGTCCCCTATCTTGACCCTCAGACCTCACCAGGAAGCTGCCAACTCTGCAGAGTCAATCCACTTGCTGGAGAGACTCCTGGTGAGAGGGAGTCTGAAAGATTGTAAGAGCTAGAAGAAGAAGAACAAAGTAGCATTTGCCATCCTATTAACCAATAATTTATAGTACAGCTTCGAAAGGCAGAAACCGCACGCTGGAAATCTGATGCTCCGGGGCAGGTGGAACAATGCAGCTGGAGTCCCTCCCCACGCCCAACAGAACGGGCTGCCCTCCTCGGCTTGCATCAGGGCGTGATTATAGCAGCCAGGGCTATTAAATGATGTCCCTGCTGCAAAGAGTCAGTTCCCATCACTCCACATACATTTAAGCAGATCATGGGCACTTATTGACTCCGTTTTTCACTGGCACTCCCTGACTCTCAGTTAATAACCTGGAGTTCATCTTGCACAAATAGTGGAATTAGTTTATGTGCTGCAGAGAAACGATCTGGAGCTAGATGTCAGCACAACATCCCCCGGCAAACTGCTGCTCCTTTGATGTCAGAGATGTACCATTTGGGTCTTTAACAAAGTGGGTAACATGGGTCAGAAAGGATGGAGCAGCTGCAGGAGCTGGAAGAAAAACCAGGTAGGCAAAAATGTGAGTTTGGAAAGATGTCAAACCAAAGTTGGGTCCTTAGCATGCCCTAGACTTGGGTCCCAACCACAGAAGTTATGGAAGGTGATTTCACTTTGGCTGCATGAGCAATAGAGTGCCTAGAAAGAGGGCTTGTATCCTAAGGATGCTAAAAACATCACACACAAAGATGTTCATTGCAGAACTGTTTATAACAGTGAAATATGGAAAGATGCAAGATCCAGCAGTAGAAAAATGGTTAAGGAAATCATTCCACATCAATACGGTATTTTAAAATCCATGTGTATGAAGAGTCTGGAATAGTATGAAAAATATGATGTTAAAGCATTAAGGGATAAACAGAGCAGGATGGAAATTGCACACAGTTTAGATCACAAGTATGTAAAATATGAATAGAGTGTACTTCTAAGAGTGGTGCAATTATAAATTATTCCTTTTCTTTTTTTATAGAATAGTTTAAATTTCACAAAATAAGCTCGTTTTATTTTTGTAATGTTAGAAACCAGGGATCAGCAAACTTGCTGGGCCAGATANTTTTCCTAATTTTCTGCACTGTGCATTGTATTGGTTTTCTTATTGCTGCTGTAACAAATTATGGTAAATTAGATGGCTTAACACAAATGTATCCTCTTAGAATTCTGAAGGTCAGAAGCCTGAAAACAGTCACAGGCGGCTTCTTTCTGGAGGCTCCAAAGGAGAACTTTCTCCTTGCCTTTTCCAGCTGGAGAATCTGCCTCCATTTCTTGGCTCACGCCCCCATCACCCTAGTCACTGCTTCCATCCTGATGTCGCCTTCTACTGTCTTTGATCGCCTTGTCTCCCTCTTATAAAAGATCCTCATGACTGTGTTTAGAATCCACCCAGACAATCCAGGGTAATCTTCCCACTTCAAGATCCTTAATTCAGTAACAGTGGCAAAGTTCCTTTAGCTGTGTAAAGTAAGGTATTCACAGGACCCAGGATCAGACCATTATCCTGCCTAGCAAAGGCACAAATTTCTGTATCTAAGGAAAGATAATATAAAAGAAAATTCCTCAGATTCACTGCTGATTTTCTTAGAATTCATTTTACTTTCCGTCTGCTCACTGGAGGCCAGTTGTTCTAGACATCCCCAAGGTGTCCAGCGTTATCACTGCTCCAGTGGGGTGGAGAACCTGGATCGGGGGCCAAGAGAGATGTCAGGGGCAGGAGACAGGTCACACAGAGTTTTACATCCTCAAGTAAAGGCGGTGAACAGGGATGGGATCAGTCAGATATGAGTCTGAGCTGGTGGATACACTTCCAGAAACAGTTTTATCCATTCAGGGACAAGCTGGCTCACCAAGAATCAGTACAGGGGCTCCAACCCTGGAGTCCAGAAGCCAATCCTGTAGGGTTGAATCCGTGTTCCTCCTTTGCTTGCCTGTGAAAGTTCGGGCATCTCTCTCCAAGTCTCAGTTTCCAGATATGTGAAATGGGGACCAATAATTATCTCTCCTATATAGGGCTAAGCTCATCATTACATGAGATAAGAGCTCAGGGACGATGCAGAATCAGGGTTAATGGCGATGCATAAGCTGATATTTTTCTAAGTTGTCTTAACTAACAGACAAGAATGCTTTATAATTCATAGACAGTTTCAAACAACTCAGTCGTGAGCTGGCCCTGAGGGTGGAAGTGGTTTATAAACCTCACCCCCATTCCAGAATGGACAGCAAGTTCTGGTATTCAGGATCCAAGCACCTGGCTTGGAGCCTTGCACCCAGTGAGTGAGCTGCTCATGTTTGTTGAATTACTCAAGTCTTTTTTAGCACAGCAATCCCCCAAATATCTTAGCTAGCTGGAACCCAAATGGATGCATTTTTCTAATTCTGGAAAACAAAGTACCCAGTTTGGGCAGCAACTTGTTCAAAGTTACAGAACACAGCTTAAAAGAAACCTGACCTCCACGATGTCAGGGACTCTTCTTCCATTAGATAACTTAGTGTTTTTTTTTTTTTTTTTTTATTGCATTTGGACATTTTATTAGTCAACAAGGACTAAAATTAAATAAGAAAAACTACCTGGGAATCTCAGGAGACTTAGCTTATCTCTTCCTTCCCCAACTGGAACTGGGGCTTCAGTGTNGTTTTTTTTTTTTTTTTTTTCATTGCATTTGGACATTTTATTAGTCAACAAGGACTAAAATTAAATAAGAAAAACTACCTGGGAATCTCAGGAGACTTAGCTTATCTCTTCCTTCCCCAACTGGAACTGGGGCTTCAGTGTCTGCAGAAAAGGTTAGCTGGCAGTTAAACATTCTTTTAAAGAGGCGGGGCTGGTGATGGAGAATGGGTGTCACTCTGAGAAGGGACAGGTGTCCAGCAATGGGACACCCGGCAAATGACTCCACACGCAGCCTTTGACTCCTGCCAGGACCCCTCTGTGGCCTGAGGACAGCTCGTTCCTGATGACTGAAAGGGAGAGAGTCTTGGCCAGAGGAAGGGGGAAAGGGTGCTGTGAGCCCCGCCTGTTCTTGCTGATGACGGACATCAGAGAGAAGCAGGTCAGAGGGGCAGCTGATGACTCCGAGTGGCTCCTGGCTGTCTGGTATCACAGAGGGTTCGGGAACTGAGAGGTTGCAGGTGACCAGAGGTCAGAGAGACAAACAGGCCACTTTGAAGGCTCTTCCACTCTCAAAGCCACATTCTTTCACTATGGACTCCTCAGAGAGCAGCCTCAGTGGCCATCTGAAAGGAAGGATCTAGAAGCAAGGTGGAAAGATCAAATCATCCCCTGCCTAAACCATGCAATTCCCTGCACGGCCCCACCAGGCCTCAGCCCTGCAGCTCTGAGCCTTGCCTGGAGCCTTGCTTATGGGCACTCTGAGCCATCAGTCACAAGTTTCCAGCTCTTTCTGATAACAGGGCCTTTACACGTGCTCCCCTCTGTCTGCCTGAACAACTTCCCTCCTGCCTTCAGCTGCCTCTGACATTTCAGCCTCTTGACTTTGCTCATAGCACTGTTCTCTCCTCACAGCACTCACTACAATTTAAAATCCTATTTTCATGTATCTGTTTGCTAGGCTAACACTTGTCTCTTCCCCTAAGCTATAAACTCACTGAGGGCAGAGACTGTGACAGGCAGAATAAGGCCCTTCTTCCCCAACTCCATTCCCAAGACGTCCACATCCTAGTCTTAGGAACCCGGGAATATGTTACCTTACATGACCAAGGGGACTTTGCATATGTTTAAGTTGAGGATCCTGAGATGAGGGGATTATTCTGGAATCTCTGGGTGAACCTTGAGTACAATCACAAGGGTCCTTATAAGAGAGAGGCAGGAGGATCCAGGTCAGAGGATGAGAGGAGGAGATGTGATAACAGAAGCAGAGGTTGGACAGATGTAGGGCCATAAGCAAAGGCATGCAGGCGGCCCTTCAGAAGCTAGGAAAAGGCAAGGGAATGGACTCTTTCCTAGAACCTCCTAAAGGAACCAGCTCTGCAGATACCTTGATACTGAGCCCAGTGAAATTGATTTTGGACTTCTGACTCCTTAACTGTAGAGTTATAAACTTCTGCTGCTTCGAGCCACTAAGCTCACGGTAATTTGTTACAGCAGCAACAGTCAGCTCATACAGGGCACATCTGATGTGCGCCTTGCTCCTTACCCAGTGCCTCAAACAGCACCTGGTCTATAGTGGATGCTCAATAAACATCCATGAAAGGAATGAGTGGATGGAATTCAGGGCCAGAGACAGTTTAAAGAAAAAGAACCTGCAGTTCTGGGAGGTAAACGAGCCTCAAGTCACTTGTTCACTCATTCATTCACTCAACAAACATTTAATTAGTGCCTTCAGCAGTCGGCACTGGGCTGGGCTTTGGGTGTAGAGGGGTGGGTGAAACAGATGAGTTTCCTAGTGTCATGGAGCTGACTTTCTGATGGAGGAGACACTAAACACGGCACCAGGTTACTCCAAAGGAAGAAGGCGTGTGAACACTTTAGTCTGAGGAACCCATACAACAGTCCCTTACAAAGTCCCTTCATATACCTTTCCACAGCAAATGTCATACAAACGGGCAGATCAGACCCATTTTACAGATGACAAACTGAGGCCTAAACAGAGTCAGTGCCATATTCAAGGCCATAGAGGTGGGAGAGGGCAAATCTGGGATCCAAACGAAGCCCTCCACCCTTCACTGTGCCATGTCCAACATGGCACCAGGATTCTGAAGGGAGTGGTAAAGAGCAAGGGGGTCCGCCCAACCAGCAGAGCACAATCCCAGATTCTGCGAAGGGTGTCCTTCACGGGCCCTGAGGTTAACAGCTGAGCCAAACGCCTGTAACCACACAGCCTCTTTTCAAAAAGAATGTTCTAGAGTAACCAGTGCCAGGGGCATTGTTATACCTCAGTGTTAGCTTGAATTATCTTCAGAAAACTCAACATCTGGCAAGAAACCAGAGCCAAAGCTCCTTTCCCATCAACAGAGACTCACAGTCTGGAGTATGTAACAGGTGACCAGGGCCTTGTGTGAACAGAATAGATGCCTGTCACCCTGGAGGAATTTTGCCAAAACCACCAAGGCAGGTGGCAGGGGGTTGGGGGGGAAGGTCTGACTGTCCTTCTAGTGGGTGAAAGTGAANAAAGTCTGGAGTATGTAACAGGTGACCAGGGCCTTGTGTGAACAGAATAGATGCCTGTCACCCTGGAGGAATTTTGCCAAAACCACCAAGGCAGGTGGCAGGGGGTTGGGGGGGAAGGTCTGACTGTCCTTCTAGTGGGTGAAAGTGAAGTCGCTCAGTCGTGTCCGACTCTTTGCAACCCCGTGGACTGTAGCCCACCAGGCTCCTCCATCCATGGATTCTCCAGGCAAGAATATAGGAGTGGGTTGCCATTTCCTTCTCCAGGGGATCTTCCCAACCCAGGGATTGAAGCCAGGATTCAATTCCAGCATTGCAGGCAGACGCTTTAACCTCTGAGCCACCAGGGAAGCGTCCTATTTTGTTTTCTATGTCAACACTGCGTTTTATTGTTATTATTCAATTATAAAATGGATGCATGTTTCTTGCTATTATATACACTACAGAAGTGCATAAAATAAAATTCCTCTTCTTAGAAAGAACACCTGCCATGAAATCCTGCAGACATTTGTCTGCATATACAAATACATACACACACACACACACACACACACGTATAAATATACACATATAAATACATGAAATCATTTTACAACAAATAGGATGCTATTATACCAGTGCTTTTGCAAATCACTTATTTTCCACTTAAAAGACATTATGGATTTCTTCCCATGTCCAGGATATTTACAAAGAGCTACTCCATTCTCTCCATTCTTTTCAAGGGCGGCTGAGTATTTGGTTATACAGATATATTACAGTGTATTCAAACATTCCCCTCCTGATGGGCATTTGGGTTGAGTCCAGATTTTTCACTGCTGCCAAAAAAAAAATCATCATAGATCCCTGTGCAAACACTTCTGTGTATAAATTCTTAGAAGTGATACTGCTGGTCCAGGGAATGTACATTTGAAACACTGACAATGCCAAATCACCTCTAAAAGTTTAATTTAATTCCTACTCTCAGTTTCAGGGTATCTGGGGACCTCATTTTTATTTCCACAACTCTGGTTAGGGCATATTACTTAGCAGTGGTAGCCACGGTAATTTGCTAACCCTGTGATTAATCTAATGATGAAAGCAGCTCACCTTCGGTTAGCTCTTGGACGAGACAGGTGCTCTGCTAAGCTCTGCACATGTATGGTAATGTTGAGCCCTTTGAGGGTTCTACAAAGTAGGTACTATTATTATCCCCATTGTACAGATGAGGAAACAGAAGCACAGAGAGGTCAGTAGTTTGCTCAACAGCACATAGATATTAAGTGACGGAGCTGGGATTTGAACCCAAGCAGCCCAGTTCCAGAGCTCACACTCTTTTAACTGCTGTTCTAAAGCGCCTTCCCCCAGAGGACCCGTTACTCCACTCCCCAAAGAGGGTCAGGGCACTATTAGGACCTGCCACGGAGTAGATGCAGACCCGCTGGCAGGCTAGCATAGCAATTTGGTCAAGACCCCGCCCCAGGGCTCTGACTGAAGGGATGAAGGAAACAGGGATCACCCCTGGTGACTCTAGATGCCAGCAGAGTCTCCTAGAGATAAAAG
The DNA here is from genome assembly GCA_006410875.1 of Neotragus pygmaeus. Classification (NCBI taxonomy): domain Eukaryota; kingdom Metazoa; phylum Chordata; class Mammalia; order Artiodactyla; family Bovidae; genus Neotragus; species Neotragus pygmaeus. The sequence goes on from SJYV01014960.1 coordinate 43,827, forward strand.
AGTGCTGGTGCTTTGATGCACAGTTCTCCCTTAAGGGGTCCTTTGCCAGCTCCCTGTCTGTAAACAAGCAGCAAATAGTTACAAGGAAAATACCCCTGAAGTGAATAACTTGGGTGAGGGGTGGAACAGCTCTAGGAAAGCATCCAGACTCTTCCCGGCTGAGATTGAGGGGGGAGGGGCCAAAGGGGTGAAGGGGGTGTCAAAGGGCTTTTTTCCCCTTTGCCTTCTTCCAGGGAAGTGGAAATGGCTGGGGGTGCTGGTGGGAACCCTGGGTCTATGGAAATGCTGGGCACTGTTGCCTGGTTGACTCGGAGGCACTTACTGAGATGGTTCCAGCTGATGATTTCCGTTATGGTCCTTGCTGGCTGGGCCAGGTGAGGGGCCCTCACACCACAGGTACGAGGCTGCCTCAAGACTGGACTTAACCAAAAAAATTCCCCATGATGCAAGTCTTTAAGACGCACTCTATCCCTTCGGACATAGCCCAGATCAAAGCAGTGTGGGCAGGTGACATGAGCAGCTTATGCTTAACGGGTGGATGTATCTGGGTGTTGCCCAAACGTGGGGCTGAGTCTTCATTTGTCTCCAGGATATTCTTTCGTGGCTGGGTAGGCTTGGAGGTGTGACCTGTTACTGAGGACCTGGGGTTTTTTCCTTTTCCCCTGTGAGGAAGCTCTCTGGCTCAAGAGGAAACCAACCCCTAGACCAGCACTGTCCAGTGGAACTTCCTGCAATGGTGGGAAATGGTCTACACCTGTGCTGCCCAACACGGGGGCCACTAGCCACAAGTGGCTCTCAAGCGTTTGGAATGTGGCAAGCGTGACCAAGGACCTAAATTTTAATTATATTTATTTTTAATTCATTTAAATTTAAATAGGCATGTGTGACTATTCAGTACCATATTGAACAACACAGAGCTAGACTTTGGTCCCAACTCGTCAAACCAGACCTCATCCCACCAGCCTCCGTCTTGAAGTCAGCTCTGGTGCTACAGCTGAGCTGGAAGTGTCCTTGCGGTAGGAGAATAGGAGGTGGGCTAGGCTGAGCCCCAGAAGGGATGGGAAGACACTCAGGTCTGTCTCACTTGAGAGCTGAGAAAGATCCCTTTCATAAGTCCAAGAAGCCAGAACATCACACGAGGGCTTCTCCATTGTCTCACAGCCCAGCACATGGTCTCAGGTCAGTGGCGGAGTGCCCTGGAGTTTGTGAGCCCGAAGACCCTTTGGGGTCCTCTTGTCCACCTGCATCCTTTCAGAGGTGTGAAAACTGAAGCCAGAGGTCACAGGGCAGGGACATGAGAGAGCTGGCCATTGACTCCTGGACACCAGCTCACTCTTTCAGAGCCCTGTCTTGATGTCTGCGCAGACTCAGAATGCAGCCCTGCTCAGGTGTGTGAGCCCTGAGATCCTTGGCACAGGATCCCATTGCCAGTTTCAACTGATTTAGCTCTTCATTTTTTTGGCAGCACTAGGTCTGAGTTCTTCTTAGATCTTCAATCTTCATTGGGGCATGCGGGATCGTTAGCTTTCAGCGTGCAAACACATAGTTGCAACATGTGGAATCCAGTTCCCGACCAGGGTTTGAACTCAGGCTCCCTACATTGGGAGTATGGAGTCTTAGCCACCGGCCCACCAGGGATTTTGCACTTAAGGCAATGTCCAGCTCCAGAGCAGATGGCTCCCCCTGTGACTCAGACTTAGGTAGAGACCCCGGGCTGCTGCTTCCCAAAAGACACAGTCTCTGAGAGTGCCCTTACCTTCTGAGCCTCGGTTTCCTTATCTGTAAAATGGAGCTGATCCTACTTACCTCGTAGCTGCTCTCAAGATCACATAAGGGGCTATGCAGCAGTTGCCCTGCATATGGTAAGGCTCGATCCATACGCTTCCAAACTATCACCTTTCACGCAGACTGGCCTGGACACGGCTCCGGCATGAGCCCGACTTCTCACCCCATGACCTCCCACGTGCAGAAGGTACCTGGCAGGTTGAAATTCTTCTGCTGCCTTGTGCACTGTGGAGAAGGGTGTAGGGGAGAAGGCGGCGTGGCGCTGGGCGGGAGTGGGGGCGCTGGCGAGGAGGGCGTGGAGGATGTCGTGGACGAGGGGTTGCTGCTGGAGTCCGGCTGGTAAGGAACAGGGATGTGGTCCTGAAGAAAGAAAAC